>OU862913.1:54384096-54720966 GCA_917880885.1 Limnephilus marmoratus | reverse complement strand
CACAGAAAAACAAAATTTTTGTAGATTTTTTGATTGATTCGTGTACAGACCATGATTCTTGGTAAGAATGCAAAATTTCACACGTGTCGTGGTAACGATGGTTATAGGGCCAAAGTTATGAACGACTTTAATTATTGTTACAAAGCGCCCGTAAAACGATGAATTTTTGCAAAAATTCTGCTTTTAGGCAATTTTTTTATTGATACGTGTCCAAGCCACGATTCTTAGTAACAATCCAAAATTTCTGATGGTTCGGAGCAATAAATCTCAAGTAATGACCGACCCTAAGAGTTCAAACGTCCGACCCCAAGTTCTAAAGCGACCGAACCCAAGTGTTAAATCTGTGATTTTTTTTTAAATTTTCATTGAAGATTTTGTGTTTGATTCGTGAACAGACCATAATTCTTGGTAAGAATGCATAATTTCACATTTTTCGGAACCATTGGGTCAAAAATATGAACGCCTTTAAATATTTTTACAAAGCGCCGGTAAAAGGAAGAATTTTTGCAAAAATTCTGCTTTTAGGCGATTTTTTTTATTGATACATGTTTAAGCCATGATTCTTAGAAAGAATCCAAAATTTCAGACGGCTTGGAGCTATAAGGCTCAAGTTATGACCGACCCTAAGAGTTCAAACGTCCGACCCCAAGTTCTAAAACGACCGAACCCAAGTGTTTAAACGATGATTTCAGAAAAAAAAATATTTGTAGATTTTTTTGATTGATTCGTGTACAGACCATGATTCTTGGTAAAACTGCAAAATTTTACACGGTTCGTAACCATAGGGCCAAAGTTATGAACGACCACTATTATTATTTTTTTTTTTTTTTTTTACATTAACACCACACAGGAGGCCCTGAGGAAAATAATTTCCCTCAGGGCCTATGTCATCTTTGTAGATGCTGTGTGGGAGGGTCTCTTTGAGGAAAGGAAGGAGGTGAACATGGGTCTTGAAGAGAACCATGTTGTAGGAGGGAGGAAACACAGAGGCCGGCAAATCGTTCCACAGCCGAGCCGTTGAACTCAAGAACGAGTCATAGAAACGACCCGTTCTCATGTGAGTAATGTCAACCGTGTACAAATGTTGGGCGCGTGTTTGGCGTGTTTCCCGACTATGCACCGGAGCCGAGGGGATCAATGATGCTAGTTCCTCGGAGCATCTTCCATTGTAATACCGGTAGAACAAGGACAGCATTCCCACCTGACGCCTATGCTCTAAAGATTGCAGTCCGTCTGTTAGGATGGGAGAATCTATCAAACGGACCGCCCGTTTCTGCACAGAGTCAAGGGTTTTTTTTAGGTATTTTGGAGCTCCAGACCAGAGGTGGCTGCCAAATTCAACCGTGGGGCGCACTTGCGATTTGTACAGGTTAGCAGTTGGGTACTATTAAAGTATCTGCGGGCCCTGTACAGTACGCCCAGTTTCTGAGAGGCTAACTTAACTCTGGTTTCGATGGAGCCCCCGTACCTGAGCTGGTCACTTAGAGTTACACCAAGCATATCAATGGAGGTCCTGTTCGGAAGGTTGCTTCCGTTTGAAGGAGACTAGATTTTCATTTCGATCCCTTTTAGACGTTATCAAACATGATTGGGTCTTTGAAACATTGAATTCGACGAGGTTATTCTTACCCCAAGAGAAAATACTCTCGAGGTAACCGTCCATTCTTTGCTTCAAAGCCCTCCGAGCTATTGGAGTTTGTGTGCCCTTTGGGGGCTTGTCAAACAAAAAGCTATCATGGACTGTACTGTCATCCGCGTAACAATGAATCGGTGCACATGACAAGAGGTCATTGATGTGCAACAGAAACAAAGTCGGTGACAGAACCGATCCCTGTGGGACGCCAGCATTTATCGAATGCGAAGAAGAGGTGAAACCGTCAGCAACCACCTGAATCGACCTCTCCCTCAAAAAGTCGGCAATCCACTTACACAAGGATGCGGGAAGTCCGTAAGAAAGCAGTTTGTTGACAAGCCCTCGGTGCCAAACCCGGTCAAAGGCCTTGGAAATATCCAGTGCAACCGTTTGGGTCTCACCAAAACGTTCCAGGCACCGCCCCCAAACATGCGTCACATACGCGAGAAGATCACCGCACGAGCGGTTCCGCCGGAATCCGTATTGACGGTCGTTAATAATTTTGTTCTTCTCGAGGTATGTGAGCAGTTTGTCGTTGATCACACGTTCCATTAAGCACCCGTACAAAGCGCCTGTAAAATGACGAATTTTTGCAAAAATTTTGCTTTTAGCCGATTTTTTTATTGATACGTGTCCAAGCCACGATTCTTAGTAAGAATCCAAAATTTCACACTGTTCGGAACATTTGAGCAAAATTATGAACGACTTTAATTATTGTTACAAAGCGCCCGTAAAAGGAAGAATTTTTGCAAAAATTCTGCTTTTAGCCGATTTTTTTATTGATACATGTCCAAGCCATGATTCTTAGAAAGAATCCAAAATTTCAGACGGTTCGGAGCAATAAGGCTCAAGTTATGACCGACCCTAAGATGTCAAACGTCCGACACCAAGTTCTAAAGCGACCGAACCCAAGTGTTAATCTGTGATTTTTTTTTAAATTTTCATTGAAGATTTTTTGTTTGATTCGTGTACAGACCATGATTCTTGGTAAGAATGCAAAATTTCACATTTTTCGGAACCATTGGGCCAAAATTATGAACGCCTTTAAATATTTTTACAAAGCGCCGGTAAAAGGAAGAATTTTTGCAAAAATTCTGCTTTTAGCCGATTTATTTATTGATACATGTCCAAGCCAGGATTCTTAGAAAGAATCCAAAATTTTAGACGGTTCGGAGCAATAAGGCACAAGTTATGACCGACTCTAAGAGTTCAAACGTCCGACCCCAAGTTCTAAAACGACCGAACACAAGTGTTAAAACGATGATTTCAGAAAAAAAAAATATTTGTAGATTTTTTGATTGATTCGTGTACAGACCATAATTCTTAGTAAGAATGCAAAATTTCACACGGTTCGTAACCATAGGGCCAAAGTTATGAACGACTTTAATTATTGTTACAAAGCGCCCGTAAAACGATGAATTTTTGCAAAAATTCTGCTTTTATGTGATTTTTTTATTGATACGTGCCAAGCCACGATTCTTAGTAACAATCTAAAATTTCAGATGGTTCGGAGCAATAAGGCTCAAGTAATGACCGACCGTAAGAGTTCAAACGTCCGACCCCTAGTTCTAAAGCGACCGAACCCAAGTGTTAAAACTGTGATTTTTTATTAAATTTTCTTTGAATTTTTTTTGTTTGATTCGTGTACAGACCATAATTCTTGGTAAGACTGCAAAATTTCACACATTTTGGAACCATTGGGCCAAAATTATGAACGACCACTATTATTGTTACAAAGCGCCCGTAAAACGATGAATTTTTGCAAAAATTCTGCTTTATCCGATTTTTTTATTGATACATGTCCAAGCCATGATTCTTAGAAAGAATCCAAAATTTCATATGGTTCGAAGCAATAAGGCTCAAGTTATGACCGACCCTAAGATGTCAAACGTCCGACCCCAAGTTCTAAAACGACCGAACCCAAGTGTTAAATCTGTGATTTTTTTTTAAATTTTCATTGAAGATTTTTTGTTTGATTCGTGTACAGACCATGATTCTTGGTAAGAATGCAAAATTTCACATTTTTCGGAACCATTGGGCCAAAATTATGAACGCCTTTAAATATTTTTACAAAGCGCCGGTAAAAGGAAGAATTTTTGCAAAAATTGCTTTTAGCCGATTTATTTATTGATACATGTCCAAGCCAGGATTCTTAGAAAGAATCCAAAATTTTAGACGGTTCGGAGCAATAAGGCACAAGTTATGACCGACTCTAAGAGTTCAAACGTCCGACCCCAAGTTCTAAAACGACCGAACCCAAGTGTTAAAACGATGATTTTAGAAAAAAAAATATTTGTAGATTTTTTGATTGATTCGTGTACAGACCATGATTCTTGGTAAGACTGCAAAATTTTACACGGTTCGTAACCATAGGGCCAAAGTTATGAACGACCACTATTATTGTTACAAAGCGCCGGTAAAACGATGAATTTTTGCAAAAATTCTGGTTTTAGCCGATTTTTTTATTGATACGTGTCCAAGCCACGATTCTTAGTAAGAATTTAAAATTTCACACTGTTCGGAACCATTGGGCCAAAATTATGGATAACTTTAATTATTGTTACAAAGCGCCGGTAAAAGGAAGAATTTGTGCAAAAATTCTGCTTTTAGGCGATTTTTTTATTGATACATGTTCAAGCCATGATTCTTAGAAAGAATCCAAAAGTTCAGACGGTTTGGAGCTATAAGGCTCAAGTTATGACCAACCCTAAGAGTTTAAACGTCCGACCCCAAGTTCTAAAACGACCGAACCCAAGTGTTAAAACGATGATTTCAGAAAAAAAAAAATATTTGTAGATTTTTTGATTGATTCGTGTACAGACCATAATTCTTGGTAAGAATGCAAAATTTTACACGGTTCGTAACCATAGGGCCAAAGTTATGAACGACTTTAATTATTGTTACATAGCGCCCGTAAAACGATGAATTTTTGCAAAAATTCTGCTTTTAGGTGATTTTTTTATTGATACGTGCCAAGCCACGATTCTTAGTTACAATTCAAAATTTCAGATGGTTCGGAGCAATAAGGCTCAAGTTATGACCGACCCTAAGAGTTCAAACGTCCGACCCCAAGTTCTAAAACGACCGAACCCAAGTGTTAAAACGATGATTTCAGAAAAAAAAATATTTGTAGATTTTTTTTATTGATTCGTGTACAGACCATGATTCTTGGTAAAACTGCAAAATTTTACACGGTTCGTAACCATAGGGCCAAAGTTATGAACGACCACTATTATTGTTACGAAGCGCCCGTAAAATGACGAATTTTTGCAAAAATTTTGCTTTTAGCCGATTTTTTTATTGATACGTGTCCAAGCCACGATTCTTAGTAAGAATCCAAAATTTCACACTGTTCAGAACCATTGAGCAAAATTATGAACGACTTTAATTATTGTTACAAAGCGCCCGTAAAAGGAAGAATTTTTGCAAAAATTCTGCTTTTAGCCGATTTTTTTATTGATACATGTCCAAGCCATGATTCTTAGAAAGAATCCAAAATTTCAGATGGTTCGAAGCAATAAGGCTCAAGTTATGACCGACCCTAAGATGTCAAACGTCCGACCCCAAGTTCTAAAGCGACCGAACCCAAGTGTTAAATCTGTGATTTTTTTTGAAATTTTCATTGAAGATTTTTTGTTTGATTCGTGTACAGACCATGATTCTTGGTAAGAATGCAAAATTTCACAATTTTCGGAACCATTAAATTTTTTTACAAAGCGCCCGTAAAACGACGAATTTTTGCAAAAATTATGCTTTTAGCCGATTTTTTTATTGATACGTGTCCAAGCCCTTATTCTTAGAAAGAATCCAAAATTTCAGACGGTTCGGAGCAATAAGGCTCAAGTTATTTCCGACCCTAAGAGTTCAAACGTCCAACCCCAAGTTCTAAAACGACCGAACCCAAGTGTTTAAACGATGATTTCAGAAAAACAAAATTTTTGTTGATTTTTTGATTGATTCGTGTACAGACCATGATTCTTGGTAAGAATGCAAAATTTCACACGGTTCGTGGTTACGATGGTTATAGGGCCAAAGTTATGAACGACTTTAATTATTGTTACAAAGCGCCCGTAAAACGATGAATTTTTGCAAAAATTCTGCTTTTAGGCAATTTTTTTATTGATACGTGTCCAAGCCACGATTCTTAGTAACAATCCAAAATTTCAGATGGTTTGGAGCAATAAGTCTCAAGTAATGACCGACCCTAAGAGTTCAAACGTCCGACCCCAAGTTCTAAAACGACCGAACCCAAGTGTTAAAACGATGATTTCAGAAACAAAAATATTTGTAGATTTTTTGATTGATTCGTGTACAGACCATGATTCTTGGTAAGACTGCAAAATTTCACACGGTTCGTAACCATAGGGCAAAAGTTATGAACGACCACTATTATTGTTACAAAGCGCCCGTAAAACGATGAATTTTTGCAAAAATTCTGCTTTAAGCCGATTTTTTTATTGATTCGTGTCCAAGCCACGATTCTTAGTAAGAATTTAAAATTTCACACTGTTCGGAACCATTGGGCAAAATTATGAACGACTTTAATTATTGTTACAAAGCGCCGGTAAAAGGAAGAATTTTTGCAAAAATTCTGCTTTTAGGCGATTTTTTTATTGATACATGTTTAAGCCATGATTCTTAGAAAGAATCCAAAATTTCAGACGGTTTGGAGCTATAAGGCTCAAGTTATGACCGACCCTAAGAGTTCAAACGTCCGACCCCAAGTTCTAAAACGACCGAACCCAAGTGTTTAAACGATGATTTCAGAAAAAAAAAGGAGATTTTTTGATTGATGCGTGTACAGACCATGATTCTTGGTAAGACTGCAAAATTTCACACTGTTCGTAACCATAGGGCCAAAGTTATGAACGACTACTATTATTGTTACAAAGCGCCCGTAAAACGATGAATTTTTGCAAAAATTCTGCTTCTAGCCGATTTTTTTATTGATACGTGTCCAAGCCACGATTCTTAGTAAGAATCCAAAATTTCGCACTGTTCGGAACCATTGGGCAAAATTATGAACGACTTTAATTATTGTTACAAAGCGCCGGTAAAAGGAAGAATTTTTGCAAAAATTCTGCTTTTAGGCGATTTTTTTATTGATACATGTTTAAGCCATGATTCTTAGAAAGAATCCAAAATTTCAGACGGCTTGGAGCTATAAGGCTCAAGTTATGACCGACCCTAAGAGTTCAAATGTCCGACCCCAAGTTCTAAAACGACCGAACCCAAGTGTTTAAACGATGATTTCAGAAAAAAAAATATTTGTAGATTTTTTGATTGATTCGTGTACAGACCATGATTCTTGGTAAAACTGCAAAATTTTACACGGTTCGTAACCATAGGGCCAAAGTTATGAACGACCACTATTATTTTTTTTTTTTTTTTTTTACATTAACACCACACAGGAGGCCCTGAGGAAAATAATTTCCCTCAGGGCCTATGTCATCTTTGTAGATGCTGTGTGGAGGGTCTCTTTGAGGAAAGGAAGGAGTGAACATGGGTCTTGAAGAGACCCATGTTGTAGGAGGGAGGAAACACAGAGGCCGGCAAATCGTTCCACAGCCGAGCCGTTGAACTCAAGAACGAGTCATAGAAACGACCCGTTCTCATGTGAGTAATGTCAACCGTGTACAAATGTTGGGCGCGTGTTTGGCGTGTTTCCCGACTATGCACCGGAGCCGAGGGGATCAATGATGCTAGTTCCTCGGAGCATCTTCCATTGTAATACCGGTAGAACAAGGACAGCATTCCCACCTGACGCCTATGCTCTAAAGATTGCAGTCCGTCTGTTAGGATGGGAGAATCTATCAAACGGACCGCCCGTTTCTGCACAGAGTCAAGGGGTTTTTTTAGGTATTTTGGAGCTCCAGACCAGAGGTGGCTGCCAAATTCAACCGTGGGGCGCACTTGCGATTTGTACAGGGTTAGCAGTTGGGTACTATTAAAGTATCTGCGGGCCCTGTACAGTACGCCCAGTTTCTGAGAGGCTAACTTAACTCTGGTTTCGATGGAGCCCCCGTACCTGAGCTGGTCACTTAGAGTTACACCAAGCATATCAATGGAGGTCCTGTTCGGAAGGTTGCTTCCGTTGAAGGAGACTAGATTTTCATTTCGATCCCTTTTAGACGTTATCAAACATGATTGGGTCTTTGAAACATTGAATTCGACGAGGTTATTCTTACCCCAAGAGAAAATACTCTCGAGGTAACCGTCCATTCTTTGCTTCAAAGCCCTCCGAGCTATTGGAGTTTGTGTGCCCTTTGGGGGCTTGTCAAACAAAAAGCTATCATGGACTGTACTGTCATCCGCGTAACAATGAATCGGTGCACATGACAAGAGGTCATTGATGTGCAACAGAAACAAAGTCGGTGACAGAACCGATCCCTGTGGGACGCCAGCATTTATCGAATGCGAAGAAGAGGTGAAACCGTCAGCAACCACCTGAATCGACCTCTCCCTCAAAAAGTCGGCAATCCACTTACACAAGGATGCGGGAAGTCCGTAAGAAAGCAGTTTGTTGACAAGCCCTCGGTGCCAAACCCGGTCAAAGGCCTTGGAAATATCCAGTGCAACCGTTTGGGTCTCACCAAAACGTTCCAGGCACCGCCCCCAAACATGCGTCACATACGCGAGAAGATCACCGCACGAGCGGTTCCGCCGGAATCCGTATTGACGGTCGTTAATAATTTTGTTCTTCTCGAGGTATGTGAGCAGTTTGTCGTTGATCACACGTTCCATTAAGCACCCGTACAAAGCGCCTGTAAAATGACGAATTTTTGCAAAAATTTTGCTTTTAGCCGATTTTTTTATTGATACGTGTCCAAGCCACGATTCTTAGTAAGAATCCAAAATTTCACACTGTTCGGAACATTTGAGCAAAATTATGAACGACTTTAATTATTGTTACAAAGCGCCCGTAAAAGGAAGAATTTTTGCAAAAATTCTGCTTTTAGCCGATTTTTTTATTGATACATGTCCAAGCCATGATTCTTAGAAAGAATCCAAAATTTCAGACCGTTCGGAGCAATAAGGCTCAAGTTATGACCGACCCTAAGATGTCAAACGTCCGACACCAAGTTCTAAAGCGACCGAACCCAAGTGTTAATCTGTGATTTTTTTTTAAATTTTCATTGAAGATTTTTTGTTTGATTCGTGTACAGACCATGATTCTTGGTAAGAATGCAAAATTTCACATTTTTCGGAACCATTGGGCCAAAATTATGAACGCCTTTAAATATTTTTACAAAGCGCCGGTAAAAGGAAGAATTTTTGCAAAAATTCTGCTTTTAGCCGATTTATTTATTGATACATGTCCAAGCCAGGATTCTTAGAAAGAATCCAAAATTTTAGACGGTTCGGAGCAATAAGGCACAAGTTATGACCGACTCTAAGAGTTCAAACGTCCGACCCCAAGTTCTAAAACGACCGAACACAAGTGTTAAAACGATGATTTCAGAAAAAAAAAATATTTGTAGATTTTTTGATTGATTCGTGTACAGACCATAATTCTTAGTAAGAATGCAAAATTTCACACGGTTCGTAACCATAGGGCCAAAGTTATGAACGACTTTAATTATTGTTACAAAGCGCCCGTAAAACGATGAATTTTTGCAAAAATTCTGCTTTTAGGTGATTTTTTTATTGATACGTGCCAAGCCACGATTCTTAGTAACAATCTAAAATTTCAGATGGTTCGGAGCAATAAGGCTCAAGTAATGACCGACCGTAAGAGTTCAAACGTCCGACCCCTAGTTCTAAAGCGACCAAACCCAAGTGTTAAAACTGTGATTTTTTATTAAATTTTCTTTGAAGTTTTTTTGTTTGATTCGTGTACAGACCATAATTCTTGGTAAGACTGCAAAATTTCACACATTTTGGAACCATTGGGCCAAAATTATGAACGACCACTATTATTGTTACAAAGCGCCCGTAAAACGATGAATTTTTGCAAAAATTCTGCTTTATCCGATTTTTTTATTGATACATGTCCAAGCCATGATTCTTAGAAAGAATCCAAAATTTCATATGGTTCGAAGCAATAAGGCTCAAGTTATGACCGACCCTAAGATGTCAAACGTCCGACCCCAAGTTCTAAAGCGACCGAACCCAAGTGTTAAATCTGTGATTTTTTTTTAAATTTTCATTGAAGATTTTTTGTTTGATTCGTGTACAGACCATGATTCTTGGTAAGAATGCAAAATTTCACATTTTTCGGAACCATTGGGCCAAAATTATGAACGCCTTTAAATATTTTTACAAAGCGCCGGTAAAAGGAAGAATTTTTGCAAAAATTGCTTTTAGCCGATTTATTTATTGATACATGTCCAAGCCAGGATTCTTAGAAAGAATCCAAAATTTTAGACGGTTCGGAGCAATAAGGCACAAGTTATGACCGACTCTAAGAGTTCAAACGTCCGACCCCAAGTTCTAAAACGACCGAACCCAAGTGTTAAAACGATGATTTCAGAAACAAAAATATTTGTAGATTTTTTGATTGATTCGTGTACAGACCATGATTCTTGGTAAGACTGCAAAATTTCACACGGTTCGTAACCATAGGGCAAAAGTTATGAACGACCACTATTATTGTTACAAAGCGCCCGTAAAACGATGAATTTTTGCAAAAATTCTGCTTTAAGCCGATTTTTTTATTGATACGTGTCCAAGCCACGATTCTTAGTAAGAATTTAAAATTTCACACTGTTCGGAACCATTGGGCCAAAATTATGGATAACTTTAATTATTGTTACAAAGCGCCCGTAAAAGGAAGAATTTTTGCAAAAATTCTGCTTTTAGCCGATTTTTTTATTGATACATGTCCAAGTCATAAATTTCAGATGGTTCGAAGCAATAAGGCTCAAGTTATGACCGACCCTAAGATGTCAAACGTCCGACCCCAAGTTCTAAAGCGACCGAACCCAAGTGTTAAATCTGTGATTTTTTTTGAAATTTTCATTAAAGATTTTTTGTTTGATTCGTGTACAGACCATGATTCTTGGTAAGAATGCAAAATTTCACAATTTTCGGAACCATTGGGCCAAAATTATGAACGCCTTTAAATATTTTTACAAAGCGCCCGTAAAACGACGAATTTTTGCAAAAATTATGCTTTTAGCCGATTTTTTTATTGATACGTGTCCAAGCCACGATTCTTAGTAAGAATCCAAAATTTCACACTGTTCGGAACCATTGGGCAAAATTATGAACGACTTTAATTATTGCTACAAAGCACCCGTAAAAGGAAGAATTTTTGCAAAAATTCTGCTTGTAGCCGATTTTTTTATTGATACATGTCCAAGCCCTTATTCTTAGAAAGAATCCAAATTTTCAGACGGTTCGGAGCAATAAGGCTCAAGTTATTTCCGACCCTAAGAGTTCAAACGTCCGACCCCAAGTTCTAAAACGACCGAACCCAAGTGTTTAAACGATGATTTCAGAAAAACAAAATTTTTGTAGATTTTTTGATTGATTCGTGTACAGACCATGATTCTTGGTAAGAATGCAAAATTTCACACGGTTCGTGGTAACGATGGTTATAGGGCCAAAGTTATGAACGACTTTAATTATTGTTACAAAGCGCCCGTAAAACGATGAATTTTTGCAAAAATTCTGCTTTTAGGCAATTTTTTTATTGATACGTGTCCAAGCCACGATTCTTAGTAACAATCCAAAATTTCTGATGGTTCGGAGCAATAAATCTCAAGTAATGACCGACCCTAAGAGTTCAAACGTCCGACCCCAAGTTCTAAAGCGACCGAACCCAAGTGTTAAATCTGTGATTTTTTTTTAAATTTTCATTGAAGATTTTGTGTTTGATTCGTGAACAGACCATAATTCTTGGTAAGAATGCATAATTTCACATTTTTCGGAACCATTGGGCCAAAAATATGAACGCCTTTAAATATTTTTACAAAGCGCCGGTAAAAGGAAGAATTTTTGCAAAAATTCTGCTTTTAGCCGATTTATTTATTGATACATGTCCAAGCCAGGATTCTTAGAAAGAATCCAAAATTTCAGACGGTTCGGAGCAATAAGGCACAAGTTATGACCGACCCTAAGAGTTCAAACGTCCGACCCCAAGTTCTAAAACGACCGAACCCAAGTGTTAAAACGATGATTTCAGAAAAAAAAAATATTTGTAGATTTTTTGATTGATTCGTGTACAGACCATAATTCTTAGTAAGAATGCAAAATTTCACACGGTTCGTAACCATAGGGCCAAAGTTATGAACGACTTTAATTATTGTTACAAAGCGCCCGTAAAACGATGAATTTTTGCAAAAATTCTGCTTTTAGGTGATTTTTTTATTGATACGTGCCAAGCCACGATTCTTAGTAACAATCCAAAATTTCAGATGGTTCGGAGCAATAAGGCTCAAGTAATGACCGACCGTAAGAGTTCAAACGTCCGACCCCTAGTTCTAAAGCGACCGAACCCAAGTGTTAAAACTGTGATTTTTTATTAAATTTTCTTTGAAGTTTTTTTGTTTGATTCGTGTACAGACCATAATTCTTGGTAAGACTGCAAAATTTCACACATTTTGGAACCATTGGGCCAAAATTATGAACGACCACTATTATTGTTACAAAGAGCCCGTAAAACGATGAATTTTTGCAAAAATTCTGCTTTATCCGATATTTTTATTGATACATGTCCAAGCCATGATTCTTAGAAAGAATCCAAAATTTCAGACGGTTCGGAGCAATAAGGCACAAGTTATGACCGACCCTAAGAGTTCAAACGTCCGACCCCAAGTTCTAAAACGACCGAACCCCAGTGTTAAATCTGTGATTTTTTTTTAAATTTTCATTGAAAATTTTTTGTTTGATTCGTGTACAGACCATGATTCTTGGTAAGAATGCAAAATTTCACATTTTTCGGAACCATTGGGCCAAAATTATGAACGCCTTTAAATATTTTTACAAAGCGCCGGTAAAATGCAGAATTTTTGCAAAAATTCTGCTTTTAGCCGATTTATTTATTGATACTTGTCCAAGCCAGGATTCTTAGAAAGAATCCAAAATTTTAGACGGTTCGGAGCAATAAGGCACAAGTTATGACCGACTCTAAGAGTTCAAACGTCCGACCCCAAGTTCTAAAACGACCGAACCCAAGTGTTAAAACGATGATTTCAGAAAAAAAAATATTTGTAGATTTTTTGATTGATTCGTGTACAGATCATGATTCTTGGTAAGACTGCAAAATTTTACACGCTTCGTAACCATAGGGCCAAAGTTATGAACGACCACTATTATTGTTACAAAGCGCCCGTAAAACGACGAATTTTTGCAAAAATTCCGCTTTTAGCCGATTTTTTTATTGATACGTGTCCAAGCCACGATTCTTAGTAAGAATCCAAAATTTCACACTGTTCGGAACCATTGGGCAAAATTATGAACGACTTTAATTATTGTTACAAAGCGCACGTAAAAGGAAGAATTTTTGCAAAAATTCTGCTTGTAGCCGATTTTTTTATTGATACATGTCCAAGCCATGATTCTTAGAAAGAATCAAAAATTTTACTAAGAATCGTGGCTTGGACACGTATCAATAAAAAAATCGGCTAGAAGCAGAATTTTTGCAAAAATTCATCGTTTTACGGGCGCTTTGTAACAATAATAGTAGTCGTTCATAACTTTGGCCCTATGGTTACGAACAGTGTGAAATTTTGCAGTCTTACCAAGAATCATGGTCTGTACACGCATCAATCAAAAAATCTCCTTTTTTTTTCTGAAATCATCGTTTTAACACTTGGGTTCGGTCGTTTTAGAACTTGGGGTCGGAAGTTTGAACTCTTAGGGTCGGTCATAACTTGAGCCTTATTGCTCCGAACAGTGTGAAATTTTGGATTCTTTCTAAGAATCATGGCTTGGACACGTATCAATAAAAAAATCGGCTAAAAGCAGAATTTTTGCAAAAATTCATCGTTTTACGGGCGCTTTGTAACCATTATAGTGGTCGTTCATAACTTTGGCCCTATGGTTACGAACCGTGTGAAATTTTGAAGTCTTACCAAATATCATGGTCTGTACACGAATCAATCAAAAAAACTACAAATTTTATTTTTTTCTGAAATCATCGTTTTAACACTTGGGTTCGGTCGTTTTAGAACTTGGGGTCGGAAGTTTGAACTCTTAGGGTCGGTCATAACTTGAGCTTTATTGCTCTGAATTGTCTGAAATTTTGGATTCTTTCTAAGAATCATGGCTTGGACATGTATCAATAAAAAAAATCGGCTAAAAGCAGAATTTTTGCAAAAATTTTTCCTTTTACGGGCGCTTTGTAACAATAATTAAAGTCGTTCATAATTTTGGCCGAATGGTTCCGAAAACAGTGTGAAATTTTGCATTCTTACCAAGAACGTATCTGTAACGTATCTGTAACGGGTCTGTACGCGAATCAATCAAAAAATCTAGAAAGAATTTTTTTTTCTGAAATCATCGTTTTAACACTTGGGTTTGGTCGTTTTAGAACTTGGGGTCGGACGTTTGAACTCTTAGGGTCGGTCATTACTTGAGCCTTATTGCTCCGAACCGTCTGGAATTTTGGATTCTTTCTTAGAATCATGGCTTTTACATGTATCAATAAAAAAATCGGCTGAAAGCAGAATTTTCGCAAAAATTCTTCCTTTTACGGGCGCTTTGTAACAATAATAGCGGTCGTTCATAACTTTGGCCCTATGGTTACGAACCGTGTGAAATTTTGCATTGTTACCAAGAATCATGGTCTGTACACGAATCAAACAAAAAATCTTCATAGAAAATTAAAAAAAAAATCACAGTTTTAACACTTGGGTTCGGTCGCTTTAGAACTTGGGGTCGGACGTTTGACATCTTAGGGTCGGTCATAACTTGAGCCTTATTGCTTCGATCCATCTGAAATTTTGGATTCTTTCTAAGAATCATGGCTTGGACATGTATCAATAAAAAAATCGGCTAAAAGCAGAATTTTTGCAAAAATTCATCGTTTTACGGGCGCTTTGTAACAATAATTAAAGTCGTTCATAATTTTGGCCCAATGGTTCCGAACTGTGTGAAATTTTGCATTCTTACCAAGAATCATGGTCTGTACGCGAATCAATCAAAAAATCTAGAAAGAATTTTTTTTTCTGAAATCATCGTTTTAACACTTGGGTTTGGTCGTTTTAGAACTTGGGGTCGGACGTTTGAACTCTTAGGGTCGGTCATAACTTGAGCCTTATTGCTCCGAACCGTC
Organism: Limnephilus marmoratus; assembly: GCA_917880885.1. Lineage (NCBI taxonomy): Eukaryota > Metazoa > Arthropoda > Insecta > Trichoptera > Limnephilidae > Limnephilus > Limnephilus marmoratus. The sequence goes on along the minus strand of OU862913.1, from coordinate 54,706,111 downwards.
TGGAATTTTGGATTCTTTCATAGAATCATGGCTTTTACATGTATCAATAAAAAAATCGGTTAAAAGCAGAATTTTCGCAAAAATTCTTCCTTTTACGGGCGCTTTGTAACAATAATAGTGGTCGTTCATAACGTTGGCCCTATGGTTACGAACCGTGTGAAATTTTGCATTGTTACCAAGAATCATGGTCTGTACACGAATCAAACAAAAAATCTTCATAGAAAATTTAAAAAAAAATCACAGTTTTAACACTTAGGTTCGGTCGCTTTAGAACTTGGGGTCGGACGTTTGACATCTTACGGTCGGTCATAACTTGAGCCTTATTGCATCGAACCATCTGAAATTTTGGATTCTTCCTAAGAATCATGGCTTGGACATGTATCAATAAAAAAATCGGCTAAAAGCAGAATTTTTGCAAAAATTCTTCCTTTTACGGGCGCTTTGTACCAATAATTAAAGTCGTTCATAATTTTGCCCAATGGTTCCGAACAGTGTGAAATTTTGGATTCTTACTAAGAATCGTGGCTTGGACACGTATCAATAAAAAAATCGGCTAAAAGCAGAATTTTTGCAAAAATTCATCGTTTTACGGGCGCTTTGTAACAATAATAGTGGTCGTTCATAACTTTGGCCCTATGGTTACGAACCGTGTGAAATTTTGCAGTCTTACCAAGAATCATGGTCTGTACACGAATCAATCAAAAAATCTACAAATATTTTTTTTCTGAAATCATCGTTTTAACACTTGGGTTCGGTCGTTTTAGAACTTGGGGTCGGACGTTTGAACTCTTAAGGTCGGTCATAACTTGAGCCTTATAGCTCCAAACCGTCTGAAATTTTGGATTCTTTCTAAGAATCATGGCTTAAACATGTATCAATAAAAAAATCGCCTAAAAGCAGAATTTTTGCAAAAATTCTTACTTTAACCGGCGCTTTGTAACAATAATTAAAGTCGTTCATAATTTTGGCCCAATGGTTCCGAACAGTGTGAAATTTTGGATTCTTACTTAGAATCGTGGCTTGGACACGAATCAATAAAAAAATCGGCTTAAAGCAGAGTTTTTTCTTGGTAAGAATGCAAAATTTCACACAGTTCGGAACCATTGGGCCAAAATTATGAACGACTTTAATTATTGTTACAAAGCGCCCGTAAAACGATGAATTTTTGCAAAAATTCTGCTTTTAGCCGATTTTTTTATTGATACATGTCCAAGCCATGATTCTTAGAAAGAATCCAAAATTTCAGATGGATCGAAGCAATAAGGCTCAAGTTATGACCGACCCTAAGATGTCAAACGTCCGACCCCAAGTTCTAAAGCGACCGAACCCCAAGTGTTAAAACTGTGATTTTTTTTTTAAATTTTCTATGAAGATTTTTTGTTTGATTCGTGTACAGACCATGATTCTTGGTAACAATGCAAAATTTCACACGGTTCGTAACCATAGGGCAAAAGTTATGAACGACCACTATTATTGTTACAAAGCGCCCGTAAAAGGAAGAATTTTCGCGAAAATTCTGCTTTTAGCCGATTTTTTTATTGATACATGTAAAAGCCATGATTCTAAGAAAGAATCCAAAATTCCAGACGGTTCGGAGCAATAAGGCTCAAGTAATGACCGACCCTAAGAGTTCAAACGTCCGACCCCAAGTTCTAAAACGACCAAACCCAAGTGTTAAAACGATGATTTCAGAAAAAAAAATTCTTTCTAGATTTTTTGATTGATTCGCGTACAGACCCGTTACAGATACGTTACAGATACGTTCTTGGTAAGAATGCAAATTTTCACACTGTTTTCGGAACCATTCGGCCAAAATTATGAACGACTTTAATTATTGTTACAAAGCGCCCGTAAAACGGAAAAATTTTTGCAAAAATTCTGCTTTTATAGCCGATTTTTTTTATTGATACATGTCCAAGCCATGATTCTTAGAAAGAATCCAAAATTTCAGACGATTCAGAGCAATAAAGCTCAAGTTATGACCGACCCTAAGAGTTCAAACTTCCGACCCCAAGTTCTAAAACGACCGAACCCAAGTGTTAAAACGATGATTTCAGAAAAAAAAAAAATTTGTAGTTTTTTTGATTGATTCGTGTACAGACCATGATATTTGGTAAGACTTCAAAATTTCACACGGTTCGTAACCATAGGGCCAAAGTTATGAACGACCACTATAATGGTTACAAAGCGCCCGTAAAACGATGAATTTTTGCAAAAATTCTGCTTTATTTAGCCGAATTTTTTTATTGATACGTGTCCAAGCCACGATTCTTAGAAAGAATCCAAAATTTCACACTGTTCGGAGCAATAAGGCTCAAGTTATGACCGACCCTAAGAGTTCAAACTTCCGACCCCAAGTTCTAAAACGACCGAACCCAAGTGTTAAAACGATGATTTCAGAAAAAAAAAGGAGATATTTTGATTGATGCGTGTACAGACCATGATTCTTGGTAAGACTGCAAAATTTCACACTGTTCGTAACCATAGGGCCAAAGTTATGAACGACTACTATTATTGTTACAAAGCGCCCGTAAAACGATGAATTTTTGCAAAAATTCTGCTTATCTAGCCGATTTTTTTATTGATACGTGTCTAAGCCACGATTCTTAGTAAGAATCCAAAATTTCGCACTGTTCGGAACCATTGGGCAAAATTATGAACGACTTTAATTATTGTTACAAAGCGCCCGTAAAACGAAGAATTTTTGCAAAATTCTGCTTCTAGCCGATTTTTTTATTGATACGTGTCCAAGCCATGATTCTTAGAAAGAATCCAAAATTTCAGATGGATCGAAGCAATAAGCCTCAAGTTATGACCGACCCTAAGATGTCAAAGTTCCGACCCCAAGTTCTAAAGCGACCGAACCCAAGTGTTAAAACTGTGATTTTTTTTTAAATTTTCTATGAAGATTTTTTGTTTGATTCGTGTACAGACCATGATTCTTGGTAACAATGCAAAATTTCACACGGTTCGTAACCATAGGGCCAAAGTTATGAACGACCACTATTATTGTTACAAAGCGCCCGTAAAAGGAAGAATTTTTGCGAAAATTCTGCTTTTAGCCGATTTTTTTATTGATACATGTAAAAGCCATGATTCTAAGAAAGAATCCAAAATTCCAGACGGTTCGGAGCAATAAGGCTCAAGTAATGACCGACCCTAAGAGTTCAAACGTCCGACCCAAGTTCTAAAACGACCAAACCCAAGTGTTTAAACGATGATTTCAGAAAAAAAAATTCTTTCTAGATTTTTTGATTGATTCGCGTACAGACCATGATTTCTTGGTAAGAATGCAAAATTTCACACTGTTTTCGGAACCATTGGGCCAAAATTATGAACGACTTTAATTATTGTCACAAAGCGCCCGTAAAACGATGAATTTTTGCAAAAAATTCTGCTTTTAGCCGATTTTTTTATTGATACATGTCCAAGCCATGATTCTTATAAAGAATCCAAAATTTCAGACGGTTCGGAGCAATAAGGCACAAGTTATGACCGACCCTAAGAGTTCAAACGTCCGACCCCAAGTTCTAAAGCGACCGAACCCAAGTGTTAAAACTGTCATTTGTTTTTAAATTTTCTATGAAGATTTTTTGTTCTATTCGTGTACAGACCATGATTCTTGGTAACAATGCAAAATTTCACACGGTTCGTAACCATAGGGCCAAAGTTATGAACGACCACTATTATTGTTACAAAGCGCCCGTAAAACTATGAATTTTTGCAAAAATTCTGCTTCTAGACGATTTTTTTATTGATACGTGTCCAAGCCATGATTCTTAGTAAGAAACCAAAATTTCGCACTGTTCGGATCCATTGGGCAAAATTATGAACGACTTTAATTATTGATACAAAGCGCCCGTAAAAGGAAGAATTTTTGCAAAAATTCTGCTTGTAGCCGATTTTTTTATTGATACATGTCTAAGCCATGATTCTTAGGAAGAATCCAAAATTTCAGACGGTTCGGAGCAATAAGGCTCAAGTTATTTCCGACCCTAAGAGTTCAAACGTCGAACCCCAAGTTCTAAAACGACCGAACCCAAGTGTTAAAACGGTGATTTCAGAAAAAAAAAATATTTGTAGATTTTTTGATTGATTCGTGTACAGACCATGATTCATGGTAAGAATGCAAAATTTCACACGGTTCGTAACCATAGGGCAAAAGTTATGAACGACTTTATTTATTGTTACAAAGCGCCCGTAAAACGATGAATTTTTGCAAAAATTCTGCTTTTAGGCAATTTTTTTATTGATACGTGTCCAAGCCACGATTCTTAGTAACAATCCAAAATTTCAGATGCTTCGGAGCAATAAGTCTCAAGTAATGACCGACCCTAAGAGTTCAAACGTCCGAACCCAAGTTCTAAAGCGACCGAACCCAAGTGTTAAAACGATGATTTCAGAAAAAAAAAATATTTGTAGATTTTTTGATTGATTCGTGTACAGACCATGATTCTTGGTAAGAATGCAAAATTTCACACGGTTCGTAACCATAGGGCCAAAGTTATGAACGACTTTAATTATTGTTACAAAGCGCCCGTAAAACGATGAATTTTTGCAAAAATTCTGCTTTTAGGCAATTTTTTTATTGATACGTGTCCAAGCCACGGTTCTTAGTAACAATCCAAAATTTCAGATGGTTCGGAGCAATAAGTCTCAAGTAATGACCGACCCTAAGAGTTCAAACGTCCGACCCCAAGTTCTAAAGCGACCGAACCCAAGTGTTAAAACTGTAATTTTTTATTAAATTTTCTTTGAAGTTTTTTGTTTGATTCGTGTACAGACCATGATTCTTGGTAAGACTGCAAAATTTCACACATTTTGGAACCATTGGGCCAAAATTATGAACGACCACTATTATTGTTACAAAGCGCCCGTAAAACGATGAATTTTTGCAAAAATTCTACTTTTAGCCGATTAGTAATGACCGACCCTAAGAGTTCAAACGTCCGACCCCAAGATCTAAAGCGACCGAACCCAAGTGTTAAAACTGTGATTTTTTTTTAAATTTTCTATGAAGATTTTTTGTTTGATTCGTGTACAGACCATGATTCTTGGTAAGAATGGAAAATTTCACACTTTTCGGAACTATTGGGCCAAAATTATGAACGATTTTAATTATTGTTAAAAAGCGCCCGTAAAAGGAAGAATTTTTGCAAAAATTCTGCTTTTAGCCGATTTTTTTATATATACATGTCTAAGCCATTATTCTTAGAAAGAATCCAAAATTTCAGACGGTTCGGAGCAATAAAGCTCAAGTTATGACCGACCCTAAGAGTTTAAACGTCCGACCCCAAGTTCTAAAACGACCGAACCCAAGTGTTAAAACGATGATTTCAGAAAAAAAAAATTTGTAGATTTTTTGATTGATTCGTGTACAGACCTTGGCCAGATAATTCTTGGAAAGAATGCAAAATTTCACACGATTCGTAACCATAGGGCCAAAGTTATGAACGACCACTATTATTGTTACAAAGCGCCCGTAAAAGGAAGAATTTTTGCAAAAATTCTGCTTTTAGCCGATTTTTTTATTGATGCATGTCTAAGCCAGGATTCTTAGAAAGAATCCAAAATCCAAAATTTTTTGTTTGATTCGTGTCCAAACCATGATTCTTGGTAAGAATGCAAAATTTCACACTTTTTGGAACCATAGGGCCAAAATAATGAACGACTTTTATTGTTATAAAGCGCCCGTAAATCGCTGAATTTTTGCAAAAATTCTAATTTTGCCGATTTTTCTGATTGATACGTGTACGGGTCATGATTCTTAGGAAGAATCCAAAATTTCAGATGGTTCGGATCCATAAGGCAAAAGTTATGACCGACCCTAAATGTTCAAAAGTCCGACCTCTAGTAAACGACCTAATCCAAGTGTTAAAACGAAGATTTCAGAAAAAAAAATTCTGTCTAGATTTTTTGATTGATTCGCGTTCAGACCTTGATTCTTGGTAAGAATGCAAAATTTTACACTGTTCGGAACCATAGGGCCAAAATTATGAACGACATTAATTATTGTTACAAAGCGCCCGTAAAACGCTGAATTTTTGCAAAAATTCTACTTTTTGCCAATTTTTCTGATTGATACGTGTACGGTCCATGATTCTTAGGAAGAAACCAAAATTTTACATGGTTCGGATCCATAAGGCAAAAGTTATGACCGACCCCAAATGTTCAAATGTCCGACCCAAGTAAACGACCTAACCCAAGTGTTAAAACGATGATTTCAGAAAAAAAATTCTTTCTAGATTTTTTGATTGATTCGCGTACAGACCACGATTCTTGATAAGAATGCAAAATTTCACACTTTTCGGAACCATTGGGCAAAAATTATGAACGACTTTAATTATTGTTACAAAGCGCCCGTAAAAGGAAGAATTTTTGCAAAAATTTCGCTTTTAGCCGATTTTTTTATTGATACATGTCCAAGCCATGATTCTTAGAAAGAATCCAAAATTTCAGACGGTTCGGAGCAATAAGGCTCAAGTTATGACCGACCCTAAGAGTTCAAACGTCCGACCCCAAGTTCTAAAACGACCGAACCCATGTGTTAAAACGATGATTTCAGAAAAAAAAAATATTTGTAGATTTTTTGATTGATTCGTGTACAGATCATGATTCTTGGTAAGAATGCAAAATTTCACACGGTTCGTAACCATAGGGCCAAAGTTATGATCGACTTTAATTATTGTTACAAAGCGCCCGTAAAACGATGAATTTTTGCAAAAATTCTGCTTTTAGGCAATTTTTTTATTGATACGTGTCCAAGCCACGATTCTTAGTAACAATCCAACATTTCAGATGGTTCGGAGCAATAAGTCTCAAGTAATGACCGACCCTAAGAGTTCAAACGTCCGAACCCAAGTTCTAAAGCGAACGAACCCAAGTGTTAAAACTGTGATTTGTTTTTAAATTTTCTATGAAGATTTTTTGTTCTATTCGTGTACAGACCATGATTCTTGGTAACAATGCAAAATTTCACACGGTTCGTAACCATAGGGCCAAAGTTATGAACGACCACTATTATTGTTACAAAGCGCCCGTAAAAGGAAGAAATTTTGCAAAAATTCTGCTTTTAGTCGATTTTTTTATTGATACATGTCCAAGCCATGATTCTTAGAAAGAATCCAAAATTCCAGACGGTTCGGAGCAATAAGGCTCAAGTTATGACCGACCCTAAGAGTTCAAACGTCCGACCCCAAGTTCTAAAACGACCAAACCCAAGTGTAAAACGATGATTTCAGAAAAAAAATTCTTTCTAGATTTTTTGATTGATTCGCGTACAGACCCGTTACAGATACGTTACAGATACGTTCTTGGTAAGAATGCAAAATTTCACACTGTTTTCGGAACCATTCGGCCAAAATTATGAACGACTTTAATTATTGTTACAAAGCGCCCGTAAAAGGAAAAATTTTTGCAAAAATTCTGCTTTTAGCCGATTTTTTTTATTAATACATGTCCAAGCCATGATTCTTAGAAAGAATCCAAAATTTCAGACGGTTCAGAGCAATAAAGCTCAAGTTATGACCGACCCTAAGAGTTCAAACTTCCGACCCCAAGTTCTAAAACGACCGAACCCAAGTGTTAAAACGATGATGTCAGAAAAAAATAAAATTTGTAGTTTTTTTGATTGATTCGTGTACAGACCATGATATTTGGTAAGACTTCAAAATTTCACACGGTTCATAACCATAGGGCCAAAGTTATGAACGACCACTATAATGGTTACAAAGCGCCCGTAAAACGATGAATTTTTGCAAAAATTCTGCTTTTAGCCGATTTTTTTATTGATACGTGTCCAAGCCACGATTCTTAGAAAGAATCCAAAATTTCACACTGTTCGGAGCAATAAGGCTCAAGTTATGACCGACCCTAAGAGTTCAAACTTCCGACGCCAAGTTCTAAAACGACCGAACCCAAGTGTTAAAACGATGATTTCAGAAAAAAAAAGGAGATTTTTTGATTGATGCGTGTACAGACCATGATTCTTGGTAAGACTGCAAAATTTCACACGGTTCGTAACCATAGGGTCAAAGTTATGAACGACTACTATTATTGTTACAAAGCGCCCGTAAAACGATGAATTTTTGCAAAAATTCTGCTTCTAGCCGATTTTTTTATTGATACGTGTCCAAGCCACGATTCTTGGTAAGAATCCAAAATTTCGCACTGTTCGGAACCATTGGGCAAAATTATGAACGACTTTAATTATTGTTACAAAGCGCCCGTAAAAGGAAGAATTTTTGCAAAAATTCTGCTTCTAGCCGATTTTTTTATTGATACGTGTCCAAGCCATGATTCTTAGAAAGAATCCAAAATTTCAGATGGATCGAAGCAATAAGGCTCAAGTTATGACCGACCCTAAGATGTCAAACGTCCGACCCCAAGTTCTAAAGCGACCGAACCCAAGTGTTAAAACTGTGATTTTTTTTTAAATTTTCTATGAAGATTTTTTGTTTGATTCGTGTACAGACCATGATTCTTGGTAACAATGCAAAATTTCACACGGTTCGTAACCATAGGGCCAAAGTTATGAACGACCACTATTATTGTTACAAAGCGCCCGTAAAAGGAAGAATTTTTGCGAAAATTCTGCTTTTAGCCGATTTTTTTATTGATACATGTAAAAGCCATGATTCTAAGAAAGAATCCAAAATTCCAGACGGTTCGGAGCAATAAGGCTCAAGTAATGACCGACCCTAAGAGTTCAAACGTCCGACCCCAAGTTCTAAAACGACCAAACCCAAGTGTTAAAACGATGATTTCAGAAAAAAATATTCTTTCTAGATTTTTTGATTGATTCGCGTACAGACCATGATTCTTGGTAAGAATGCAAAATTTCACACTGTTTTCGGAACCATTGGGCCAAAATTATGAACGACTTTAATTATTGTCACAAAGCGCCCGTAAAACGATGAATTTTAGCAAAAATTCTGCTTTTAGCCGATTTTTTTATTGATACAAGTCCAAGCCATGATTCTTATAAAGAATCCAAAATTTCAGACGGTTCGGAGCAATAAGGCACAAGTTATGACCGACCCTAAGAGTTCAAACGTCCGACCCCAAGTTCTAAAGCGACCGAACCCAAGTGTTAAAACTGTGATTTGTTTTTAAATTTTCTATGAAGATTTTTTGTTCTATTCGTGTACAGACCATGATTCTTGGTAACAATGCAAAATTTCACACGGTTCGTAACCATAGGGCCAAAGTTATGAATGACCACTATTATTGTTACAAAGCGCCCGTAAAACGATGAATTTTTGCAAAAATTCTGCTTCTAGACGATTTTTTTATTGATACGTGTCCAAGCCACGATTCTTAGTAAGAAACCAAAATTTCGCACTGTTCGGAACCATTGGGCAAAATTATGAACGACTTTAATTATTGTTACAAAGCGCCCGTAAAAGGAAGAATTTTTGCAAAAATTCTGCTTGTAGCCGATTTTTTTATTGATACATGTCCAAGCCATGATTCTTAGAAAGAATCCAATATTTCAGACGGTTCGGAGCAATAAGGCTCAAGTTATTTCCGACCCTAAGAGTTCAAACGTCGAACCCCAAGTTCTAAAACGACCGAACCCAAGTGTTAAAACGGTGATTTCAGAAAAAAAAAAATATTTGTAGATTTTTTGATTGATTCGTGTACAGACCATGATTCTTGGTAAGAATGCAAAATTTCACACGGTTCGTAACCATAGGGCAAAAGTTATGAACGACTTTAATTATTGTTACAAAGCGCCCGTAAAACGATGAATTTTTGCAAAAATTCTGCTTTTAGGCAATTTTTTTATTGATACGTGTCCAAGCCACGATTCTTAGTAACAATCCAAAATTTCAGATGGTTCGGAGCAATAAGTCTCAAGTAATGACCGACCCTAAGAGTTCAAACGTCCGAACCCAAGTTCTAAAGCGACCGAACCCAAGTGTTAAAACGATGATTTCAGAAAAAAAAAATATTTGTAGATTTTTTGATTGATTCGTGTACAGACCATGATTCTTGGTAAGAATGCAAAATTTCACACGGTTCGTAACCATAGGGCCAAAGTTATGAACGACTTTAATTATTGTTACAAAGCGCCCGTAAAACGATGAATTTTTGCAAAAATTCTGTTTTTAGGCAATTTTTTTATTGATACGTGTCCAAGCCACGGTTCTTAGTAACAATCCAAAATTTCAGATGGTTCGGAGCAATAAGTCTCAAGTAATGACCGACCCTAAGAGTTCAAACGTCCGACCCCAAGTTCTAAAGCGACCGAACCCAAGTGTTAAAACTGTAATTTTTTATTAAATTTTCTTTGAAGTTTTTTGTTTGATTCGTGTACAGACCATGATTCTTGGTAAGACTGCAAAATTTCACACATTTTGGAACCATTGGGCCAAAATTATGAACGACCACTATTATTGTTACAAAGCGCCCGTAAAACGATGAATTTTTGCAAAAATTCTGCTTTTAGCCGATTAGTAATGACCGACCCTAAGAGTTCAAACGTCCGACCCCAAGATCTAAAGCGACCGAACCCAAGTGTTAAAACTGTGATTTTTTTTTAAATTTTCTATGAAGATTTTTTGTTTGATTCGTGTACAGACCATGATTCTTGGTAAGAATGGAAAATTTCACACTTTTCGGAACTATTGGGCCAAAATTATGAACGACTTTAATTATTGTTACAAAGCGCCCGTAAAAGGAAGAATTTTTGCAAAAATTCTGCTTTTAGCCGATTTTTTTATATATACATGTCTAAGCCATTATTCTTAGAAAGAATCTAAAATTTCAGACGGTTCGGAGCAATAAAGCTCAAGTTATGACCGACCCTAAGAGTTTAAACGTCCGACCCCAAGTTCTAAAACGACCGAACCCAAGTGTTAAAACGATGATTTCAGAAAAAAAAATTTGTAGATTTTTTGATTGATTCGTGTACAGACCATGATTCTTGGAAAGAATGCAAAATTTCACACGATTCGTAACCATAGGGCCAAAGTTATGACCGACTTTAATTATTGTTCCAAAGCGCCCGTAAATCGAAGAATTTTTGCAAAAATTCTGCTTCTAGCCGATTTTTTAATTGATACATGGCCAAGCCATGATTCTTAGAAAGAATCTAAAATTTCAGACGATTCGGAGCAATAAGGCTCAAGTTATGACTGACCCTAAGAGTTCAAACGTCCGACCCCAAGTTCTAAAATGACCGAACCCAAGTGTTAAAACGATGATTTCTTAAAAAATATATATTTGTAGATTTTTTGATTGATTCGTGTACAGACCATGATTCTTGGCAAGGATGCAAAATTTCACACGGTTCGTAACCATAGGGCCAAAGTTATGAACGACCACTATTATTGTTACAAAGCGCCCGTAAAACGATGGATTTTTGCAAAAATTCTGCTTTTAGCCGATTTTTTTATTGATACGTGTTCAAGCCACGATTCTTAGTAAGAATGCAAAATTTCACAAGGTTCGTAACCATAGGGCCAAAGTTATTAAAGACCATTATTATTGTTACAAAGCGCCCGTAAAAGGAAGAATTTTTGCAAAATTCTACTTTTAGAAGATTTTTTGATTGATTCGTGTCCAGGCCAGGATTCTTATTAAGAATTTTAAATTTGACCTTTGAATTTAAAATCCGACCCCAAGTTCTAAAACGACCGAACCCAAGTGTTAAAAATGTGATTTTTTTTTTATTTTCTATGAGGATTTTTTTAATTGATTCGTGTACAGACTATGATTCTTGGTAAAAATGCAAAATTTCACACTGTTCGGAACCATAGGGCCAAAATTATGAACGACATTAATTATTGTTACAAAGCGCCCGTAAAACGCTGAATTTTTGCAAAAATTCTACTTTTTGCCGATTTTTCTGATTGATACGTGTACGGGCCATGATTCTTAGGAAGAAACCAAAATTTTACATGGTTCGGATCCATATGGCGAAAGTTATGACCGACGCCAAATGTTCAAATGTCCGACCCAAGTAAACGACCTAACCCAAGTGTTAAAACGATGATTTCAGAAAAAAAATTCTTTATAGATTTTTTGATTGATTTGCGTACAGACCACGATTATTGATAAGAATGCAAAATTTCACACTTTTCGGAACCATTGGGCCAAAATTATGAACGACTTTAATTATTGTTACAAAGCGCCCGTAAAACGCTGAATTTTTGCAAAAATTCTACTTTTTGCCGATTTTTCTGATTGATACGTGTACGGGCCATGATTCTTAGGAAGAAACCAAAATTTTACATGGTTCGGATCCATAATGCAAAAGTTATGACCGACCCCAAATGTTCAAATGTCCGACCCAAGTAAACGACCTAACCCAAGTGTTAAAATGATGATTTCAGAAAAAAAATTCTTTATAGATTTTTTGATTGATTTGCGTACAGACCACGATTATTGATAAGAATTCAAAATTTCACACTTTTCGGAACCATTGGGCCAAAATTATGAACGACTTTAATTATTGTTACAAAGCGCCCGTAAAAGGAAGAATTTTTGCAAAAATTTTGCTTTTAGCCGATTTTTTTATTGATACATGTCCAAGCCATGATTCTTAGAAAGAATCCAAAATTTCAGACGGTTCGGAGCAATAAGGCACAAGTTATGACCGACCCTAAGAGTTCAAACGTCCGACCCCAAGTTCTAAAACGACCGAACCCAAGTGTTAAAACGATGATTTCAGAAAAAAAAATTTGTAGATTTTTTGATTGATTCGTGTACAGACCATGATTCTTGGAAAGAATGCAAAATTTCACACGATTCGTAACCATAGGGCCAAAGTTATGAACGACCACTAATATTGTTACAAAGCGCCCGTAAAAGGAAGAATTTTTGCAAAAATTCTGCTTTTAGCCGATTTTTTTATTGATGCATGTCTAAGCCAGGATTCTTAGAAAGAATCCAAAATCCAAAATTTTATGTTTGATTCGTGTACAAACCATGATTCTTTGTAAGAATGCAAAATTTCACACTTTTTGGAACCATAGGGCCAAAATTATGAACGACTTTTATTGTTACAAAGCGCCCGTAAAACGCTGAATTTTTGCAAAAATTCTAATTTTGCCGATTTTTCTGATTGATACGTGTACGGGCCATGATTCTTAGGAAGAATCCAAAATTTCAGATGGTTCGGATCCATAATGCAAAAGTTATGACCGACCCTAAATGTTCAAAAGTCCGACCTCTAGTAAACGACCTAATCCAAGTGTTAAAACGATGATTTCAGAAAAAAAAATTCTGTCTAGATTTTTTGATTGATTCGCGTTCAGACCTTGATTCTTGGTAAGAATGCAAAATTTCACACTGTTCGGAACCATTGGGCCAAAATTATGACCGACTTTAATTATTGTTCCAAAGCGCCCGTAAATCGAAGAATTTTTGCAAAAATTCTGCTTCTAGCCGATTTTTTAATTGATACATGGCCGAGCCATGATTCTTAGAAAGAATCTAAAATTTCAGACGATTCGGAGCAATAAGGCTCAAGTTATGACTGACCCTAAGAGTTCAAACGTCCGACCCCAAGTTCTAAAATGACCGAACCCAAGTGTTAAAACGATGATTTCTTAAAAAATATATATTTGTAGATTTTTTGATTGATTCGTGTACAGACCATGATTCTTGGCAAGGATGCAAAATTTCACACGGTTCGTAACCATAGGGCCAAAGTTATGAACGACCACTATTATTGTTACAAAGCGCCCGTAAAACGATGAATTTTTGCAAAAATTCTGCTTTTAGCCGATTTTTTTATTGATACGTGTCCAAGCCACGATTCTTAGTAAGAATGCAAAATTTCACAAGGTTCGTAACCATAGGGCCAAAGTTATTAAAGACCATTATTATTGTTACAAAGCGCCCGTAAAAGGAAGAATTTTTGCAAAATTCTACTTTTAGAAGATTTTTTGATTGATTCGTGTCCAGGCCAGGATTCTTATTAAGAATTTTAAATTTGACCTTTGAATTTAAAATCCGACCCCAAGTTCTAAAACGACCGAACCCAAGTGTTAAAAATGTGATTTTTTTTTAATTTTCTTTGAGGATTTTTTTAATTGATTCGTGTACAGACTATGATTCTTAGTAAGAATCCAAAATTTCACACTGTTCGGAACCATTGGGCAAAATTATGAACGACTTTAATTATTGTTACAAAGCGCCCGTAAAACGCTGAATTTTTGCAAAAATTCTACTTTTTGGCGATTTTTCTGATTGATACGTGTACGGGCCATGATTCTTAGGAAGAAACCAAAATTTTACATGGTTCGGATCCATATGGCGAAAGTTATGACCGACGCCAAATGTTCAAATGTCCGACCCAAGTAAACGACCTAACCCAAGTGTTAAAACGATGATTTCAGAAAAAAATTTCTTTATAGATTTTTTGATTGATTTGCGTACAGACCACGATTATTGATAAGAATGCAAAATTTCACACTTTTCGGAACCATTGGGCCAAAATTATGAACGACTTTAATTATTGTTACAAAGCGCCCGTAAAACGCTGAATTTTTGCAAAAATTCTACTTTTTGCCGATTTTTCTGATTGATACGTGTACGGGCCATGATTCTTAGGAAGAAACCAAAATTTTACATGGTTCGGATCCATATGGCGAAAGTTATGACCGACCCCAAATGTTCAAATGTCCGACCCAAGTAAACGACCTAACCCAAGTGTTAAAATGATGATTTCAGAAAAAAAATTCTTTATAGATTTTTTGATTGATTTGCGTACAGACCACGATTATTGATAAGAATTCAAAATTTCACACTTTTCGGAACCATTGGGCCAAAATTATGAACGACTTTAATTATTGTTACAAAGCGCCCGTAAAAGGAAGAATTTTTGCAAAAATTTTGCTTTTAGCCGATTTTTTTATTGATACATGTCCAAGCCATGATTCTTAGAAAGAATCCAAATTTTCAGACGGTTCGGAGCAATTAGGCTCAAGTTATGACCGACCCTAAGAGTTCAAACGTCCGACCCCAAGTTCTAAAACGACCGAACCCAAGTGTTAAAACGATGATTTCAGAAAAAAAAATTTGTAGATTTTTTGATTGATTCGTGTACAGACCATGATTCTTGGAAAGAATGCAAAATTTCACACGATTCGTAACCATAGGGCCAAAGTTATGAACGACCACTAATATTGTTACAAAGCGCCCGTAAAAGGAAGAATTTTTGCAAAAATTCTGCTTTTAGCCGATTTTTTTATTGATGCATGTCTAAGCCAGGATTCTTAGAAAGAATCCAAAATCCAAAATTTTATGTTTGATTCGTGTACAAACCATGATTCTTTGTAAGAATGCAAAATTTCACACTTTTTGGAACCATAGGGCCAAAATTATGAACGACTTTTATTGTTATAAAGCGCCCGTAAAACGCTGAATTTTTGCAAAAATTCTTCTTTTGCCGATTTTTCTGATTGATACGTGTACGGGCCATGATTCTTAGGAAGAATCCAAAATTTCAGATGGTTCGGATCCATAATGCAAAAGTTATGACCGACCCCAAGTGTTCAAAAGTCCGACCTCTAGTAAACGACCTAATCCAAGTGTTAAAACGATGATTTCAGAAAAAAAAATTCTGTCTAGATTTTTTGATTGATTCGCGTTCAGACCTTGATTCTTGGTAAGAATGCAAAATTTCACACTGTTCGGAACCATTGGGCCAAAATTATGACCGACTTTAATTATTGTTCCAAAGCGCCCGTAAATCGAAGAATTTTTGCAAAAATTCTGCTTCTAGCCGATTTTTTAATTGATACATGGCCGAGCCATGATTCTTAGAAAGAATCTAAAATTTCAGACGATTCGGAGCAATAAGGCTCAAGTTATGACTGACCCTAAGAGTTCAAACGTCCGACCCCAAGTTCTAAAATGACCGAACCCAAGTGTTAAAACGATGATTTCTTAAAAAATATATATTTGTAGATTTTTTGATTGATTCGTGTACAGACCATGATTCTTGGCAAGGATGCAAAATTTCACACGGTTCGTAACCATAGGGCCAAAGTTATGAACGACCACTATTATTGTTACAAAGCGCCCGTAAAACGATGGATTTTTGCAAAAATTCTGCTTTTAGCCGATTTTTTTATTGATACGTGTTCAAGCCACGATTCTTAGTAAGAATGCAAAATTTCACAAGGTTCGTAACCATAGGGCCAAAGTTATTAAAGACCATTATTATTGTTACAAAGCGCCCGTAAAAGGAAGAATTTTTGCAAAATTCTACTTTTAGAAGATTTTTTGATTGATTCGTGTCCAGGCCAGGATTCTTATTAAGAATTTTAAATTTGACCTTTGAATTTAAAATCCGACCCCAAGTTCTAAAACGACCGAACCCAAGTGTTAAAAATGTGATTTTTTTTTAATTTTCTTTGAGGATTTTTTTAATTGATTCGTGTACAGACTATGATTCTTGGTAAGAATGCAAAATTTCACACTGTTCGGAACCATTGGGCAAAATTATGAACGACTTTAATTATTGTTACAAAGCGCCCGTAAAACGCTGAATTTTTGCAAAAATTCTTCTTTTGGCGATTTTTCTGATTGATACGTGTACGGGCCATGATTCTTAGGAAGAAACCAAAATTTTACATGGTTCGGATCCATATGGCGAAAGTTATGACCGACGCCAAATGTTCAAATGTCCGACCCAAGTAAACGACCTAACCCAAGTGTTAAAACGATGATTTCAGAAAAAAATTTCTTTATAGATTTTTTGATTGATTTGCGTACAGACCACGATTATTGATAAGAATGCAAAATTTCACACTTTTCGGAACCATTGGGCCAAAATTATGAACGACTTTAATTATTGTTACAAAGCGCCCGTAAAACGCTGAATTTTTGCAAAAATTCTACTTTTTGCCGATTTTTCTGATTGATACGTGTACGGGCCATGATTCTTAGGAAGAATCCAAAATTTCAGATGGTTCGGATCCATATGGCGAAAGTTATGACCGACCCCAAATGTTCAAATGTCCGACCCAAGTAAACGACCTAACCCAAGTGTTAAAACGATGATTTCAGAAAAAAAATTCTTTATAGATTTTTTGATTGATTTGCGTACAGACCACGATTATTGATAAGAATTCAAAATTTCACACTTTTCGGAACCATTGGGCCAAAATTATGAACGACTTTAATTATTGTTACAAAGCGCCCGTAAAAGGAAGAATTTTTGCAAAAATTTTGTTTTTAGCCGATTTTTTTATTGATACATGTCCAAGCCATGATTCTTAGAAAGAATCCAAATTTTCAGACGGTTCGGAGCAATTAGGCTCAAGTTATGACCGACCCTAAGAGTTCAAACGTCCGACCCCAAGTTCTAAAACGACCGAACCCAAGTGTTAAAACGATGATTTCAGAAAAAAAAAATATTTGTAGATTTTTTGATTGATTCGTGAACAGACCATGATTCTTGGTAAGAATGCAAAATTTCACACGGTTCGTAACCATAGGGCCAAAGCTATAAACGACCACTATTATTTTTACAAAGCGCCCGTAAAACGATGAATTTTTGCAAAAATTCTGCTTTTATCCGATTTTTTTATTGATACGTGTCCAAGCCATGATTCTTAGTAAGAATCCAAAATTTCAGATGGTTCGGAGCAATAAGGCTCAAGTAATGACTGACCCTAAGATTTTATACGACCGACCCCAAGTTCTAAAATGACCGAACCCAAGGTGTTAAAAATGTGATTTTTTTTAAATTTTCTTTGAGGATTTTTTGATTGATTCGTGTAAAGACCATCATTCATAGTAAGAATGCAAAATTTCACACGGTTCGGAACCATAGGGCCAAAATTATGAACGACATTAAATATTATTACAAAGCGCCCCTAAAACGCTGAATTTTTGCAAAAATTCTACTTTTTGCCGATTTTTCTGATTGATACGTGTACGGGACATGATTCTAAGGAAGAATCCAAAATTTCAGATGGTTCAGATCCATAAGGCAAAAATTATGAGCGACCCTAAATGTTCAAAAGTCCGACCCCAAGTAAACGACTTAACCCAAGTGTTAAAGATGATTTCAGAAAAAAAAAAATCTTTCTAGATTTTTTGAATGATTCGCGTACAGACCATGATTCTTGGTAAGAATGCAAAATTTCACACGGTTCGTAACCATAGGGCCAAAGTTATGAACGACCACTATTATTGTTACAAAGCGCCCGTAAAACGATGAGTTTTTGCAAAAATTCTGCTTTTAGCCGATTTTTTTATTGATACGTGTCCAGGCCACGATTCTTAGTAAGAATCCAAAATTTCAGATGGTTCGGAGCCATAACGCAAAAGTTATGACCGACTTAAAATGTTCAAAAGTCCAACCCCAAGTGCTTAAACGACCTAACCCAAGTGTTAAAACGAAAATTCAGAAAAAAAAATGTTTGTAGATTTTTTTGATTGATTCGTACAGGCCATTTCTTCTTCTTTCGTATGGTGGGGGGTCAGAGGGGGACATCTAGGTCTGCGAGCCAGTCTAGGGCCTCAGGCGTTGCCCTGTGGACCTCATCAATCCCGCCGGGGAATGAATGGAGCGAGCATTCGTTGACCACATTTTCGGTGATCTGCACCGCACCGCATTCACACATCGCCGACTCTTTACGGCCCCATCCATGCATCATGTGGGCACAACGGCTATGGTAGCACCTTATCCTATTGATGGCAGTCCAGAGTTTGCCAGGCAATGAGAACCCAGGCTGTCTCTCAGTGGGGTCTTGCACGAGATGGGCGTTTTTGAGGATGGATGATTGCCACTCAAGCTTCCACCTATCTTCTGGGGTGAAAGGTGTTCGAAGGAGTCTTTCTCCTTCCGTCCAGAAGGGTTTTCGAGACTTTAAGCGGCAAGCCGGGTGAGAAACGACATCATCGTGCAAGGGTATTTTGCTTTTTTGCAGCGCCTTCTTGTGTTCCCTCAGTGTTGCAATCTCTCGCCTGATATTTGGCGGTCTTATATTTGCAAGTACGGGGAGCCAAGGAAGAGGAGTCGGTTTTAAGGTTCCGCTGATGGTTCGCATTGTGGCATTAAGCTGAACGTCGACCATGGAGGTGTGGGCGCTTCTTGCCCATACTGGAGCACAGTATTCAGCTGCTGAGAAAACCAGGGCAATGGATGCCGTTCTGAGCGTGTTGGCGTCGCATCCCCAGCTAGTACCAGCCAGCTTATTGACTAAGTTTAGTCTTGTCCTTGTTTTTTTGCCCACTGTTTCCATGTGTTTCCGGTAATTCAGGCTCCTGTCCAAAGTTACTCCAAGATAGCGGGGATGGGGGTCATGGTAAATATTTTTTCCATCAAACTGAACACAGAGTTTTGCGTTTGCCTGCGAATTACTGAGATGGAAAGCTGTCACAACTGTTTTTGACCCATTTGGCTTTAGTCGCCAATTGAGGAAAAATTCTTCCATAGCCTTGAGGTCAGAATTTAGGATCTCTTCTGCTGCTTTGAGTGTTTTTGCTTGGACTGTGATGGCGAAGTCATCTGCGTAAGCAAATTTTCTGCCTTCAGTGTGAGGAAGATCTCGAGTATAGATGTTGAAGAGTGATGGGGCCAGCACTGAGCCTTGGGCAAGGCCATTATTCAGGTGCATTTTTTTGCTTTTTAGCCCTCCTAGAAAAACCCTGAACGTACGGCCAGTTAGTATTTGCTCAATAATGTACTGAATAATTTCCCACATAGCCAACACAGGCCAGTCATGCTAAACATAGGTATACAGATTCCATTAATCTCCAGTAACCCGATGCCACGGGGGAATTTAAGACGGGCAAAATGGCGAGAGTTTTCGGAATATGTTGACAGGGTTGTGGATAACATACCATCAAAGCCGAATTTCTACGACCGATTTTCGAACCTTTACAGAAAAGAGGTTAAGAGTTAAACCGAGGTTACAGAAAAGTGTATATCCCAATGTGGAGCTCAGAAAGCAAACGCCTTCTAGCTGAATACGAGAGAAACAACGACCCAGACACTGCTTCTGATCTTCTCCAGTCTCTGGATGACGGGCGCATGAACAGGTGGAACGAACTAATGGAAGAAATGAGTTTCGAACACTCGAGCAGAAAAGCGTGGCAAACACTCAGGTGACTCGGAGCTGCAAATCAGCCAATTAAGACAACCCCCAAAGTGTCCCCAAATGCTGTTGCTCACCAACTACTCCGCAGTTCAAAAACGACAACGAGGTCTAACATAAGCCACCAGATCAAAAAATCTCTGAAAGCGGCGCGGCTAAAATGGCCGGTGAACCCTAACGATGTGGTCGCCGTTACAGCTGATGATGTAGACATCGCCCTCACTTCAACAAAAGCTGGGAAAGCAGCTGGATGCGACGGAGTTCTTCCAGACTTTCTGAAACATGCTGGGCCACGGACAAAGTTATGGATCGCAAAACAGTTTACTGAAATTTTTAAAACTGGAGTAATTCCAAATATCTGGAAAAAAACTAAAGTTATTGCGATCCTCAAACCCAACAAGCCACCAGAAGATCCAAACAGCTACCGGCCCATCTCGCTTTTAAGTACCATGTACAAACTCCTAGAGCGAGTGGTGCTCCGCAGACTTACCCCAATTCCTGAGAAAGTGGTTCCACAAGAGCAAGCTGGCTTCAGACCAGGCCGTAACTGCTGTGACCAGGTGCTAGCTCTGACAACACACATCGAATCTGGATTCCAGAAACGGCTTAAGACTGCGGCAGCGTTCATTGATCTCTCTCGGTGTGGCATAAAGGCCTCCTTGTCAAGCTCTACGACACCATAGAGGATGTACAGGCCATGATTCTTAGTAAGAATCCAAAATTTCAGACGGATCGGAGCAATAAGGCTCAAGTTATGACGGACCCTAAGAGTTCAAACGTCCGACCCCAAGTGCTAAAACGACCGAAACCAAGTGTTAAAAATGTGATTTTTTTTTTTAAATTTCTTTGAAGATTTTTTGATTTATTCTTGTACAGATCATGATTCTTACTAAATATCCAAAGTAATAAAAAAAACCATAGGGCCAAAGTTAAGAACGACCACAATTATTGTTACAAAGCGCCCGTAAAACAATGATTTTTTGAAAAAATTCTGCTTTAAACCGTTTTTTTTATTGTTACGTGTCCAGGCCACGATTCTCAGTAAGAATCCAAAATGTCAGATCGTTCGGAGCAATAAGGCAAAAGTTATGACCGACCCCAAATGTTCAAAAGTCCGACCCCAAGTGCTTAAACGTCCTAACCCAAGTGTTAAATCGATGATTTCAGAAAAAAAAATCTTTGTAGATTTTTTTATTGATTCGTGTACAGACCATGATTCTTAGTTTGAATGCAAAATTTCAAACGGTTCGTTACCATAGGGCGAAAGTTATGAACGAACACAATTATTGTTACAAAGCGCCCGTAAAACGATGATTTTATGAAAAAATTCTACTTTTAGCCAATATTTTGATTGATACGCGTCAAGGCCATGATTCTTAGTATGAATCCAGAATTTTAGACGGTTCGGAGCCATAAGGCTCAAGTTTTGACCGACCCCAAGAGTTCAAACGTCCGACCCCAAGTTCTAAAACGACCGAACCCAAGTATTAAAACTGTGATTTTTTTTTTAATTTCCTTTGAAGATTTTTTGAATGATTCGTGTAACAGACGTATCAGCGCCGTCACAAGAACTGAAAAAATAGGGACCGGTCTCGTGCACGCCTTCCAGAGGTTCACGCTGATGGTGATGATAGTTGTTGCTGGCTGGCCTCCCTACATCCAGGGGTAATGGTCCTGGATGCGCCTAGTTTCTGCCTGAGCGGTGCCTTGGCAGTGCCCAGAGTCAGGGCCGACTGCAGCGGTAGGCACCGGGTTCTCGTTCAGGCAGAACTTCAGCGGGAGGCAGCAGGAGGCAGACTTCCAGAGGTAGGTGTTTGTAGGAAAACTTTGGAGAGTAAAGATGAACACAGTATGAACTTGAGAGATGAACTGATTTATTCCCCGAAAACGGGCTCCTTTTATACTAAATTTCACATGAAATTTGGGTCACATGGTACAAAAAGGAGTGGGAGGTTTGACCTTGCCCGATAGTATAAGTAGTGCGGCTTTCCTGTCGCACCTCATTTTGCCGGTGTCGCCCAAGAAAGTGGTCGCTTAAATTTGATATTTTAAAATAATTCTACAGGTAAAAGTATTAACTTAAAGGTGTATGTCTTAATTCTAACATTTGTATAAAGGTATTTTCCATTCGCTAATTTTTAGTTTGGTGCATTTAAGATGGTTTTTAAAAAGGTTTACAAGTTGTTGGTAGGTATTTGATTTCTGGTTAAGTATGTGAAGTTATATAAAGAAGTTAGTATTTTTCCCAAGTTCCCCGTAAGACTTACTACCGAGACCTGTTTGTCTCGTGGTCTTACGAGGTTCCTGGATTTTTAAATTGGGAAAAGACTGATTCTAATAGGAAATTTTTCTAAGTCCTTTTTTCGGCGTTGGTAGCTTATGAGTTAGAGGCTTAAGCTCTATTTTCCTGAATGCCCGTCAGGACTCTGTAATGAAATGTCTTTGTTTCATTGTCCTGTGGGGTGTGTGAGTTGAGTTATGTTAGAAAAAAATTTTTGTAAGGGAGGAAGAGCAGTCCGCTTGGCGGAGCAGCCACTTCCTTTGAGCCGGAAAAATGGGCCTTCTTGGGGCCGCAAAACTGGCCCTTCTTGGGGCCGCAAAACTGGCCCTGGCTTGGAGCCGGAAAAATGGCCCTTCTTGGGGCCGCAAAAATAAAAAGGAGGCTAGGCAGCCTGGTCGCCTTAGAGGCGGAATAATAATAAAATTTGTAGATAATAGTTTAAAATGTCTCCCGGTGGCAACCTGGCACGCAAGCTTTATTAGTTGCACCGGGGCATTGTACATAAAGAATGCATTATTTCACGCAATAAGAAAATAAGAATTTAGGTAACAATTTGCACCTAAAGAGAGTATCTTTTCACCAGACTCAGTCGCTGGCGGCACGGTACATTAGCATTTCGAGGCCAGAAATTTCAGCAAAACTTTCAAGAAATAACCTCGAAATGTAAAGGATGCCACCAGAGATGAATCTTGATGAAAGATATTTGGAGGGTGCGAACACTTCCGTTACAATTCGTGTACAGATCATGATTCATAGAAAGAATCCTAAATTTCACACGGTTCGGAACCATAGTGCCAAAGTTATGAACTACCACAATTATTGTTACAAAGCGCTCGTAAAACGTTATTTTTTACAAAAATTCTACTTTTAGCCAATTTTTTTATTGATACGTGTCGAAGCAACGATTCTTAGGAAGAATCCAAAATTTCAGACTGGTCGGAGCCATAAGGCAGTAGTTATGACCGACCCCAAATGTTCAATAGTCCGACCTCTTGAGTTAGGTCGTATAAGCACTTGTGCTTATACGACCTAACTCAAGTGTTAAAACGATGATTTCAGAAAAAAAAATATCTGTGGGTTTTTTGATTGATTCGTGTACAGGCCATGATTCTTAGTAAGAATCCAAAATTTCACACGGTTCGGAACCATAGGGCCAATGTTATGAACGACCACAATTATTGTTACAAAGTGCCGTAAAACGGTGAATTTTTGCAAAAGCAGACTGCAGTGGATGATTTAATACAAACTATTAACGTTTTATATTTTCCTGATTAAAAGTAAGAAAGAAATTCCACGTTCGGTGTTGGCTAATGATGTTTCGTTTTTTGTTAATTTTAGATAAGTACATTCGTACTAGATCCGCAATTGACTATGAAATTTATGAAGGTACATTTAGAAGAAACAAATTTAAAACTTTTGTAGAATTATCGAGTTTCTGTGTGTTTTTATGGAAACATATTATAAGTTTGCATATGTTAGGTCAGGGGTGGGGAACCTGCGGCCCGCGTTCACTTTTGGTGCGGCCTGCTGAAAGAACAACAAAAAATTACACAAAATGGGATGGGTTTTTCACGATGTTTGAGATGCATTTTTAAGACGTTATTACAAAATTGTTACTAGCAAGTTATTTAGATACCAATCAAAACATGATAAAACCTCCCATTTTACTTTATTTTAATTTGTTATTGTGAAACGATAGTGAAATTCCATTGGAACTTTTAATTTTCTTGAACGGGACAGTCCCGATATATCAGGATTTATAGCAACTCTATTCGGCGGGGATTCTTAGGCAGTTTGTCATAAAAATTATTTTCTAGTCGACATTGCGGAAGTAAATTGGATAATAAATCAATAAAATCCTATTAATGACAACTACAAAGAAAAGAAAAGTTGAAGCTGAGTGAAACGTGAAATCATCTGAAACTAAAATAAGTCCGTGAAAAGTAACTCGAAATGAATAACACAACGCATTTTCCAACACTGCAACTTTGATTATACAAATGTCTAGATATAGCGCTCGAGTGACGAAGCGCCAAATCTGCCAAAGGTTGGCAGATCTTTCAAAGCACTGCAAGGAAAAAAGCCTTCTACATCGTTTGAATACGATGGTAATTACGCGAAATTAAGTGAGGCATTTAATGAACGATTTAAGGACGTGAAAAGAGACCAAACGGATTTGAACATGAGGTTTGTAGAATCAAATGCAGCATTCTCCACCTTTTTTTTTTCAAAAATGGACTAATGATGCAACTTTGTTAATGATTCACTCTTTTACCTTTAAAACCAACTCTTTATGCTTTAAAATTCCATTTTAAAAACTGCGTTAGTATCAAAGGCAGCAATCTCCAACGCAACAAAACAAGCATTCTCAAATTTGACCAATGGTAAGCGGTAAGCCTCCATTTGATCACGTGACAACATGGCCGCCCAAACAAAATTGTATAATCGTGTGTTGAATCTGTCGCTCTAATTTTACTGTTTTAAATACTTCGGAGTGAATTTAGAAATAAAAACAAGATGCCAGTGTGATTTTATGGACTCTCACCCTTCATCCGTGCCCAAGAAAAACGCAAGGAAGAAGTCAAGGAATCCAGAAAAATGGAAAGCAAAAGTAGTCAAAATTCTAAGATGAGCTGTCATAAAATACCGTTTTTTTCAGGGGCGTGGAGTGGCAAAAGTTTTTTTAGGTGTTAATTGAAATTCATAAATTAAATTAATATGCATAAACATGTTTTACTTTTATTATTAAATCTAGGATTCATAGCCTTGCACAAAAACATTCCGATTTTTTTTTATTTTTTTTTTTATTTTTATTTTTTTATTATTTCATAAATGATTAAATGTTACATTTTTCCAGCAGGTGGGCAGACGTATCCGCCGCCTTGGCGCAGACCCGGACAAACCTCACCCCATGAACCCGGGCATCCCAGCTAAGTCACTAAACGTAGCGAACCACTTGAACAGAGGTTTTCGTAATTTGTTTTTGGGGTTTTATGCCGTGTTGCGCTATCTCCTTATTTAGCCAAAGTGCCAAAGCAAACGTTTGGGACAGCGTTGCAGGGTCAAAAACTTTGGCTAAAGAAGGAGGTAGCGCTACATGGCATAACACCCCAATAACAAATAACGAAAATACTTTTGGCCGTGAAAATCTAAAATCATATCTATGGTAGAGGTATTGCTTATCCAATAAATGGTTCCCGGGATGGCGGTACTAATACTTGCCTCCCAAATTCTATACTGTATGAGTACATTACAAAACCAATTTTTATTTCAAATAAACTAAAATTAAAATCATAATAATGTACCTAATAATAATCACGAACTTCCCTGTGATTTGATAGGTCCATTATAGTGACGTCATATTTAAAGTCAGATATCTCCACACGTGTGAGAAACAAAAGCAGCATTCTCCTTAGGTGAGTATCAAATGCAGCAATCTCCAAAATTAAATCCGTTATAACTAATCAATCAATACAATAAACAAATTCTACTGTGGAAATTATAATAGATAAGCAGTTTCCCTTTTTGAATAAAATTATTAACTTATAAATGTGTGAGAATTGTTGAAATGAAACGTTCTTTTTGGTTTTCTCAAAATAACGCTTTTTGGAGAATGCTGCCTTTGATTCTGTACCCCTCAATATTTGCTACACCGTTAACATCGAACCATCGAATGTGCCTGATAATCTGCAGCACGAAATTATTCAATTACAAAGCGATAATGAACTAAAAAGCTAGATATAACAATCTTCTCAATTAAAGACAGGAATCATTGGTTATATTAAGTCAAGCACGTCACTTCTGGCAAAAAAAAGACTACATGTAATGTATTGTAATTAGTTAAGTGAATGTAAAATTATATTGCGGACAATAAATACGCTACAAAATGTAGAAAACCCATTCACGTAATCAGAGTGCAACCCAATTTAAGCTGGTTAACTAGTAGACTCCTATGCAGAATCATTCTAAAGGTAAAACAAATCACAATGCAAATTCCTGCTGCGGATTCATCTGCTAATGGGGCCGTTCAAGTATTACGTAACGCACTTGGGGGGGAGGTGGGGTCTTGTGAAACGTTACTGAGGGGGGGGGGGGGGCGTTACGTAATATGTTTTTCTTCATTTAAATAAAAAAAATACTAGATTATTAAAATCTTCCAAGTTGGCAACCCTTTAAGTTTATGTTGTGTGGGGAATTAATTCCTCGACTGTTTTGTGCGTCGTTTTTATTTTATTTTCGTTGTCAGTAGTCGTTAGTGTTCTGAACACGAAATATACATAATAAACACAAATTTCTGTAGTCAGTGTTGTTAAAGTGAAAAAGCGGGAGATTTACATCATCAGCTGTTATTGGCCTATACAGGTTCTCATGCTGACTTGCCAGCGCAGCGCAACCTAAAAAATGACAATGAAATTTGGAAAATTGCAAAAGAAAAAATAAAAAAAATAATAAAAAATTTATGGAACATAACATATGAATGATGTTATACGAGAGTTTTTAGTTAGAACAATGCTTTTTAGTTATTACACTCAGGTTAGTTTACTGCTTAAATATAATAATATTACATAAAGATATTTTTCGTAGTACATGCCTAGTCACACTCAGAACATGAAAAAGGTTTTTCTCCACTGTGAATCGCGCTGTTCATTTTTGAATCTCCTTTAGAGAACTTGAATGACTGCATTCGGGATAAGAAGAAGGTTTTGTCTGCTGTAGGTAAACTTGTGATTTTTTGGTGCCTCTTCTTAGAACATGAATAGCCGCAGTAGAAACATGTAAGAGGTTTTATATCACTGTTAGTCAGCAAATGATTTCTAAGAAGTTCCTTTGTACAACATAAATAATTGCAGTCGAGACATGAAAAAGGTTTTTCATCAGTGTGAGTTAGCATGTGCCGTTTAAGTTATTTTTTTCGAGAAGAAGAATAGTTGCAGTCAGGACATGAAATGGGTTTTTCTACACATGTGATTTTAGATTTCTCTTGGTAGTACTCGAATAGTAGCAGTCGGAACATGGAAAAGGTTTTTCTCCACTATGAGTCGAGTCAGCAAGTGACTTCTTAAATATCCCTTTTCAGAACACAAATAGTTGCAGTCAGAACATGAAAAAGGTTGTCTCTTCTGTGAATCATACGGTGGATTTTTAAATTGTCCTTTTGAGAACTTGTGCAACTTCATTCCGGACAGGAAAATGGTTTTTGTCTGCTGTCCGTAAACATGTGATTTTTTGGCGCCTCTTTGTAGAACATGGATAGTCACAGTGGAATAAGGCAAAAGGTTTTATGTCACATGGAGTAAGCAAATGATTTCTAAGAAGTTCCTTTGTACAACATGAATAATTGCAGTCGGGACATGAAAAAGGTTTTTGTCCGGTGTGGGTAAGCATGCACATTTTTGGATACCGTTGTGTAGCGCATGAATATTCACAGTCGGGACAAGAAAAAGGTTTTTCGTCACTGTGAGTTAGCAAGTGCCGTTTTAGTTACTTTTTTCGAGAAGAGAAATAGTAGCAGTCAGGACATGAAAAAGGTCTTTCTCCGTTGTGGGTAAACATATGATTTTTAGATTTCTCTTCGTAGTAAATAAATAGTTGCAGTCGGAACACGGAAAAGGTTTTTCTCCACTATGAGTCAGCAAGTGACTTCTTAGATATCCGTTTTGAGGACACGAATAGTTGCAGTCAGGATATGAAAAAGGTTTTTCACCTCTGGGAATCATACTGTGGATTTTTAAATCTTCCCCTTTGAGAACTTATATAACTTCATTCGGAACATGAAAAAAGTTTTATTCCACTATGAGTCAGCTTGTGAATCGTAGTGGAGTAAAGTGTTGCTCCACAAGGAAACAATAGGAAAATTACTTTCTTAGGGCCTCCTCAGTGCAGCTAATGTAAAAAAATGTACGTGATGTAAAACCATATTATAATAGGACCGTGTTAAATTGTGGAAATCTGGAAGGAATACAAGGCCGATAAAAATTATAATAATTTCCAAGTTTTTTTATAAATAACAATTTGAATAAATATAATGAACAATATACGCATGAATCGCGAGTTTCATTTATTTGTTTCCGCAAACGCGATTAAATCAAGAATTAGGGTATTTAAGTGACATTTCAGTATGTTGCGCTACTTAATTGTGACTTTCAGGTAAAAATTGTCACTTGGGTGTGGCGTAACGTTTATGGGGGGGGGGGGGGGGGGGGTAATAGAAAAATGTTACGGCGCGTTACAGGGGGGAGGGGGGGGTCCAAAATCTTCAAAAATTGCGTTACGTGATACTTGAACGCCACCTATACCTGACTCTATGGCCAAAGTTATATCTGACAGCATACGAAGTATTCCGCTTTCTGTTGAGTGTTTCTACGAACCTTGTCATCAGTGCCAAAAAAAAAAAATAAAAAACACATTTTTTTCGTTTCGGAATTTGTGTTCAGTACCTACTTGATAGAAATAATATTTGACAGATATTTTATAACTTAAATATTGTCTATGGATAACCTTGACGTATTCCGTTTTTTCCTCGTCGCGCTGTCATCGCCGATCGTTTTATCCCGATTACAAACTTTAAATCTACATAATATCCCTTACAATGATTAATCCTGGCAGTTAAATTAATCATACGTTATTGGTAAGTTCTAACAAGTTTTCTAGTCGAGTATTATTCACACAATGCATTTGTTTGAGCGGCCGTTGTTCTAAAGCAAATGTAGCGACAATGTTATTTGATTTCGGTTAAGACTTGCTAAAATATACAACTTGTTAGTGTGGATTTCACGCGATGCTTTTTTTATTATTTTTTTTTTATATTCTTAAACATTCAGGATGAAAAAAAGATTTATTATGCTTTGCTGTCGATTTTAGTACAATATACATTTTTTTTCAGTAGGCCGTATGTATAAGACACCGAACATCATTTAAAATCGGTCTGTCATTTCTTATTATTTTATGTCATGTGGATGTGTTGCATGTTTATTTATTTTTATATTTAAAATATTAGTCAAAATATTTTTTTTACTAAATAAGTTTATTACTGATTATGAACATGTATTTATGTTATTTATTGTAAATTTCGGAAGTATGTTTGGTGATTTGATATTTTGTTTTGGGGAAATAATTCACGAGAACTTTACACACACTGTTAACTCATGTTTACTATAATGTGTGTTGACTTCATTTTTTTATATTTTACTTTGTTTTAAATATTTATTTTTTCCCATTGTAATTTTACACAATTTCTAAATACAGTAAGATGTATATGTAAGGCACAAGCAATGCAAAAGTTAGCAATAAGTAAATATATAATAGACAAAGTAGGTAATTGGAACCCGCTAGTCGCTGCCAGTGTGTGGGTAATATAAACATCAATAGTTATAATACAATAGTAATTTATTTATTGATTAACGCCCTTTTTCGGGGCTTTTACATTACATATAAATAATAAGAAATACAAAGCATTCAATGTACATAACTGAACTGTCTCAGTAACAATATTTTATATTTGTTTATACATAAATTGAAGATGTCCATTGACTTGGTATAATTGTTTCCCTCCAAAAGGATTCTGGGCAAAGAAGAATACATGTGGTAGTTAGTCCCAGAATTTCTACACTGAAATAAATCTTGACTTCTAGTATTGCGTAGTGGAATCCGGAAGCTTATCAATTCTAGCAATACCGGACTATCAAGTAAATCATTTAGAATTTTATATAGAAATACCAAGTCAGAGAAAATTCTTCTGTCGAACAATTTGAGCATATTCAAATCATTTAAAATAGTGTTGTAGTTCAACATAATTGCTGGAATACCCATTTTAAAATTTGAAAAACGTAAGAATTTGTTTTGTATTCTTCTTTCAATAGCTTGAACATGTATACTATAATGTGGATTCCAGACGGGAGAATTGTACTCAAGTTGACTTCTAACATACGCAAAATATAACAGTTTAATACACTTTATATTGTTAAAATTTCTAGTTAGCCTAGTTATAAATCCCAACATTTTTAAGCCCTTATTAGAGATTTCTGATATGTAGTTAACAAATGAAAGACTTGATTGAAAAGTGATGCCTAAGTCTTTAATTTGTGTTAATGTCTGAAGGGCATTGTTATCAATGTTGTAATTATAAATAACTGGATTTTTAATTCGAAAAAATCTAACTATTTGACATTTTGAGATATTTAGGTAAAGTCTATTTTCATTACACCAAATTAATAATTTATTGATATTATCTTGAAGAATGTTGCAATGGTGAATATTTTGAATAATTCTAAAAATTTTGAGGTCATCAGCAAAAAGTAAAATGATTACATCATAAAATATTTTTGTAAGATCATTTATAAACAAGATAAATAAGATTGGACCAAGGTGGGAACCCTGTGGAACTCCACTTGTTGCATAAATTAACTCACTCTAATTAATTCACTCTTGCATAAATTAATAATAAGTATACATGAATAAGTACAGTAATCATCAAGTACATCAACAATTACATATTGTAAAATATTTTGCTTTTGAATCCTTTTTTTTTTTTCGTTTTTGTTTTCGCAGCTGATATTCTGTGAGATTGGTAAGAAAAATAAATGTACACAATTAATCAAATAAAATTTATTTGACACGCCGGGATTCGATCCCGCAACCTTCGGAGTACTAGTCAAGAGCCTTACCGCTGGACTATGCTGGCAGTCAAATTCTTTTGTGTTTGAAGATGACGGCGATGATTTGTTCTGGCCGCTACAAATTCAATGTCAAAGCCATTTTATGGTGTTTAAATAAATATATAAAACTACTTAACGTTTCAGGTAAATGTTTTGGGTTTGAACCGAACAGCTCTACCACATCAGTGCCATGGATTTACTTAATCTAGAGAGTGATTCCATCAAGATGGGACTGGGGCCGAAGGAAGTAGGCAGAGGTGAAATCCCATTTACGGATATAGATTTCCACCTCACAGACATAAAGAAGGAATGTTGGCAGAATGCGGAGAATACTCGAACAGACAGTAAGTTGCATTATCAATATAAGTACAGTTATTATAAAAAAAACGAGTGTGCTTTAGACCACACGACTAAAGTAAAACTACAAGACAAACTTCGTCCAATGAATCCAGATATCCCTGCATTTGAGGAGTTTGAATGAGATTTTTGTACAAGAACCAGGAGGTGGTGTTGGGGTGAGCCATTCATATAATAATACCGCACAAGAGAACCAACTGCTCCAATTTTTTTTTCTAAATATTTTTTATTGTAAATTATTGTTATGTGAATACCGCACAAGAGTCCCAATTGCTCAAAATTTTTTTTCTAAATATTTTTTATTGTAAATTATGTATTGTTAAGTAAATACCGCACAAGAGTACCAGCTGCTCCAAAAAAAAAAATTTATAATTTATTGTAGATTACCGCACAAGCGTCCCAACTGCTCCAAAATGTTTTTAAAATTTAAAAAAAATATATATTTTTATTGTAAATTATTATTATGTGAATACCGCACAAGAGTTCCAACAGCTAAAAAAAAAATATTTTTTTAAATTATTTTTATGTGAATACCGCACAAGAGTCCCAACAGCTCCCAAGGGAGGGAGGTTGAGGGAGTGTTGAGATGAGGTGGAGGGGGTTGCTGAGGGGGGGGATCAGAGGGTGGGTGCAGGGGGGGTGGATCAGAGGTGGTGGTGGGGGGAGGAGGTGGAAGGGGGATGAGAGGGGGAGGGTGGGAGGGTAGACTTTTTCATATCCATTTTTCGTATTACAAAACTAACAAACACGGGAGGCGGGTATGGGTACCGCCGCCCCAGGAACCATTATTAGATAACCAACACATCTGCCATAGGTCACCCCAAGTGGTTCGCTACGTTTGGTGACTTAGCAGGGGTACCTGGGCTCATGGGGTGAAGTTTGTCCAGGCCGGATCCGGAGAGAGTGGTTGAGGGAGTCCTTTTGACTTATTCGTCCACAGCTGATGACATAGGGTCTGAGGGGAATTTTCCTCAGGGCCCCCTGTGTAGAGCTGAAATTTTCTAGCCAACCCCCCCCCCCCACGTTCCCCCACACCCCCCCCGTAAGCGAAAGTATTTTGTAACACCTCAACTACAAACTCATCCTGATGTCGTGTCCTACCCAACACTAAGTCTTTGGGGTTGCTGTGTGGAGGTTTTTTTTTAAAGAGACCCATGGAAACAAAGGGGGAGGAGACAAAGAGGCCAGCGAATCATTCCATAGCCGAGCTGTTGAACTCAAGAACGAGTCGTAGGAACGAACCGTTCTCATGTGACTCGACTCGTTCTCATAACTCGTTCTCACTCGACAAATGTCGGGCGCGTAAATTTTAAAATTATTTTAATATATATGACATATTTGCGGCGCGTTTCAGAGTGGAAGAGACTCTCAGCATCACCCTGGTGTGAGACAACCATTCAGAATTCAAGCATTGCTTGAAATGACTTTGGCCGTGTTTGGTGACCTGATCTGAATGGCCATGTAATTCCCAACCTTCCTCTTCCAACTTCCAGCCCCAGCAATTGGGATTCTGGTGCGGTATTCACATAAAAAATGTTTTTAAGTTTTTATTGTTGTACTTTCACTCCACACAGAAGGCCCCGAGGAAAATAATTTTTCTTCAGAGTCTATGTCATCTATGGAGATGTTGTGTGGATGGTTTTTTTTAGGGAGAAGAGGGGTCTTGAAGAGATCTATGTTGAATTAGGTAGGAAACACAGAAGCCAGCAATCATTCGACAGCTGAGCTCAAGAACTCGAGAACTTGAACAAGCCGTAGAAATGACCTATTCTCATGCGATATAAAAGTCAACCATGCACAAATGTTGGGTGCCCGATTGGTGTGTTTCCCAATTATGCAACGGTGCCGAAGGGATTACAGACGCTAGTTCCTTCGAGCACCTTCCATTGAAATACCGGTAGAACACGGACAGCATTCCTAACTGATGGCGGTGCTCTAAATATTGCGATCCAGTTGTAATCGGGGAAGCTATCAAACGGACCGCCCGTTTTTGCGCAGAGTCATGGTTTTTTTTAAATTATTTTGCGACTCCAGACCAGAGGTGGCTACCAAATTAAACAGTTGGCCGCCCTTGTGTTTTATACAGAGTCAGCAGTTAAAGAATATCTCCAAAACAAACCGTTCCGAGAAAACTTTGCACGTCATGTATTACTAAGTCAATAAACTTTTATTTCCGACAACGTACTCAACTTGCTAAAACTGTGAAGTAATTTAAAAATAACTCTTTAATAGGTACCTACGCGTTTTTTGCGTGTTTAAAAATTAAGTTGTCTTCCCTAGAGTTCGGCTCTGTAAAAGCCACCACTTTGCCGCCTCCTACTTATCACTCTCCAAGTCAAGCGTGCGTAAAAGCCCGACCGCACGCCTAGCAATCGATCACCGTTCGCGTCGATTACCGTTCACATGACATTTTATTCAGTAACAATCATCACTTTTAGTCACAAACACCACTTTTCGGAACAATCACCACTTTTCGTAACAATCACCACTTTTCGTAACGCATTCACCAGCTTACCCCCAAGTCGAGCATGCGTAAAGAAGTTTTACTTCAAAAAGGCATGCGTCCCGCTAAAATTCAGAAATGAGTCCCGGTACAATCAACGGAGTTATATGTTATGGTAGCCCTCTATCCCTTTTCCATGAAGAAGGTTCGCGTTTTTACCCGAAGGGCGTGCTATAGGAGATACAAGGGCTGGAAGTTTCGCCTTCTAGAAATTTCTGAATCGGTCAAGAATATTCGTGAGTATTCGGAACATTCTGGAATGTTCGGGAAAACAGAATCGGGACAATCATTGTGGAGCATTCGATATCACGTAGAATGTTCTGGAACATTGTGGACCATTCGAAACGTTTTTTGTACATGTGGGGTTACCCATTGGTAGGGATATGTAAAGCGTGATTCGTCGTGCGTTCGAACGTTAGTTCAATCTCATGTCAACTACCTGTGCGAATCCGGGAACCCCAGCTAGTCTATCTATCTTCTATCTATATAAATAAAAATGAATCGCTGAAATGCGGGACTGCGGAAGGGGGGAGTGGAGTGGGGAGAGGGAAGGTGAAGGAGACGGCATGGAAACGCGAGAGAGGAATGAGACGCGGGAGAGGAAGGGGATTCGTAAGGGGAACGGGACGAATAGGGAAAGATACGCAGGGAGAAACAATTTCTTTATTAAATGGCATGGCAACGCATGCGGGGAACCGGCTAATTTGTAATAAATTTTAACTTATATTCCTCACAAAAGTTTCCAACTCTTCAAATTTTCACTTCCTCGTATTAGTTCTTTGCTCATGATGTCAGATTATAATTAATTAATTAACTTCAATTCGGTATCACAATTTTAATCATAATCCGTTGGTTGAATTGGAATATCGATAAATGAGGGAAATGAATGGAATCAGAAATAACAAGATGGTTTAAAAAACACAAAAGGCAATTATACAAATAGTTTGCAGTACCCTTAAAATACACACATCATTTTGCCAAACCGTGCCTCATAATATTAGCAAATTTTTTTTATTAGTGCATTTGTGTTTTAGTTTTATTATATTTTATTAAAATTTATTATTTCATATTTTATTGAATTTTATAAATTGTAAAATGATGCCTCAGCGCGGGTGAAACACCCGCTGAGGCCCGTATCGTAAAACATTGTTTTGAAATATGTTAAGTTATTATACCGTATAAAATTAAAAACTTTAAAAAGTGTTGGTTTTTGCTTTTGTTTTTCCAGGTAGCATTAATGTGAAGTCTGTTCCCATCAAGACAGAACCAGGACCCCGAGAAGATGATGGACAGGGGATTCCTTATACAGAAATAGACATAGACCTGCTGGATGTTAAAAGGGAATGCGTAGAACACTTTGACCAAAACACCCAGTCAATAGGTAAACCTGATTGGCTTTTAACAACAACAAAAAATATTTTGAATTTTAACAACAAACTTTGTTTTGAAGGTGCTTAAGATGAAATTGAACAGTTTTGTTGTGATATTCCATCGGAGAGGCAGAAAGAAAATTTAAATATAATACACTGTTTATCTCAGCATATCAATCTACATATTGTTGTTTTGTTTTTTCAGGTAATATTACAGTGGATCCTGTTACCAGGAAACCAAATTCAGGACCCGGAGAAGAAGAAGAAGAAGGGGGAATTAAGTCAACTCTAGAACAGCTCTTGGACTCCCATTCTGGGGCAGAACCCCTGTCGTGTTCTCAAAAGGGACATTTGACGAGACACGTGTTGACTAACAGTATAGGAAAACCATTTTCATGCTCCGACTGCGGTTATTCATATTCATCAAAAGGAAATTTAAAGAAACGCGTGCTGACTCACAGCGGAGAAAAGCCTTTTTCATGTTCCCAGTGTAAATATGCAGGTTCTCAGAGGGCACATTTGAAGACACACATGCTGACTCACAGTGAAGAAAAGCCCTTTTCATGTCCTGACTGCAACTATTCTTGTAATCAAAAGGCAAATTTAATGAATCACATAATGACTCACAGTGGAGAAAAACCCTTTTCATGTTCCGACTGTAGCTATACATGTTCTCGAAAAGAGTATTTAAAAAACCACATACTGACTCATACTGGACTAAAACCATTTTCATGTTCCTACTGTAAGTATTCGTATCGTCTAAAATCAAGTTTGAATAGACACATGCTTACTCACAGCGGAGAAAATCCTGTTTCATGTTCCCATTGCAGCTATTCGAGTATTTTTAAGGACAATGTAAAGAACCACATGCTGATTCACGGTGGGGAAAAACGCTTTTCATGTCCCGACTGTATTTATACATGTGCTCTAAAAGCAATTTTAAAGAAACACATGCTGATTCACAGTGGAGAAAAACCCTTCACATGTTCCGATTGTAGCTTTTCATGTTATCGATCGGCAGGTTTAAAGAACCACATGCTGACTCACAGTGGACGAAAACCGTTTTCATGTTCCTATTGTAGTTTTACATGTACTCAAAAAGGAAATTTGATGAGACACATGTTAACTCACAGCGGAGAAAAACCTTTTTCATGTTCTGATTGCAGCTTTTCATGTATTCGAAAAGTTTATTTGAAAAACCACATGCTGACTCACAGTGGAGAAAAAGCTTTTTCGTGTTCTGACTGCAGCTATTCATGTTCTCTGAAGAAATATTTAAAAAATCACTTACTAACTCACAGCGCAGAAAAACCTTTTTCATGTTTCGATTGCAGCTATTCATGTGCTCAAAAGGGAAATTTAAAGATGCACATGCTGACTCACAGAAGAGAAAAACCCTTTTCGTGTTTCGACTGTGGTTATTCATATTCCACAAAAGCAAATTTAAAACGTCACACGCTTTCCCATGCTGGAAAAAAACCTTTTTCATGTTCTGGTTGCAGCATTTCATTTACTCGTAAGGAAAATTTTAAGAAACACATGCTGACTCACAGTGGAGATAAACTCTTTTCATGTTTCGAAGAAACACATGCTGACTCACAACGGAAAAAAAATATTTTCATCCCCATTCTGTAGCCATTCATGTACTCATAAGAGAAATCTAAAGAACCACATGCTGACTCACAGTGGAGAAAACCCCTTTTCATGCCCCGAATGTAGCTATTCATGTTCTCAAAAGGGAAAATTAAACAGACACATGCTTACTCACAGTGGGGAAAAACCCTTTCTATGTTCCAAATGTAGCTCTTCATTTACTAAAAAGGGAAATTTACGCACGCACATGCTTACTCACAGTGGAGAAAGAGATTTTTCATGCCCTGACTGTAGCCATTCATTTACTCAAAAGGCACAATTAAAGAGTCACATGCTGACTCACAGTGGAGAAAAACCCTTTTCATGTTCCGACTGTAGCTATTCATTTGCTCGAAAGGGAAATTTGCGCACCCATATGCTGACTCACGGTGGACAAAAGCGGTATTTATGTTCATTCTGTAAGTGTTCATATTTTCAAAAAGGAAGTCTAACAAGATATATGCTAACTCACAGCTGAGAAAAAACATGTACATGTTCCGATTGCAAGCATTCATGTTCTCGTAAGGACGATTTTAAGAAACACACGCTGATTGACAATGGATTTATGTGAGCTATTCATTCGACCATATACGGAATCATTCACAGAACAGACCTGCTTGGAACTAGTGGATTCTTGTTTATAGATGCAACCTAACACTGGGGAGTCTCTAGTATTCAAAATGAAATGCCTTTTTTTAAAATGTTCTTTGATATTTCCCAAGTGTTAAAATTTTGAAAGCAGTTTTCTTTTAAATTACTTTTGAGAATTTTACCACGAAAATTACCGAGTCGATTATTTAAGTAGGTAAACGGTTTGCATACATTTGACAGGAACACATATATTTTATGCAGATCTCAGCAATGTAGTTATTCACCAAATTATTCATTTCGTCTAAAGATACGTGGTAATCGAAAAATACAGAAGGAAAAATGTTCACTCATAATAAACATTTAATTAACATAGTAAAATAAAAGTAGGTATATAAAATGATTATGTATGTCTATCGTGTAGGTACATTGAATTATAAAAGAAAGTAAGATCAGAAATGTTTTGTTTGTTAGTAGATATATGTAAACGTATTGGCACTTAGAATAACAAGTAATCCTAAAAAATATTGTGTAACAAGTTGTATATTGTGCTTAATAAAATTAATGGTTTCGATCCAAAGTTAGTTTTTACATTCCAAAGCTAAAGAATATTTTTTTCAAAGTTTCTGCCTTTCGCACTCATTGAGAGTTTTTAGGCCATCAATTTATGTTGTTGAGAAAGGGGAGGTGAATACGTGAATTAATTTTAATTTAACCCATTACCTCCATGACGATGTCTATAGGCATCAAAAAAATTGATGAAAAGTATGAATTTTTTTCACTATGAATAAAGCAAAATCCCACCAAGTTGTTATGCAGCATTTACAGAATGGTATGTTAGCTTTCAATAATTAACATAATTTGATAAATTTTATTAATCATCCTATTTTTAATTATTTTTTTACTAAAGCCCTGAAAATAGACCCATTTTGAAAAAAAGAAAAAAAATTTAAATCGGAAAAAAATAAAACATGTGTGAATCACATATTGTTATCAAAAGATTAAATGGTCGGAAACAATGTTTCAACATAGTATTATACGCATAAGATGACAGCTAGATGTCACTGAAATCAGGTGATGCCTGCGCGCAACCTTTGGAGGTTAGCTGTGACAGTGTTTACATACGTTTTTGGTTAGCTTGCCTTCAAATAATATGGTTTTGTATAGTTTTTATGAGTGATTTTTATTGAAATCAATAGTTTGTCTACGGTTTTCGTATATTTTTTATCATGTCGAAAATACCTACTTCTCCTATACCTACATAATTCGTCGTTATAAAACGAAATCGTTGAATCAAGATGAAATGGTGGCAGAATTGGAGCGCTCTTTTAGCGTATGTGAAAGTGATGACAATAATTTTTTTTTTTGTTTTTTTTTTTTTTTTTTAAATATTGTACAACAGATTTTTATCCAATTACTGTACAATTTTCTCATTTTGACAGTCTTAACACCTAGGAAGATGATTATTATACAAAAAAATCTTAAGGCTATCTAACGAAGAGTTATATATATCTAGTGTTTCCGATATTTCGTTCAACAGCACCATTCCTTTTGTCATGCTATGCTGTGCTAGAACATCTGTTCTGCCGTATGGTATTTTGAACAAGTCGTTGAATGTTGTTAATAACGCGCTATTCAGAGAACGTTGATAAACAGAAGAACGAAGAGCATATTGACGATAATTTTATGAAAAATAACGAAGATGCGGAGGTGGATAACTTTCGAGATATTGCCGGCACATTTGTAATCGAGCGCAACATCGAAATTCGAAAATTGATGAGTCATGCCTTGACGAGCATGAACCAGATGAATTCGCTAATGACCTTCACTGGAGTCAGCCTTCGACATCGTCCTGTGTGAGTCGTAATACCTTGAGAATATCTATTTCAAATGCACCACCAGCCAAAAAATCAAAACTACAGTACAAAAAGAAGCCTCATTATAAACAAAAGTGGTCTAAGGATACCTGTTCCAAGCAATGCCGTATTCCGGAGCATCTGATACATATGACCCCTAATTAGATCAGGGATTATCCGTCCTACTTCTACGATAGAATATATAGAGTTCCCCATACGCCATGAGCTATTTATGAACAATTTCTTCACATCTCACCATTTGATGAGTGTCCTGAAGGATACGAGAATGCGCGCTACTGGCACATGTAGCTTCTTAACCTTGAAGCTTCAGGCAAGTTGAAGACAGGAAAGCAATTGCCTAAAGGTATAATTTTCTTTTATATTTCCCTTGCGCATAGCGTTCATTTACCTAGCTAAAGTTTAACTCTCATCGCTTTTATAATTATAGATAAATTTGATGCGGTGGTAGACGTAGAAAACCAAATCCTCGTATGCCGTTGGTAGGACAGCCGTGTAGTAACAGTGGCCACAAACTATGATCGAATGGAGCCAGTACGTCAAGTGCAGCGTTGGCAGATTGATATCGAAGAAAGACAAAAAAGGCAACAATTTGGAGAAAGCATGCAAAAAAATCGATTGCCCGGCGTTAATACAAAATTACAATTAGGGAATGGGTGGACCTCCATGATAATGGTATACAAAATTATCGGATCAACGTTCGGTCCAAGAAGTGGTACTGGCCTTTATTTGTATCTTGCCTCAGCAGCGCTCTTGTCTCTTGTAAATGGATGGAAGTTGCAATGCTTCTTGAGGAAGTACGAGCATGATATGGGAAACCAGAAGATGACTAGGCAACAGAGAAACCTTTCCCAAAAGGCATTCCATGTGGAGTTTACCCGTACTCTTTTATTGTCTTTTCCAAATCAGATCAATATCGAATTCGGAGAACCTCCTGTGAAGGAAGGCCATGACGCAGAAGATGGAAATTGTGTGCCTCGAATGCAAAAATTTCATTTGCAATGTCGTGGCAAATCTCATATTCGTTATGCTCTGTGTAAAAAAAATCTAACAGGCTACCGGTGCCGGGCCTGCAACCGAGCCCTTCATTTTGACTACTTCGAACAGTATCACTTAAAGAATAATTTGCTTAGATTTGGTTATTTTCCTCATTCTTGAATGTTTTTTTTTAATATTGAATTTTTTATTATTTTGCGTATTTTCCATTAATATTTTTTTTTTATTGAATTATAAACAAAGGCAATCATTTATTTTATATTATCAATATAAATCTCACAGTAGACTGCACTTAACCCATAGTTGACATAAATTTTGCTTAGAGGGGTTACCTCCAAGAGTTGCGTTTAGGCATCAATTTTCTAGACGCTCTGGTGAGAGGGTGGGCGGGCGGAAAATTCTAAAACTGATTTTGGGCTCTTCTTTAAGTCTATACTATCGGGTTATAATGATGATTCAAGTTTATAAAAATAAAAAATAATTCATGGAGGTAATGGGTTAATGAGCAATTTTTAAAATCATATAAAATATAGTGAAGTTGTTCAGAAGAGGTAAAATGTTGAATGGAGGGCTTTAGAAATGTTTCATTCTGGATCCAAAGAAACGTTTATTTACCTAGCTAGGACATATCGCCGATAAAATTTAAAAGACGGTGAAAACATAAGTTTGTGAGATTTATTTTTTTAATTTTATTACAATAATTAATTGAATACTTATGTATTTGCACGATGTTAAAAGAAATAATATTGGATAACGTAAGATCGAATTATTCGCCTTGATTTAGGTAAGTACTCATTACGCTTACATCAGCACATTTTTTACACATGGTTTTACCATACGTACGCCTCAGGGATTTTTAATTATTTTATTTATTAGCGTTATAAACAGTATACTTACCTATATAAATTCATAAAATTAATGACAGTATGAATAATATGTAGGTATGTTATTGCCTAATAAAATAACGACAAATTGAAATTTAGAACCATTATTAAAAAATTTAACGACTATGTGTATCTAGGAGTTACAAAAGATTGTAACATGAAGTAGGAGGTACAAATTGTACACATTCCCAAACTTTGTAAGCGCCTTCGATCTATTGTAGGTAGACTTCGTAAAATGAAATATTATGTGCCTATAAAAACTATTAAATTGATTCATTTGTGACTATTAAGGCTGGGCGCACAAGCACGTTTTCCGTGTTCGATTTCCTGATACGGAATTCCGATTCGGAATTCCGTGAGACTAGCGCAAACGTTCGTTTTTCTTCATTCGGAATGTATACACGTCAGTACAGATAGTGATAGCGTGGTGAACGCACGACGATGGAGGACGAAGATTTATTAGCAATTGCATTTCTGTTAATAATGAAGAAAAAAATAATGGAATGATGAAAAATAATGAATTAATAATGAAAGTTTCTGCCTCACACATCCTCGTGTTGCGATTCTATGCGTAACAAATACAAAGAATATGTCCGATGCACGCGGTGCCGATGCGATACTGAATAGAAATTCCCGAACGTGTGCGCCGGCACAAACAAAATGTATGCAAGCGCTGCGTTCCGCATGACGTCATTAGGTTTTTTCCGTTCGGTTTCTCCGAACGCGCCGGCTTGCAATCGGAACGTACGTACGGAATTTTTTCCGTTCGGAAAAAAAGCGAACGTGTGCGTCAGTTAATGTATTTTCTACTGATTCCATGCATTCCGGTCTCCGAATACGGAAAACGAATTCGGAAATCGAATAAGGAAAACGTGCTTGTGCGCCCAGCCTAAGGGGTGTTCAGACATCTAATATAACCGCTAGCAGGTATCTGTTGAACCGCGAGCGCTTATGTTTCGTGC
Organism: Limnephilus marmoratus; assembly: GCA_917880885.1. Lineage (NCBI taxonomy): Eukaryota > Metazoa > Arthropoda > Insecta > Trichoptera > Limnephilidae > Limnephilus > Limnephilus marmoratus. The sequence continues at coordinate 54,663,941 of OU862913.1, read as the reverse complement.
CGTTCACACGGCGTAAGCAAGTTTAGACTAAATAAAACGTAGCCTTAGTTCGTATTTGTCCAACAGACCATTAGAAAATTTTACAGGAGGAAAAGGTTTTGTTTCATTATTAAAATGAAACATTATGAAAGGTGTTTAAGATAAAGCTATTTCCGTAAAGTCAAAGGTCTCATTAGTTTAAATAATTCTTATGTAAGTGATTTACTATCATTTTGAATACTTTATTTTTAATTTTAAAGTAGAGATTGAACAAAAACTAAAATGGTCTGTTGGACAAATACGAACTGAGGCAATGAAAATTAAATGTACCGGTTCGTCCGAACATTTGTAATTTTTACAGTTTGTATAATATTATGGTTCCATAACAACCCAGAATCAAATCAAATTAATACCTCTTCGAAAGAAAAATTAAACCATTTGCGGGCCCTGTTTATTACTTTGATCATGAGTTACTTATCGTACAAAAGAAAGTTATGTTATTTAGAAAACAGCACTTCCGTGTGGTTCTTGTTATATTAAAAAATCATGTAATAAAATATATTTTAAGATGGGAATCTCATGCGGGAAAATCAACTAAAATGCGATATTGCTAGCTTTTTTGCGGCCAGTTAATGATATTCTTTATTAGAACGATTTTAAGAAAGACTTGTGTAAGTAGTTGTTTTATTAAAGCTCGTCTAATTCATCGTTTAACGGATGGATATTTTTATTAGTAAGGGTATAAGTATACAACAACGTTTATATTATAATTTGCATTATTTTTTACAAAATCGTTTTTAACCCGCCCAAATCCACGATGCGATTATAGTTTACAACGCTCTTTAAAACGTCAATAACTCCTCAAATGCTTCAATCATTAAATCAAGATTTTAGGTATTCCTAAAAAATATATTTTTGCATCCGTAAAAAATATTTTAAAAATTGTGACGATTCTGCATAAAATAATAAAAAATGTTTTCCTAAAAGTCGACACATTTCTATGTCAGTTGAGACAACAAATTTTAAATTTCTATGGGAATAACAGAGAAGACAAAACATTAATTCATTTCAACCTCATTAACCTACGTCCAATATTACGATCTCCTTTTAGTTATGTATGACAAAAAGAGATGTAAAATAAAACGTTAAAACCTTTTGCCTATCTGTAGAGATTATTTTACTTCTCGAAGTTGACATCATAATACGTTTGTCGTCGCTTTCTAGTGCATTAATTTGAAATGTCTGAAAACAGAGATGAAAATATTAATTATCTTGCTGCAAAAAAACTTGGGTTGCTTGACATTCCGTTTTCATTTTAAAAAGAGCCACAAAAAAATGAGGAACCACATCGGAAGGTTCGGCCAACCGACCACCTGATCCTCAAACCAGAGTCATTTTTTAATTCCTTTCTGCGTATTTCCTTAAAATTAACGACAAAATGTTACGATTGTAGACAATGAGATGACGGGGGATGTTTTTTGTTTAGTTTTATGGGTTTTGGGTTATTTGCAGGGTCATGCCACATTAGTTCAGAAGTAATAAATGTTTATTTTATTTTATTTTATTTTTATCAAATAATCTTTTCGTGGAAGACTTGATTAAGACAATGACAATGCAGTGCTTTTTTTACAATAGCTCCACACAGAAGGCCCTGAGGAAATTAATTCCCCCCAGGGCCTATGAAATCTTGTGGATGATGTGTGAAGGGTCTTTTTAGGAAAGGAAGGTTAGGAAGTTCTGAGAAGGAAAAGGATGTAAGGGGTGGGTAGGAATCTGGGTGTCATTGTGTCCAAGAGTGACGGACGTATGAATCCATCTCTTCCACTGCGGTGTAAGGCGATGTTCCGAGAGAGTACAGCTGGAGAAGTAATAAATATATAATAATAAAGCAAAACCCGGACAAATCTCTGCCCACGAACCCGGGCACCCCTACTAAGTCACGAAACGTAGCTAACTACTTGGAATGACCTTTGGCAGAAGTGTTGGTTATCCAATAAATGGTTCCCGGGCGGCGGCACCCATAATTGCCTCCCAAATTGAAAAGTAAGGCATTGAACTGGCAAAGGAAAGATAATTGTTGAAATGCTCTATAATTGAAATTCCTGATATGTATATGTTGTAAAACCATAAAGTTACATTATAGGTAGAGCCATGTTAATTTGTGGAGATCTGGATAGGATACAAGGCCGATAAAAATTATTATAATTTCCACCTTTTTATAGCTCCGTTTAGTGATAGTCACGTCAAGTGTACTTGATGGATGGGATTAAAAGGTACGCTTAATTAGTTAGGGCATTCAAAAAGGAAGATACATGACAATACTTCATCCAAAATACGACTGTATACATTACTGCACTACCATAAAACTCTTTTGTGAGGGTTGGGTGCAATATTTAGAATCTTACCTAAAACTACCCCCATAAAATAATTATTTTAAAAAGGGACTTTCTTTCCATTGAAACAGTAGCAAAGTGACGTCTTTACAAATGATTATTACATGGAAGGAAGTAGCAATAAATATAAATGGTTAGGTTTCAATGAATTGAAGGTACAATTTGCAATGAATATATATTTTTTTTAATTATTTATTATTTTCACTATTTTAGAACGCTCACTGTCTTTGTGTAACTTGCTATTTCGATCACCTTCTAAAATGCATATTTTTCATAATAACGGCATGCCGCCGCCTCGACAACCATTTATTGGACAACCAACACTTCTGCCATAAGTGACTTCAAGTAGTTCATTACGTTTGGTGACTTAGCAGGGGTGACCAGGTTCATGGGGTAGGTTTGGTTCCGGATCTTGGCGGCGGGTACGTCTGCCTAGCAACTGGCTTTGTGTGGCTGGCCGGGTCGGGAGAGACTGGTTGAGGGAGACCTTTTGACCTCTCCAGCAGGAAGACCTCTCCCCAAAGATGACATAGGCCCTAAAGCGAATTATTTTCCTCAGGGCCTCATGTGTGAAGCTAATGTAAAAAAAATACTGTATGTCTGCACTACAGTATCCACAGCTTAAGTTCTTATAGTTTCGTATAGTACTAGATGACGTGTGGTCGCCATTTTACGATTTAATATAGATTTTCTATAAACGAATGCATTACATAATATGTAGGTAAATATAATAACAAAGTCTTTGTTTTGCATTTTTGAAAAAATCTTTTACGTCTACATTTTTACTTAAATTTTATTATGATAAACACGTCGGATTAATGTTTAAATGAGAATTTACCTAATAGGTTTTTGTCGTTAAGTTCCTGTGAAATAAATATTTTAATTTGATATGTAAACTATTTCCACTCATAAAAGTAAAATTTATCCTAAAGGTTATCTCTAAATTTCGGAAAAAATGTTAAAACATATAAGTGAGTATTATAAAAAATACTAGTGTGCAGTTCACACCGGTAGAAGCGAAACCTTCAGAAAAAAGAGTCGGAAGGCTACGAAGCACCGCATAAAGAGGAGACCGATTATTCTAACCCATTCTCTATAAATGCTATAGATGCATGTGTTTGTCTCCTTTTAGTGTCGCTTTTTCGTTTCATCCAGTTTCAAATCACAACGGTGCGGAAGAAATTTTCACTTCAAAGTAATTATAAAATTATTTTTTCGTGGTTTGCTTATTGTTTGTGGTTTGCTTTTTAGTGTCGCTTTTTAGTTTCTACTAGTTTCAAATCACAACGGTGCTAAAGAAGTTTTCACTTCAAAGTAATTATAAGATTATATTTTTCTTGGTTAGTTTATTTTTTTTTTGTAGTTTTTCGTTTCATCCAGTTTCAAATCACAACGGTGCTAAAGAAGTTTTTCACTTCAAAATAATTATAAAATTATTTTTTTCGTGGTTTGCTTATTCTTTCTTTTAGTGTGGCTTTTTCGTTTCATCCAGTTTCAAATCACAACGGTGCTAAAGAAGTTTTCACTTCAAAGTAATTATAACATATTTTTTTCGTGGTTTGCTTACCGTTTTTTTAGTGTCGCTTTTTCGTTTCATTCAGTTTCAAATCACAACGGTGCTAAAGAAGTTTTTCACTTCAAAATAATCATAATTTATATTTTCGTGGTTTGCTTTTGCGTAAAACTGTAAAAAAAATAAAATTCGAGTGTTCTTTAAGTATTGTATTTTTCTTGTAATCTATGTCTCTACGCAACTAGTGTTAAAACCACTCAATCTGGTATTAACTTAGATCAGCAAACATATTTTTTGTAAATGTATTTAAAAAATGATAGTAGGTTGGTGTCAGCCCTTACTAGTACCTAGCGCATTCCACATGTGGCTTTTTGAAACAATGATGCTCTTCTCGAGGTTAACGTGACCCTAGGCGGTCGCTGTCACAGCCGCCCGCCTTGTTGGGCGTTTCGAATAATATTTGATTATTTATTATGAATGATTATTTTTTTAATATTTCAGTTTTAGGGCACAAAATCAATATTTTTTTCTTACAATAAATTCATATAAGCCAAATAAAAAATATTCACAACAATATTTTTACAAAAAACCCGAAATAATTTCCAAATCCCATAGAGTTACGCTGTGTAACAAGACGGTTTGTCGAGGGTATTTTTAGCATGGTATGGGAAAGGTTAATAGGTCGTAGGAGCCTCAAAAATAAAGTAAAACAAAGATATTTTTTCGGAATTTGTGTTCAGTACCTACTTGGATGAAATAATATTTGACAGATAGTCTATGAGTTCAATATTGTCTATGAATTACCTTGAGTTTTTTCCTCGTCGCGCTGTCATCGCCAATCGTTTCATCCTGTTTCCAAACTTTGAATCTACATAATATCCCTTACTTACAGTGTTTAATCCTGGCAGTTAAAGTAATCATCCGTTTTTGGTAAGTTCTAATGTTGAGTTTTCTAGTAGAGTATTATTCAAACAATGCATATCTGTGAGCGGCCGTTGTTCCAAATCAAACGCAGCGACAAAGTTCATTGATTTTGGGAAGACATGCTCAAATGTAAAACTCCGTAGTGTGGATTTCACACGGTGCTTTTTTCATTAGTTTTTTTTTCCATTTCTAAGGATTCGGGATGAAAGAAACGTGTTTTATTTTGGTGCCGATTTTCGTACAATATAAGACAGCAGTCATTATTTAACATCTGTCATTTCTCATTGTTTTATGTCGTGTGGATATGTTGCATGTTTATTTTGTTTTATATTTAAAATATGAGTCAAAATACTGGTATATATATTTATTACTGATTATGACCATGTATTTATGTTAGGTGATGTAAATTTTGCTGTATTTTTGGTGATTTAATATTTTGTTATGAGAAAATAATACACTAGCAGCCTTACTAAAAAAAAAACACAGCACGCCAGATAACCCGTGTTATTGCAGCAACATGAATAAAACAAAAATACACTAAAACACGATAACATTACTAATAAGATTTGGTCTTAAAACGTATTGTAAATCCGGCAACAACGCATATTTAAGTACTAAATTGTTTGTTTTCCTTCATAACCGCTAGGTGGCGCGGCGGCGCGGCGCCTGCGCATTCGTGTTTGCGCTCGAAAAAGACGCTGGAAGCGCGAAATGATTTCTGTGTGCGAGAAATGATTTTTGTGTGTCCAATATTACTTATGTGATGGTTAATTTCCATTAATATGAATAATTTACTCTTATATTTACCGTGTTTTTTGTGGTTTTTCATAAGTTTTAGTCAAGTTATAAAACAATAATCGTACTTTGAAAATTGAAGTGTCAAAAACTATTTTATATGATACCTACATGAGAATTCAAATTTACATTTAAAGGTTTTATTTTATGATAATTTTATGACAGCGGTGTTTTTTTTTTTAAATAATATTATCTAATACATGTGTGCGTAAATGCATCAAAGTAATTAACGTCTTTAGAGATGCAAGAAATCTGATATAAAAGACGGTATAATTTTTAGGTTAGTTTTTTAGCAATAAAAAAACTTTGAAATTTTTTATTATTTTTTTATTGTATGCACGAGGAAAAAGTGAGGTGATAGTTTCCTTCTAAATTTATTACATAAAAGGACTGTGTTTTTGAAATTTTTTTTTTTTTTAATTTCTCTACATTTTAGTCAAAAAAATTTTGGTAAGAAATTTTTTTCCATTTATTTCCGAGTTTGAATCTTAAAATATGTCAGTTTTTGAAAACTAAACTGTATTTCAAATATACAAATCAAAAAGGTAATTTTATCTAGTTTTCATAAATGGTATTTGTTTTTACGACACCATCAAAAATAAGAAATATGTAGAACATTCAAAATACTATGGAAAAATTACAAATATCGTTCGGACATCAATGGTTAAAACAGAGATAAACTACCCTCTCAGGCCGTGGAAACCATGTGTATTTCTTTCAATGAACAAATTTTTAATTAGTAATGTTTTCACATCCGCGGCCGTTTGTCAATTGAATAACATTTTCACTGGGTTTTTTAGTAAGGCTGTAGAACTTTACACACTGTACACATATAATGAATTCATATAAAGAATGTTTTCTATAATAAGTGTAAATTTCATATTTAAACATATTTTGCTTTTAATTCCAACTGAAATTCGTAATAGTCTTTTTTAGCTGATATTCTGTAACGAAAAAAACGAGTGTGCTTTAGACCACACGACTGAAGTAATACTTCAATAAATAACAACAGTAAAACTTATATCTCCCTCTCAACTTCCATTCGCCTCTCCCGACTGTTCGGCTCGCCCGATCACACTTTTCATAACGCTCTCGTCACGTATTCACCAGCTTACTTGCCAAGTAGAGCGTGCGTATATGCCCGTCCGTTCGCCTCGCCCGATCACACTTTTCGTAACGCTCTCGTCATGCATTCACCAGTCCCAAGTCAAGCGTGCGTAAAGAAGTTTTACTTCAAAAAAATGCGCTAAACTGCAAGCGGTGTCTTACTGCAATGGGACTGCTCTATTTGGCTCAATCTTCCACACAAATGGCACATCTGAAAAACTAGCAGTAAGACTCTCGTTACACGTTTGGGAATACAGGAAGGTTAAGAGCGGAATGGCGCTAGATCTGTACATAGACACGATTACAATATTTTTCCAAATATTTACTAAGCAATTGACTTCATTATTGTGAAAGACTATCCCTATCCAAACAAACAATAAAAGTTTGTTTAAATTCTAGTTCCGTTAAAACAATTTGCAAATTAAAATGTGATTGTATGAATAGATATACTTGATGACAGTTTGGCACGATTCTACTTGCTATCAAATTAACTTTTTTTCATAAACATTCTGTTTATACAAAATATTCTCAGTTATTTTAACATTTTATACCAAGAGTACTTTATATTTTTTTGTTGTTGTTGTACATACCTAAATACTGGATTTTATCATACACACAACACACTTTGTTTTATATCAGGTCTTATATAAACCTAATATATTATTTAACTATTACACGAGTAAACATTTCTGTTGAATTTATTTTCAATTTTGTTGGTAAAAACCAATCAATGTGTTTAAAAAAATAACGGTATCACTTCAGCGATTTCATTTTTGTGTGCAAATTCATTCTAATTTTGTCCTTTTTATACAACTTTTTTTTTTTTTTTTTATTTATTTATTTATAATACAAAAGAAAGTACAAATAACATATTAGGCAGCTTTGTCTGTCCAACTAGGAAAGTTTCCCGTTCCAGGACAGACAAATTGACAGGTTTAGTTCATAATATTATTCCAATAAATGTACATAATTACATAACCAACAAAATAAAAATAGAAAAGGTAACCTGGTAGCATATAATATTGTACTCGGATTTACCGAATTAACCTGGTAACGCATAATATATAATATATTCGGATTTACAGTGTTAATATATTCGGATTTACAGTGAGATCAGCAGGTAAGTTAGTTGTAAGTATTGAAAAGAATAAACCAGATACCTGATAACAATTTGGAGGAATTACATAAAGATTTACAACATAAAGAGTTATTATAAACAATATTATAAAGATATGAAGTTATGTTAGGTTATGTGTTTGAAGTGTGAACCTATAGGTAATACATAGTACATTTAAAGAGAAACTATATTAAAATTTACAAAATCAGATAGAATTTGTGTATGTAATAATATATTGGTTTTTTTTTATTTTTATTTATTTATGCGTTAGAACTACAATGCTTAGTAAATTATGTGCAAACATGATTACATATTTTCACTGATTTAAAACATGTTATCAGTAAAAAATTATATTATACAACAATACGAATACACTGCGCTCACGTCTTGAACTACTCTTGCTAAAATATGAAAACAATATAAATATAGATAGAGATATAAAAAGAAACTATGAATATACATAAATCTGATTTAGTGCTACTTTGATAACGATGTAGTGAAATTGGTGCATTACTTCGAACGTCATACATGTTGTGTTACGTACCTATTTCAAATTTATTATAAATCATCACCGCTATGAGGTACCAAGCATAAATGAACTAATACCGTACCAAGTTTCACACAGCGAGACTTCTAGTGTCTGATACCAATGATACCCTCCTGTGTACCACTGTATACTTAACTTTTTTGGCTTGACTTGATTTAACAATGTATATTTTTATCTTTATGTTTTATGTATAAGCTGTTTGTCCCTTACTAATAAATAAATAAATAAAAAAACTTCATCGGTTTGTAGCGGCCAGAACAAATCTTCGCCGTCATCTTTAAACGCAAAGGAGCGTACGAGATGGGCGCCTACCTAGCTACGTAATTTCGTAGCGCTGTTTAGCCCACTAGTCATTTCGCCACCTACTAGAAAGGTCTAGAACTTTAGAGCTACTACCAATACTTCACAGTATCGCGCCGAACTTTCGGGAACGTTCGCGTGTACATATTGCTTGTCTTTCTAGTAGCTACTCAACAATACGATATACATAGCTAGGTAGTCGGCGCCTGTCTCGTATAAATATATATATATGTATATATATATTTTTACATGAATACAGCACAAGAGTCCCAACTGCTTCCGTCTGGAGTCAGTGGGACTATGGCATCCCCGATTGGGGTATGTTGTAAGGCTGAAGGTAGTGGGTAGGTGAAGGAGATTGGGAAGAGGAAGGTGGGGATAGTACCAGACTATTCAGATCTGGTCACCAAACATGGCTTAAGCCATTTCAAGCAACGTTTCAATTCTGAATGATGGTCTTACACCAGGGCGATACTGAGAGTATCTTCCACTCTGGAACGTGCCGCAAATATACTATTTATTATTTTAAATGAATAAATTGTGAAATAACACAAATTAATCAAATGAAATTTATTTACCACACCGAGATTCGATCCCGCAACCTTCGGAGTGCTATTCAAGAGCCTTACCGCTGGACTATGCTGGCAGTCAAATTCTTTTGTGTTTGAAGATGACGGCGATGATTTGTTCTGGCCGCTACAGATTCAATGTAAAGCCATTTTATGGTGTTTAAATAAATATATAAAACTACTTAACGTTTCAGGTAAATGTTTTGGGTTTGAACCGAACAGCTCTACCACAGCAGTGCCATGGATTTACTTAATCTAGAGAGTGATTCCATCAAGACGGAACTGGGGCCGCTGGAAGTAGGCAGAGGTCAAATCCCATACAAGGATATAGATTTCCACCTCACAGACATAAAGAAGGAATGTTTGCAGAATGCGGAGAATACTCGAACAGACAGTAAGTAGCATATTCAATATATATTATTAAAAAAAAACGAGTGTGCTTTAGACCACACGACTGAAGTAAAACTACAAGACAAACTTCGTCCAATGAATCCAGATATCCCTGCAAAGTTACCAAACGTAGCGAACGGGGTGACTTTTAACCTAGGGGTGACATATAATATTGGGGTGAAATGTGACAATGGGGTGACCTACGATCTTGGGGTAACCTACGAACTTGGGGTGACGTACGAACTTGGGGTGACGTACGACCTTAGGCTGACCTATAACCTTGGGGTGACATAGGACCTTGGGGTGACCTACGACCTTGGGGTGACCTTCTACCTTGGAGTGACTTAGAACCTTGGGGTGACCATCCTTATTCTTATCCTTATACTCTCCTAGTCAAGCGTGCGTAAAGGCCCGACCGTTCGCCTAGCAATCGATCACCGTTCGCATCGATTACCGTTCGCATGACATTTTATTCAGTAACTATCATCACTTTTAGTAACAAACACCACTTTTCGGAACAATCACCACTTTTTGTAACAATCACCACTTTTCGTAACGCATTCTTCAGCTTACAGCAAAGTCGAGCGTACATAAAGAAGTTTTACTTGCGTCCCGCTAAAACTCAGAAATGAGTCCCGGTTCAATCAAGGGAGTTATATGTTGTGGTAGTCCTCTATCCCCTTTCCATGAAGAAGGTTCCCGTTTGTACCTGAAGGGTGGGCTTTTGAAGATATAAGGGCCGGAAATTTAGCCTACTAGAAATTTGTGGATCAGTCAAGAATATTCGTGAGTATTCGAAACATTCTGGAATGTTCGGGAAAAGGGAATCGGAACAATCATTGAAGAACACTCTCGAATGTTGTAGATGTAGAATGTTTTGGAACATTGTGGACCATTCGAAACGTTTTTTGTACGGGTTGGGTTACCCATTGGTATATGTAAAGCAAGATTCGTCGTGGGTTCGAACGTCAGTTCAACCTCATATCAAATACCTGAGCGAAGCTGGGAACCCCAGCTATTCTATCTATATATCTATCTTCTATCTACATAAATAAAAATGAATCTGAATGAAATTAGATAAATTTTTTTGTTTCGCTATTGTCAGGACAAGGTTTGCATTAAACTGCTGGTGAGCTCTGGCATTATGAAATTTGTATAAAAAAATTGCAATATGTGGCATGCGAGCTGTTTGAAAACTGAATGTCCCGGGACTGAATGTATGGAATGCGGGAGGGGAACTCGGGTGGTGGATTTGCGGGACCGGGGAGGGGGGAGTGGAGTGGGGAGAGGGAAGGTGAAGGAGGCGGTGTGGAAACGCGAGAGGGGAATGGGACGCGGGAGAGGAAGGGGGGGGGGGGGGGGCAGAAGGGGAACGGGACGAATAGGAAAAGACACGCAGGGAGAAAAAATTTCTTAATTAAACGGCATAGCGACGCATGCCCGGAACCAGCTAATTTGTAATAAATTTTAACTTATATTCCTCACAAAAGTTTCCAACTCTTCAAATTTTCACTTCCTCGTCTAATTTCTTCGCTAATGATGTAAGATTATAATTAATTAATTACTTCAATTAAGTATCACAATTTTAATCATAATTCGTTGTTTGAACTGGAATATCGGTAAATGAGGGAAATGGAATGGAATCAGAAATAACAAGATGGTTTAAAAAAACATAAAAGGCAGTTTTACAAATAGTTTTAAACGTAAAGAATTAATAATATGTACGCAGTACCCTTAAAATATACACATCATTTTGCCAAACCGTACCTCATAATATTAGCAGATTTTATTTTTTTTTATTAGCGCATTTGAGTTTTAGTTTTATTATATTTTATTAAAATTTATTATTTCATATCTTATTAAATTTTATAAAATGTTAAATAAGGCCTGAGCGCGGGTGAAACACCCAGTGAAGACCGCATCATAAAACATTATTTTGAAACATGTTAAGTTATTAGGTATACCGTATAAAATAAAATAAAACATTAAAAATTGTTGTTTTTTGCTTTTGTCAGGTAGCATTCATGTGGAGTCTGTTCCCATCAATACAGAACCAGGACCCCGAGAAGATGATGGACAGGGGATTCCTTATACAGAAATAGACATAGACCTGCTGGATGTTAAAAGGGAATGCGTACAACACTTTGACCAAAACACCCAGTCAACAGGTAAACCTGATTGGCGTTTAACAACAAAAAATATTTTGAATTTTAACAACAAACTTTGTTATGAAGGTGCTTAAGATGAAATTGAGCAGTTTTGTTGTGATATTCCATCGGTGAGGCAGAAAGTAAATTAAAATATAATACACTGTTTATCTCAGCATATCAATGTACATATATTGTTGTTTTGTTTTTCCAGGTAATATTTCTGTGGAGCCTGTTACCAGGAAACCAGATTCAGAGCCCCGAGAAGAAGAAGAAGGGAGAATTAATTCAGGTTTAGAACAGCACTTGCGCTCCCATACTGGAGCAGTACCTTTGTCGTGTTCTCAAAAGGGAAAATCGACGAGACACAGTGTTGGAAAACCATGTTCATGTTCCGACTGCAGTTATTCATATTCAACAGAAGGAAATTTGAAGAAACGCGTGCTGACTAACATCAGAGAAAGGCCTTATTCATGTTCCCAGTGTAACTATGCAGGCTATCATAGAGGACTTTTGACGAAACACATGCTGACTCACAGTGAAGAAAAACCCTTTTCATGTCCTGACTGTAACTATTCATGTACTCAAAAGGCAAATTTAAAGAGTCACTTAATGACTCACAGTGGAGAAAAACCCTTTTCATGTTCCGACTGTAGCTATACATGTTCTCGAAAAGAGTATTTAAAAAACCACATACTGACTCATACTGGACTAAAACCATTTTCATGTTCCTACTGTAAGTATTCGTATCGTGTAAAATCAAGTTTGAATAGACACATGCTTACTCACAGCGGAGAAAATCCTGTTTCATGTTCCCATTGCAGCTATTCGAGTATTTTTAAGGACAGTGTAAAGAACCACATGCTGATTCACGGTGGGGAAAAACGCTTTTCATGTCCCGACTGTATTTATACATGTGCTCAAAAAGCAATTTTAAAGAAACACATGCTGATTCACAGTGGAGAAAAACCCTTCACATGTTCCGATTGTAGCTTTTCATGTTATCGAGCGGCAGGTTTAAAGAACCACATGATGACTCACAGTGGACGAAAACCGTTTTCATGTTCCTATTGTAGTTTTACATGTATTCTAAAAGGAAATTTGATGAGACACATGCTAACTCACAGCGGAGAAAAACCTTTTTCATGTTCTGATTGCAGCTTTTCATGTACTCGAAAGGTAAATTTAAAAAACCACATGCTGACTCACAGTGGAGAAAAAGCTTTTTCGTGTTCCGACTGCAGCTATTCATGTTCTCTGAAGAATTATTTAAAAAATCACTTACTAACTCACAGCGCAGAAAAACCTTTTTCATGTTTCGATTGCAGCTATTCATGTACCCAAAAGGGAAATTTAAAGATGCACATGCTGACTCACAGGAGAGAAAAACCCTTTTTGTGTTTCGACTGTGGTTATTCATATTCCACAAAAGCAAATTTAAAACGTCACACGCTTTCCCATGCTGGAAAAAAACCTTTTTCGTGTTCTGGTTGCAGCTATTCATGTACTCGTAAGGAAAATTTAAAGAAACACATGCTGACTCACAGTGGAGATAAACACTTTTCATGTTTCGTCTGCAATTATACATGTTCAACAACAGGAAATTTAAAGAAACACATGCTGACTCACCGCGGAGAAAAAATATTTTCATGCCCAGTCTGTAGCTATTCATGTACTCTTAAGGGAAATCTAAAGAAACACATGCTGACTCACAGTAGAGAAAAACCTTTTTCATGCCCCAAATGTAGCTATTCATGTACTCAAAGGGGTAAATTAAAGAGACACATGCTGACTCACAGGAAGAAAAACCCTTTCCGTGTTCCAAATGTAGCTCTTCATTCACTCAAAAGGGAAATTTACGCACCCACTTGCTGACTCACAGTGGAGAAAAACCTTTTTCATGTCCCGACTGTAGTTTCACATATACTCTAAAGGAAAGTTTAAAGAAACACATGTTGTTTCACAGTGGAGAAAAACCCTTTTCATGTTCCGACTGTAGCTATTCATTTGCTAACAAGGGAAATTTACGCATCCACATGCTGACTCACGGTGAACGAAAACGGTATTTATGTTCCTACTGTAAGTTTTCATATTTTCAAAAAGAAAGTCTAACAAGACACATGCTAACTCACAGCTGAGAAAAAACTTATTCTTTTGGGACTAGTCTTTTTGTGACATGGGACAGCACATACTGATTCAAAGCCGAGAATAGCCTGTTTCCTGTTCCGTGTGCCGCTTTAAATCTTTGTAATAGTTAGCCTTCCTAAAACAAATACTGACTCATTCACAGAACTGACCTGCTAGGAACTAGCGGATTCTCTCAAAGATGCCACGTAACACTGGAGATTTTCTAGTATTCAAAATGAACGGGTTGTTTTTGTCAAAAATGTTCTTTAACTTTTCCAACGTGTGTTTTGAAAACAATTTTCTCTTAAATTAATTTTGATAGTAATTTTGCCAAGAAAATTACGTCACGTTTCTGAGTCAATTGTTTAAATGTAATTCTTCTTACGCGATAAAAATGACTATGAATATTTTCGACAGGAATACAAATATTTAATGCAGTTCTCAACAGTGTAGTTTATTCAATAAATTCTTAATTTTGTCCAGAAGAAAGGGCACAGGAGAATAACGAGGCATACCAAAAATATTACATCTCATAAATATTTTTTTCTCGATCCATCTTATTGTTCATAAATCATTATAATGTACAACGTCTATATCACTAAATCCAATGTAATTTACTTGTACTTGTAAATTATAATAATAATAAGAATATTATAAAATTTGATTTTGTTAAAATTAGCACCACAACCATTATACCTCTAAAACACGTACGGACAACACATGTACGGGGTTCTCTTCATTACATCTGTCAAAAATTCAAACCAAATGATAAGTTTGCAGAGAAAAAACAATAAATCTAGTGAACGAATTCATAAATTCGACTGAAATCAAAGTGATGCCATATAAAAAAAATAAATCAGTGTGGAATTTTACAAAATTAATAGGAACATTTTCGGAGACGGGACATTTTCATGTTGTGACGTCACGAGCCCAAATAATAGATTTAATTAATTAAAAAAAAAATTAAAACTGTACATTTCTAAAAAATTTTACTAACATTTTCGTAATCTTAGTAAAAAGATCTAACCACACGATTTTTTCCAATTCGTTATGAAATCCATGCTAGTGGCCTATTGGAGCGGACGTAATTTAACGTAATTCACAATTTGTAAGGCTTGATCGAGAACTTTCTTTACGACAAGTCGATGTAAAACGCAGTGACTGCTGCTACATTTAGGTGCAACATTCTTAATTCTTGTTACAGTACCTTTTATTTTGCCAGTCAATGCGGCAGCTCCATCGCTACATACATCAACACATTTGTTCCAATGAATGTTATGTAGGTACATTCATGTAATTATCAATGACTTTAAAAATTTCTTCTCCAGTGGTGTTGGTCTCCAAAGGAGCAAAAATAAACAAATCTTCTTCAATAGATCCTCCGAAGGGGTATCTTATGAAAACAAACAGTATTGGTAGTCCAGCGACATCTGTACTTTCGTCGAGTTGCATTGCAAAAATTTCACTACTTTTCAATCTACAAATCAATTCGTCTTCAATGTGGTCAGATATTTTATGGATTCGATCAGATATGACGTTATTGGAACCCTGAACTGCTGCAACTTTCTTCGTTGCGTCTTTGCCAAGTACACACTTGACAATTTCTGTCATACAGGGTTTTATTAAAGTCTCTGCAATTGTGTGTGGCTTGCCAGCAATCCTGTAACTTAGCAGGAATGATGCTTCTGTGGCATTCTCGTTATCAGTTTTAACATATTTATGTAAAGTAGCCACACTGGTTTTATGTGCATCTTTGTATCTTTTGAAAAAGTCTAAGTTTTTGTCTTTTAATTGCGGGTGGTTGGTATTAAAATGTCGTTTTAGCTTCGCAGATGCCAGAGAGCTATTACATATGATTTTGTTGCAGATAACGCATTGACCATCCGGATGCTCAAGCATTCCTACAGAAATAAATCCGAAGGACAAGTAGGATTCGTCATATTTTCTCTTTTTTCAAGTAGTGTTGTCCTGAGATTGCCCAGCCCTTTTGGTCGTTGGTGTATTTTGTCTATCCTGCTCAGGACAATATGCTTCAGTATTTACGATATCCTGGAATGAAATAAATAAAAAACATTAGTAATGTGACGGAAAGCTGCAGTTTGGTGTTGGCTAAAAAGAACAGTCCCACACCAAATCTTCCTTTGGCACAGTCTGGAATTTGACCCCCTTTTCGGACGTGATTATATATATCAAAATTAGATGGCATTTGCTGTTTAAAATGAACACCCATGCTGTTTAATAGAACACCCATGCGTCAATAATGCGTATTTTGGACATTATACATTTTTAAAAAATCGTCCAAATTTTTGGGCAAAAAAATTCAAAAAATTGCTACGTCTTCATTTTGAAACCAAAAAATATTTGACTCCACGCTTTATAAGATCAAATAAATGTCTTCCTTTTTGAAAAAAATCTACACCATCCACAAACAATACAACTGAAGTAATTAATTATTTTGTTTTTCTCCGGGACCATTAGGTATTAGCGGCTAATTGTGTGAAAATAATATCAATACTTACTTTATAATAATACTTTATCAGCTATAGGTAGTAAAAAAATTGAATCATAATCTTGCGAGGTATTGGAGTTATACTACATTTAAGTAATTTGTCAGGGTTGTCACGTGTTTTTTTTGCCCAATTTTTCAAATTCCAGATTCTGCTTGGGTGTCGTAAAAAGCGACTAAGGGAACATTTCAGAACATTGAATTATTATGTTAGTGCGATCTCCAACCCACCTTCCAAGCGTAGAGATTTTGACAAGACCCAAGGTAGGTTTTTCACGAATCAAAATATGTTCATGAAATGGGCCTAAATGATTACTATTGCTAGATAAGTATAATTTTCTT
Source organism: Limnephilus marmoratus (assembly GCA_917880885.1). Taxonomy (NCBI): domain Eukaryota; kingdom Metazoa; phylum Arthropoda; class Insecta; order Trichoptera; family Limnephilidae; genus Limnephilus; species Limnephilus marmoratus. The sequence continues at coordinate 54,647,185 of OU862913.1, read as the reverse complement.
ACAGATAAATCAACAGCTTCTTCTGAAATTCTTTCATTATTTGGTAAACGATGAACACGATGAAGCAATTATGCCACTTTGTAAGCGCCCTGTTTTAAGCCAGTTATCCCTTGTTTAATAAAGGCTGAAATAAAAAAAATAACATGAATATGAATAAATCGTTTTTATATGTTTTAGCATTATCTGCAATTGGTAGTGTGGCGACGCATTAACTTCGCCATCAAAAGAAGATACGAGAAACATCTCCTAATATTCGCGCGGCGCTGGCATACTACTCACCCACCTATCTACCTACGACGGCAGGATGGACTTTGGCCGCCTGCCGCGCCGATAAATGATAATATCGCCACCGCCTAGAAAGGTCTAGAGTTTACAAGCCGCCTGAATATTCGGCACCGCGTATGTTCCAGTACCTTCCAGTGTGCACATTGCCGGCGAATGGAACATTACTCCACCGGTCGCGCTGGTATTTATAAAGCGACTAAACTCGGCGCTAGCTCAGTCAGTCTCACACTAACCGTCGGTCAACAGTTCGTCGTAACAGATCTCCGCACAAGTGCTCCTGCAGTGCTCTACACATCCAGGGCAGCTTCCCGAGGTTCATCACCACGCCTCAGCTACAAGGCCCATCGTGCCTTCAGCTCCTGAGAACAGCTACATCCCGCGACTTATAAGGTTTGACGCCACCTTCCGCCAAGGGATCAGCTCACCACTTCATGGCACCCCGAAGCCCACCGTGCTTCGCTGCCATGGAAACACGCTCCGCCTCGCCAGGACTACCTGCTGGTGGCTCAGCTCACCGAGCCACACACCGTTCATCTCCGCGACTTAAAGCGTCGAGCAACGGCCTGGAAGATAGGTCATCTCCACCGCCATGGTGTCGAGCAACTCGCTGACCTTCACCACACCATCTCCATCACATCCGTACGCTTGCAGCCTCTCATCACTGCACCCTGCATACATCTGGTAACTGCTTCACCGACCCTCGCTACGTAGCCCAATAAACGACTGACTCATACTTCGACTTGACGCCTTTTATTTCTCGTTCTGTCTCCCGCTTCCTCAGTAGCAAATAAAAAAAAACACTTACCTAAAACGGATATCATAAATACAAGATTATAAGAACAGGAATAACAATATCACTGGAATGTCACCTTTGTAAGTTTACACAAATTAAAAAAGAACGAGAACACGTACGTTTCCTTATGTCACAGTCATAGACTCGAGTGAAAGGCGCGGCGCGGCGATGGTGGGCGATACGGTGGCGGCGTAGGAGGCGAGGGCGGTCAAGCGCGCTCGATCGAGCTCCCGTGCGCATTGTTTTAATAGGTACGTTAAATCCGGACGGAACGCGGAACCCTTGTGATGCTTCTACGGAACCCCAGGGTTCCGCGGAACACCTTTTGGGAAACGCTGATCTAGACTACAGTTATTTATTAGTTTCATTCGTGTATTTGATATAGTAGATGCAGCGGGGCACGTGAAAGTAATATGGAACGGATGGGGTTCGGAAGTTCGGTCGTTTTCCAGACGAATGCAGCGCTTACGGCTGCGGCGCGATGGTTTTTCGAACTTCCAACTACTGCAAATTATTAGGCGATCTGACAAGGACTATTATTATTACATACTAGCTGGTCCCGGTATGCGTTGCTATGCCATTTAATAATGAAATTGTTTCTCCCTGAGTGTCCTTTCCCATTCGTCCCGTTCCCCTTCCGCATCGCCTTCTTTTCCTGCGTCCTCTTCCCCACTCTATCACCTCCATCTTCTCTCTCCCCACTCCATTCCTCCCCCCGCTTCCCCCGTCCCGCGAACCCCCTTCCCTAGTTCCCCTCCCAGGTCCCCCTCCCCCCTCCCGCTTTCCCCTTCCACCTTCACCGCCTTCCCTCTTCCCTTTTCCGCTCCCTCATCCCACCAACCCTCCTCCCGCGTTCCATATATTCAATCCCAGTACATTCAGTTTATAAACAGCCCGCGTGCCACCTTTTACAATTTTTATTCAAATTTCCATTTTTCATGTATATAAAATTTGGTACCTAACATAGGCAGGTACCTATTTAAAATATCTAAAATTCTTGATTCGATTCAAACTATTAGGGGAGTACCTACTTTAAATAAATTTATCAACTTAAAGATTTTCAAAAATAGAATCTTTATTTAACAATCATTGTTTTGCAAAATGTCATTCTGCGAATTGTCAAACGTGCGATAGTCGTTTAGGTTAGTAATAGGGTTTCTGAAATTATCCAATTTTCTACACAATTTTCTTAATTTTTCTCTCCGTAAGAACCATCCTCGTACTTCAAGGAATTTTCTAAAAAAAGAATTAACGAAATCGGTTCAGCTGATCTCGAGATTTGCGCTAAGCAACAAATTTAGCGATTCATTTTTATATACAAGATTTATATAATTATATAGTCACGCACTGAACGATGTTTGAGCGTGACGCATTTTCGATTAAGGGGTGTTCAGACATCTAATGTAACCACTAGCAGGTATCTGTTGTTGAACCGCCAGCGCTTATGTTTCGTGCCGTTAAAACAGTGTAACGTTCTCCACAAAATAAGAGCTCGTTCACATTGAGCATAATATAAATATAAAAGATCATAGCACGCCACATATCGCTCTCCATACAATCCCTTCAGACCGTTCACACCTGAGCGCTTTATGCGCACATCAACCATAGACAATGCACATCTTACGCCGTAACCGCTCCTGAGGCGATATGCCAACAGTTAAGCGCCCCCCACTCCGACGAAAACAGGAGAGGGGGTCATTTTAATTACGGAGCTGACAAGACCGGTGGGTGACAGATGTCAAATTCATAGATTCAGTACAACAAATGCGCACTCCGTGGCCGCTCGCTAATTCAACTGACCCCCTCTCCTACCATAGGAAGAAATATTTTATCTGCGCCGTGTGAACGGCACGAAACATAAGCGCTCGCGGTTCAACAGATACCTGCTAGCGGTTATATTAGATGTCTGAACACCCCTTAAAAGTGCTCAAATCCGTGGTAGTATTCAACTTTTAATAAAGTTTTTAAACTTACAAAATGATGTTATTAAAAACTTTTCGATGCGGCACGACTTATAGGATTAATGTAACCAAATAAAACTTCAAAACTTTAGTCGGCCGTTTGCCGTAAGTGAAAATGTTTCCTAAAACACCGAAAGGCCATTTTTTTTACGCGAATACCGCACAAGAGTCTCAACTTCACCCGTCTGGAGCCAGTGAGACTATGGCATCCCCAATTGGGGTATGTTGTGAGGCTGAAGGTAGTGGGGAGGGAAGGAGATAGGGAAGAGGAAAGTGCGGAAGTACCTAGCTATTCAGATCTGGTCACCAAACACGGCGAAAGCCACTTCAGGCAACCTTTCAATTCTGAATGGTGGTCTTGACGTAACCATATATTTTTTCATAGTAAATAAAAACTAAAACATTGGATACGCCTGGGTTCAAGGGAGTAACCCGCATTTTTAAACGACTTCGAAAAGGAGGAGGTTCTCAATTCGACTGTTTTTTTTTATTTTTTTATGTTTGTTACCTCAGAACTTTCGACTGGGTGAACCGATATTGATGATTCTTTTTTTATTTGAAAGCTGGTGCTTCCCGTGTGGTTCCATTTTAATTTGATCCAATTCTGACAATGGCATCCATGAGAAAATCTTATAAGTCTTAAATATGCATCAAGTATGTGCGCGACATATGGACGAATAACTCAATATCACGCCAACCGATTTCGATGATTCTTTTTTTATTGGAAAGGATGTACTTCAATGATGAGAGTTTGGTTAAGTTCTGATTATGGAATCCATGACAAAGTAACGGAACTCTCAAGAACAAATTTACGATACTCGGCCGAATCTTAATCGAATTAGTTAGTATACTTCAGATTCACTAAAAATCAAAAAATAAACAAAAATTTTAACAAAACAAAAAAACGACTTCAAAAAATGCACTAAAAAGTAAAAAAATAATTTCGTATTCTTCTACAACTTTATAATCAACTTTCCTTTTCTACTCATCAATATGTAGGTACGATTGTTATTTTTGGAGTCGGTGTCAACCAAGGTACCCGCGGCCCGGCGTGTTCACTTCACATCTCCTCTCCCGCCGACACCGACTCCAAAAATAACAATCGTATGTACATATTGCTGAGTAGAAAAGGTAAGTTGATTATAAAGTTGTAGAAGAATACGAAAAGTTTTTTTTACTTTTTAGTGCATTTTTTGAAGTCGTTTTTTTGTTTTGTTTATATTAAAAAAAGTCGGATTTTCCATTACTTACGTTAATATAAATATGGTCGGACTTTTGCAAAACCCAGTGTTTTTTTAAGGGGCCAAATTTTCATTATATATAATTTCGAGTATACAGATCGACGCAGTTTTTTTTTCAAGTAAAATGGCTTCAAAAGGTCAAAATCGACAAAATGCTGGTTACGTCAATTAGCCTTTCCGCCGTCGATATTTCAGTCCCGCCAAGCTAGCGTGGTTGGAGTTTACGACATAGCATTGTACACCCACAAGGATAGCGGGGTTTGAGGCAAATGTGTTAACACCGTTGTGATTTGAAACTCGGTGAGAAAGCGACACTAAAAAGAGACCAACATATACATCTTCAGAATTTAGCCTGCAAGGGAATGGTATCGCATAATCGTCTCCTCTCTGTGCGGTGCTTCTTAGACTCCTCACTGTTCCCTTTGTTACTTTTCTGAAGGTTCCACTTCTACCGCGTGTTAACTGCACACAATTTTTTTCTTAACCTTCGAAGTGAATCAGATTTTTCGTAAAGATTTTTCTGTATAATTTCGTGGGCTCAAGCAAATTGACATTATAATTTTACGATTAAGCCTTTGCTCGTGGAGAAACTGAAAAAAGGAGTGTGCTTTAGACCACACGACTGAAGTAAAACTACAAGACAAATCTCGCCCAATGAACCCAGGTATCCCCGCTAAGTTACCAAACGTAGCGAACGGGGTGACCTGTGAGCTAGGGGTGACCTACTACTAGATTCTAGATTCTCATTCTTATTAACAGTCTCTCTTGTTATCATTCTCGATTTGCTTAAACTCTGCTTGTTTAATCGTAAATCAAACCGTCTTTCACTTCTGTAAATTAATTAGTCAAAATTATTGTCGCAGTCAAGTGTTCAGACAAACCACTCTGTACAAATTATTCAAAAGAATAAACAGAACCAACATCCAGTATCACAACACAAGTGTTTTTTACTACAAGGATAACCTCAAACTACCTCTCTCTATCACTCATTGTACGGTTCCTCGGTGTGGAACAGAAGGAAGTCAACAAAGGCAGCTTAGCCTTACAACCTGACTGCAGACTATCTGGAAAGAACCACACCTGGATCTGCGCATGGCGAGATTTGGTAGTCGCGTTTCAGTTGCATTGTTTACAGGTTGCCATGGTAGCGGCTCACGTACTGTCAAGATTTAGAGTAATCTGCGATAGGTATGTCAAATCAGAAAATACAGATTTTGTTCAGAAGGTTGATTGCGATTACGTCGACAACTGGTTTGTTATCAGTTGATCCATGAGCGACATAAGACTAACCCTAAGTTAACAACTTACCCCTGCCATTTTGTAATAATAGAATATAATATAGTAATTCATTACTTCCGTAGATCCTTTAATTCGTTCCTACTTTGTATTTAAAAATATTAATATTACAACTCGCCTAAGTAGAGGCATATTGAATGCAACAAAAATTAATAAAGCGTCGATGACACCGGGCGAATTTGCAAGCTACTATCTACTAAGTTTAAAAGCGGGTAAATCGGCGAGTGAGATTGTCATGATGACACACAAAACTGTCCACTCGCTCAGAAGCGTAGGAAACTGAGGTCGCTACTAGCGCCAGTAACAAGAATAACGACGCCTGCGTGAACTAATTCTTCAGATGTTTGACAGTTGAAATCAGCTGTTTATTGGAAGCCATGTTGGAAACATAAATAAACCAATCACGAGCAAGTGGAGCAAGCGTGTAACAACTTTTTTTTGTAGATTGTCAACAATCTGCTAGTTAGCAAGTAACACGATGACACTCACTCTGGGCGAGTTTACTAACAGATAGTGAATTTCCCAGATAGTAGCTTGTAAACTCGCCCGGTGTCATTGACGCTTAAGTCATAATTTGTATTCAGTCCCTTCTTTAAAGCTCGCTGTCTATGACTTTAATATTGTCTTTGGATCGCCTTGACGCAATATGCCAAGCTTTCGCCGCTAATCGTTTCACTCCGTTTTCAAACATTGTATTTACAAAATAACCCTTACCTTGGCTACCTTGGAAGTTAAATTAATCATCCGTTATTGGTAAGTTCTAATGCTGACTTTTCTGCCCAAAGTTTTCTCGCTATGCATTTGTTTGATCTACCATTATCCCAAACCAAGCACAGCAAAAATGATCTCTACAAGCTACTATCTGGGAAATTCACTATCTGTTAATAAACTCGTTCAGTTTAATCGTATTACTATCTAACTAGCAGAATGTCGACAAACTATGAAAAAGTTGAAAGGTGGTCAACTTTGCTCGCTACTCGCTCAAGATGGCGGACCACCAACAGCTGATTTCGTAACTGTCAGAATTAGTTCGCACGGGAGTCGTAATTCTCGCTACTGGCTAGCGTGTGGTGCTAGCTGCGAGCTCAAGTTTTCTACAAAACGTCGACAGAATTTCCGCGGGAGTCATTTTTTAGCTGCTCTTGTCGCTACTGAGCGAGTAGACAGTTTTGTGTGTCATGGTGACAATCTCACTCGCCGATTTACCCGCTTTTAAACTTGCGGGCTAGTAGGTAAACTCGTTCAATGTAATCGAGCCTTAAGACACGCTCAATTGTACAACCGAGTGGCGATCATTTTACACGATGCTTTTTTTATTGATTTTTTTCTATTCTTAAGGATTTCGAATGAAAATAAGATGTGATCTCTTTCGATGCCGATTTCCATTTTTTTTTACAATAACTCCACACAGGAGGCCCTGAGGAAAATGGTTTCCCCTCAGGGCCTATGTCATCTGGGATGCTGTACGGAGGGTCTTTTTGAAGAGAAGACGGAGTGAACATTGGTCTTGAAGAGACCCATGTTGTAGGAAGGACGAAACACAGAGGCCGGCAAATCATTCCACAGCCGAGCTGTTGAACACAAGAACGAGTCGAAGAAACGACCCGTTCTCATGTGACAAATGTCAACCATGTACAAATGTTGGGCACGCGTTTGGCGTGTTTCCCGATTATGCACCGGTGCCGAAGGGATCAATGATGCTAGTTCCTCGGAGCATCTTCCATTGTAATACCGGTAGAACAAGGATAGCATTCCCACGCGACGCCTGTGCTCTAAATATTTCAATCTGTCTGTTAAGATGGAAGAATCTATTTAACGGACCGCCCGTTTCTGCACAGAGTCGAGGGTATTTTTCAGGTATTTTGGAGCTCCAGACCAGAGGTGGCTGCTAAATTCAACCGTGGGGCGCACTTGTGATTTGTACAGGGTTAGCAGTTGTGTACTATTAAAGTATCTGCGGGCCCTGTACAGTACGCCCAGTTTTTGGGAGGCTAACTTTACTCTGGCTTCGATGGAGCCCCCATTCGAGCTGTTTAAGTTTAGTTTAAGAAAGCTGACATCATTAAACATATGTCATTTCTCATTGTTTACATAACTATTATATGATCGTTTAACTCCCAAATCCCCCCTTATAAATAACATAACCAACGCCACCTCTACCCATCTATTAACCACTCTCACAACACCCGACACTCACGGAGAAATCCAATTGTAACACTCACAACCAAAACATCTCTCGCTCAAAGACACTTCACTTTCTGAGGTCCAAAACTACACAACTTCATGCCTGATGCTTGGAAAAAGGAAAGCATAGGTGTACTTCGCAAATTGATCACTACTTGGTTTCAACAATTAGAGAGAAAGGAGAGTGAACTTTTACTACATAAACCCAAAACAACCACAAAAATTCCACCAAACAATGAACTACGTAAAAGATACCCTTATCTTCTAATCTATATTAATTGGTTATTTCATTTTTTATTTTATTCTTTCTCTTCTCTTTTTTTCTTTTGCTATGCTAAACAAATAACAGTTAGCTACTATATTTTAAACTTTTTTTAATTTAATTTGATATTCTTTCTCTTCTTTGTATTTCATCAATTTTCTTTCTTTTTTGTACAAATCATTCTCCACATGTTCATACCCATAATTATTTGACTGTCCTAAAACGGAATAATACTCCTAGTTGGGCAGTCAAAATTTAATTAATAATGTATATAAATGTATAATATTGTGCTTAATAAACAAAACAAATAAAATGAAAAATTAAAAAATTATTGACTAAAATTAGGTGTGAATGCCATCGATGTGGTTTCTCAGGGGGAATGCGATGCCGTTGTTATTATTTCCAAAAGCCTTCTAGTTTCTTTATAAATGGTGTTTATATTTGGGCATATTATATTGAAATGTTTGATATACATTACATGGCGTCCCAAAAGAAAGTTGATATTTGTTTTGCTTTCTGTGTGAACGCAACTTTTCCGAGGGGCGCTGGTGGTATGTCAATCTGTAGTCTGGTTTAGGGATGTTGAAAGTGAAAAAAATACCGATATATCGATGTATCGATATTTAACAAAAGCAAAACGATCAGCGCATTTACATTTGACGTTTTTGAATTCTTGGAATACACTCACTATTCAATATTATATTTATCACAATATTGCTGCAGCTCTTTCAAAAGATGGAAATTCGTTCCATACGAAATGTATGAAAAAAAGATGGAAATTCGTTCCATACGAAATGTATGAAAAAAAGATGGAAATTCGTTCCATACGAAATGTATGAAAAAAAGATGGAAATTCGTTCCATACGAAATGTATGAAAAAAAGAATTATCTTAATATTTTTTCGTGATTTTAATAGCTGTCATGCTATTCGAAGCGGAGACAAACCCAACAAGTCAATGATCATTGAAATCGGTCCAGCCATTTTTGAGTTATAAATAGTGTAACTAACCCGACTTTGTTTTATATACCTAGTAGCTTTGACGACCTCCGTAGTCCAGTGGGTAAGACTTTTGACTCACAATCCGAAGGTCGCGGGTTCAAACCCGGCATGCGCAAATAAATTTTATTTGATTAATTTGTGTTATTTCACAATTAATTCATTTAAAATAATATATATAGTATATTTGCGGCATGTTCCAGAGTGGAAGATACTATCAGTATCGCCCTGGTGTAAGACCACCATTCAGAATTGAAACGTTGCTTGACAATGGTTTTAGCCGTGTTTGGTGACCAGATCTGAATTGAATAGCCAGGTACTTCCCAACCTTCCTCTTCCCCACCTCCTTCCCCTCCCCACTACCTTCAGCCTCACAACATACCCCAATTGGGGATGCCATAGTCTCACTGGCTCCAGACGGGAGCAGTTGAGATTCTTGTGCGGTATTCACTGTAAAAAAAAAGCTTTTCCCGTGGCTTCTCTCGCATGGTATAAGGAGATTCCCACTACGCCTCCTCCACCTTCCCTCTCTCCCCTCCATTCCCCCCATCAACCCCCGTGTTATTACAAAAGAGTTGCCATTATGTAACTGCTGACAAACTAGGGCAGACCTAGGAGAGTTGTGACAATTATTTAATTTAAGGGACATATCTCGCTCAAGAAACCTTCCGTATTTATGATCTATGTAAATTAAGGTAGCACCCTTCCTTCCCTTTCCAAAACAATCATTAAAATTAATTAAAGTATTACGGTTTCCGAGAAAATCAACAAAAATAACAATTACTCCCTCTGTCACAACTCCCCTATCACCGAGGTAAGTTGTGACAGGTACCGAGGTAAGTTGTGACAGCTTTGTATTTAGACTATTTGAGTATTTAGACACTAGCAATGCCTTTACCAGTCTTTCGTGTATAGTTATTAGGCATTCTGAAACAAAAAAGTAGTCATCCAGCATGCAATATCACACTACAAGTCCAAAACTTTTTTTTATAGAAAAAGACTGAGACAAGCTTTTATTGCGGACTGCAATTGCAAGATTTGATCGTAATATACTAACGCACAAACACACTTACAGACATCGTAAATTAATTTTAAAAAGTGTCGAAATAACCCAGCAGAAAAATGAAGTCAAAAGGAGAGTTGTGACAGGCTGTCACAACTCTCCTAGGTGCTCAAATTTACGACTTGATCCGAATAATTATTCATATTTTCTAAATACGATGCAAACACAAAAGGTCAATGCAACGCTTTGAGACTTAAATAACTCAACAACTTGTGTGTTATTTTTGCACTTGTAATAAGACGTGATATAAATTCAATCAAAATTTTGAAGAAAAACTTACTTTTCGCATTTTTTGGCATGCAGACGTAGTAATTACGCAACCGCTTCTCGTGCGCCGCCGGTGGGTACTGAGTGAAGTAACGCGTCTCTAAAGCGACAAACGAGCATTTTTACAATATCGCTAACTATTATAGGTAGAGAGAAATCTTCTTTGTCACAACGCTCCTAGGTCTCCCCTACATAAGTAGTTTAGCAGGTTTAAATGTTAACAAATAAAAAAAAAATAATAAAAACCCTCCCCCTCTCCCTCCACCCACCCCCTACCCCTCCACATTCCCTCTCCCCACACCACTTCCCCCCATCAATGTTATATTTTCTACGAAAATACAACGCAGATGGTTCTAAAAATTATTTTGATTACCAATAGAAATGAGCAAAAGAAATGCTTTTTTTAAAGAAATACTATTCCGGGTTGAGAATAATCTGACAATATTTGAACTACCACAGTAAGCGGAAAAAGTTGCTTGTGTCGTGATGGAGGGCTTGGCCAGCCGAGGAAATGGGCACTTGACGCCCGGGTGGGAACCAAACGCGATGCCCGCTTAACCACTGACCGGTCAATATATCCTCCGACAAAATATCCTACGGACAAAACATCCCGCAACAAAATATATATTAAAACTTAACCTAACCTAACCTTTAAAAAAATGGGACAAAAATAATTCAGACATCCTGTAATGACAATAAATTATTGTTTTATGTATTATTTTTACATGAATACCGCACATGAGTCCCAACTGCTCCGTCTTTTTTTTTACATAAGCTCCACACAGGAGGCCCTGAGGAAAATCATTTCCCTCAGGGCCTATGTCATCTCGGGGATGCTGTGCGGAGGGTTTTTTAAGGAAAGGAAGGAGAGGAGAGTTCTGGGAAGGAAAAGGGTTTAAGGAGTGGGTAGGAATCTGGGGTTCAGTATGTCCTGGTCAGCCGCCTCCAAGACCTAGACAAATTTCACCCCATGAACCCGGGCACCTCTGCTAAATCACCTATCGTAGCGAACTACTTGGGGCGACCTATGGCAGAGGTGTTGGTTATCCAATAAAGGTTCCCGGGGCGGCGGTACCCATTCCCGCCTCCCAAATTTGTTTGGAGCCAGTGAGACTATGGCATCCCCAATTGGGGTAGGGAATTGAGGCTGTAGGTAGTGGGGAGGGAAGGAGATGGGAAAGAGGAAGGTGGGGAAGTACCTAGCTATTCAGATCTGGTCACCAAACACGGCGAAAGCCACATCAGGCAACGTTTTAATTCTGAATGGTGGTCTTACACCAAGGCGATACTGAGAGTATCTTCCACTTTGGAACGTGCCGCAAATATACTATATATTATTTTAAATGAATAAATTGTGAAATACACAAATTAATCAAATAAAATTTATTTGCCACGCCGGGATTCGATCCCGCGACCTTCGGAATGCGAATCAAGCGCCTTACCGCTGGACTACGCCAGCCGTCCATTATTGTTTTATGTATTATTTTTATCCCATTTTTTTTACTTTTGAACAATAATTTATTGTCTTTACAGGATTTTTATTAGGTTAGGTTAGATATTTTGTTGGGTGCTGTTTTGTCCGTAGAATATTTAGTGGGAGGTTATTTTGTAGCGGAACCCAAACGCGATGCCAACTCAGCCACTGCCAGGCATTCAAAGGTCATTTAAAAAATAAATGTTAGTTTAAACCGTATCCAAATGAAGTGAAGAAATGTATTTGTTATTAGTTTGTTATTAGGCAGAGTAAAGTTATTGCAATGTGTTTCTCCATAGTACAAGCAATTAGAGGATTAGTTGCGCAATAGCCATTGACACACAGCAAGCAAACAACCGCTAAAATGTCGCAAACATGCTAACTTACTGTGACCACACCGCGGCACTATGCGGGACTACTTATTTATTTTATACTGGCTGGTTCCCGGAATGCGTTACTATAATAATACTATACTATACTCTTTGCCAAAATCAGGGTCTTAGATATTCGACAGGTATTTACTAAAACAAGCATTTCTTATATACGAAAAAATAATTTTATCGAAGGAAGCAAACACTTTGTGGTGTGACATTATATATTAAATGAAAGAACACACTTTGTAAAACACCACTTCATCATCATCATTACATAGTATAAAATGAAGTCGCTCAAAATGTATGTGCGCGTTAATCTTTTAAACTACGCAACGGATTTTCATGCGGTTTTCACCAATAGATAGAGTGATTGAAGAGGAATGTTTATATGTATAATACATATAAATTATATTAGAGAAAAGCCGAGAAATTTAAAGAAAACATATTTAATGCGATTTAAAACGGCTGGCGGGCCGTAGGGTCAGTGGGCCGGTTGTGGCCACCTTAAGGATTTTTTCGTTTTTGAATGAGCACCAAACTTGCATATAAATGTAAATTATAATTTTTCCAACATTAATGTACAATAAAAATACCTGTCTTTAATATATGTAAATATATCCAGTAACAGTTCTTTAATTATTTTTAAATTATTTTTTTTCATTGAACTGGACCTGTGCATTAGTTGTGGCCACAATTTAATCAGTTCTGGCCACACCCGTGTGCCGGTTTTGGCCACATAAATCTATGTAGGGAACTTACATTTTTATCTAAATTAAACACAGTAATGATTATAAATCGATGTTTATTATTCAAGTCATACAATAAAATTATAAAAAAATAAGATTTAGCGCAAATTTACACGCACGTCCACATATTTTTTTTTTTTAAAAATATTTTTTTGTTTTTTTTTTTTGCACGTCCACATATTTTGTTACGCAAAGTACTACGGGGACTTTGTAGTTTTTACTAGCAGTAGATACCTTCATACCTTCTTTTATAGCATCGAGTGCCAAAATCACTTTCGATGGTTAATAACAAAAAAATTTGCGTTTTGAGTGCTCAATAGCATCTTTCTTCTTATTTGCCGGAGTCATTTTCACAGTTCTGAAGAAGAAACAAGATAATTTATTAAGTTATAATAACAAAATTAGCGGATATGTACATTTTTTTAGATAATGGCCAAAACTAGTACTGTATGGGAGCCACTTGTGGCCACCAACGTGGCCACAACCCATACATTTGTATAAATTCTTGTGTCAGTAATGGCCACATCGAAAAATCATATTTAAACAACCAATTTGCTAAAAATAACCTCAAAAACATATTACTTTACCCTTTTATAATGGGTACAACTTGTTTTCAAATAAAACATCAAAAGGATTACAAATATATATTAAGATTACTTACAGTGGGTTCCTTAAGGTTTTGGATAACAATCTCAATAAAAAATTCTGCAACACTTATTCGCATCGACCAAACACAAACTGTTAACAATAAGATTTATTGTGTCACTTGTCAACGAAGACCATTGACAAATATGCATTTTGCCATAGAGTAAAAAAAGATTCGATTTTATTTAGCTTATATTTCGACTTGTAAAGTTGAAAATGGCCAGAACCGGCCCAATGGCCACAACCGGCCCACTGACCCTACTATAGTCACTTTCGAAATTCGTTCTACGGAAGAAATTGGAAAATAGATGTCCTAGAGTAAGCAGGTATTTGATTTGAATTACTTTATTTGATGAACTCGCTCAAAATGTATGTGCGCATAGATCTTTTAAACTACGCAACGGATATTCATGCGGTTTTCACCAATAGATAGAGTGATTCAAGATGAAGGTTTATATGTATAAAAACATGCTTATTATAGTAGAGAAAAGTCGAGAAATTCAAATATTCAATTCAGGCAGCAGGCAGCGGGCAGCTGGCAGCTGGCAAGCGGTTGGTGTGGATTTTATAGAGGTTGGGTAATGGCGTTGTGTTTCGTTAGCCATAGCAACGTGTGGCCGGGTCTGTTAGTTTTATTATAATTGATATTAAAAGCCAACCAGGTTTCGCTCGATCTCGAGCTTCATCAGGGCTATTATAACAACTCTTGTTGTTATAATTATCTCAAGTTGTTATAATAGCCCTGATGACGCTCGAGATCGAGCGAAACCTGGTTGGCTTTTAAATATCAATTATAATAAAAAGTGGTGTTTTACAAAGTGTGTTCTTTCATTTAATAAAAAATAATCTACTAATCGCTCCACAACATCAAGCACACACCCGCTTTTCATCAAACCTGGGTGTCCAAAAACTAACACCTCATTCGCTCAACGACAATTCAGGTTCATCGCTCCTAAAATATATAATGCTCTGAGTACTGACATAAAGTCAAGTAATTCTAATTCTCTATTTATAACACGTGTACAACATTGGATTTTCGAAAGTGGACGAGCGTACTTTAAAGAATTCCTGAGTTCTTAACACTACATTTTAATTATTCATTTTTGCATTTCAAAATTTTAATTTCCATTTCCATTTTTATTTCTATTTTTCTTTAAAATGTTGCTATTTTTTTTCTCTTAATTTTTTCACTAAATTTTATTTACTTATACGTTTCAATTTATATATTTATATAAAAAAACTTGAGTTCTTAACATTTATTCTTTTTTATTAATTTTTCTATTTCAAAATTTGAATTTTCATTTTTATTTCTACTTTTCTTTAAAATATGATCTTTTTTTCTCTTTATTTTTCACTTACATTTAAATATTTCATAATTTTTATTTAGTTTATTTAATCATCTGTTTTAATAAAATAGTATTTGTATTAATTTAAATAAATATTAAATATACGACTAGCATAACACGGGCATGAGCCAGTGTGGTAGCCAAAAAAAACAAATATCTGTAACTAATAAAAAATTTATGAAATAAAAAATAAATATAAAAAATAAATAAAAAAAATAAAAATAAATCGTTTCTCTCTGAATCACCTTTCCCGTGCGTCCCCGTTCCCCTCCCGCCTCCCCTTCTTAACTAGCTTTATAAATTATAGCCTAAATGTTATTCTGATGTATGACCTATGTTATTATAAAGTTTCATTAAAATCCATTCAGTAGTTTTTGCGTGAAAGAGTAACAAACACACACACACATCCATATAAACTCTCGCGTTTATAATATTACTAGCTGGTTCCCGGCATGCGTTGCAATGCCATATAAAAAGAAATCATTGTTTCTCTCTGAATCACCTTTCCAGTGCGTCCCCGTTCCCCTCCCGCGTCCCCTTCCTAGTTAGCATTATAAATTATAGCCTCTATGTTATTCTGATGTGTGAGCTATATTATTGTAAAATTTCATTCAAATCCATTGTGTAGTTTTTGCGTGAAAGAGTAACAAACAAACATACATCCATACAAACTTTCGCGTTTATAATAATATGCTAACTTTTGCCCCCGGCCTCGCTCGCATAGTATTAGGGGGGTACACACAGTGCCTCCTCCACCTTCCCTATCACCACTCCAATCCCCCCCTCCTCTTCTCCCCCGCTCCCTCTCAATCCTCTCCCCCCAACCCCCTTCCCCCACAAATCCCCCTCACCCCTCACCCTCCCCCTCCATCCACCGCCCTTCCCAATCCCCCCTCCCCCCTCTGCCCTGCCCACCCGTTACATTCATTTTCAAACAGATCGCGTGCCACCTATTGCATTTTTATAATATAATTATTATATATTCTGATGTATGAGCTATATTATTGTAAAGTTTCATTAAAATCCATTCAGTAGTTTTCGCGTGAAAGAGTAACATACATACATCCATACAAATATTCGCCTTTATAATATTAGTAGGACTAGCTTTTGCCCCCGGCTTCTTTCGCATAGTATTAGGGGGATTACACTCCGTCTCCTCCACCTTCAATATACCCACACCACCCCCCCCCCTCTCCTTACCCCCCCCCCCCCGCCCGCCAAATTCCCCTTCCCACTCCCCACCCTCTCTCCCCGTCTCCACCTCCCCCCCCCTCACCCCCTCCTCCTCCCCAAACGCCTCCCCACCTCTCCCCCCCTCACCAAACCCCTCCATACCCGTTACATTCGTTCACAGCTCGCGTGCCACTTATTGCAATTTTTTAATACAAATTTCATAATACCAGAGCTCCGAACTATAGCCTATATCCTACTCTGATATATGAGCTATATTATTGTAAAGATTCATTAAAATCCATTCAGTGGTTTTTGCGTGAAAGAGTAACAAACATACATCCATACATCGATACAAACTTTCGCCTTTATAATATTATAAGTAGGATACAACTTCGCTCGCCTAGTTTTGGGGGGTTTCCCATTCCACCTCCTCCACAGAAATTATCCAATTTTCTGCGCAATTTTTTTAATTTTTCTTTCCGTAAGAACCTTCTGCAAAGTATTAGAAAATTTAAAAAAAAAGATAAATGAAATAGGTAAAGTCGTTCTGAAGTTATGCCGTGACCAAGGAAAACAGTGATTCCTTTTAATATATATAGATTTTAATAACAATGCATGTAAAATTTGGTCACCCTAAATTCTCTTTGTAGAAAATCAAATGCAAACATAACAAAGATCAACACTTCACATTAGTAGTGGTGTGATCAAATCAAGATACTTTGTCGATATAATCGAACTTTTTGGAGTCGAAACATTCGATTTAATTTATTTTTTTTTTGAAAATATATTTTTTTACTTCCAACCCATAATCTAAATATGTAAAAAAAATAAGCTCTGGCGTTATGAAATTATTTCCTTCACTATCCATCCGAATGCAATAAATTTTTAGAGTTGTTGTGCGCACTGTGGTGACCTCTGGCGTTATGAAATTTGTTAAAAAAAAGTATCGATGGCACGCGAGCTGTTTGAAAACTGAATGTACCGGGACTAGGTGTATCAATCGCGTGAGTGGGAAAGCGAATCCGGGAGAGGAAGGGGAACGGGAAGAATGCAAAAGGACATGCAGGGAGAAACATTTTTTTATTAAGTCGCATTGCAACGCATGCCGGGAACTCGCTAGCTTTATAATAAAATGACGTATACATAGAATAAAGATGATGACCTCCGTTGTCAAGGTGTAAGGCTCCCGACTAGCAATTCAACGGCCGCGGGTTCGAATCTCGGCGTGCGCAAGTAAATTTTATTTAATTAATTTATGTTATTCCACAATCAATTCATTAAAAATAATATATAGTATATTTGCGGCACGTTTCAGAGTGAAAGATACTCTCAGTATCGCCCTGGTGTAAGATTACCATTCAGAATTGAAACGTTGCTTAAATGGTTCATGCCGTATTTGGTGAACAGATGAATTGTTACCCTTTGTGCTATGCATAAAAATCTTGTCTTAAACGTTAGTTTATCAATTAAAAATAATAATAATAAAAAAATTGTTAAAAAATAAAAAATAAAATCTGGATTGGGACACCCTAATCACCTAGCGGTATGAAATATACTTTACGACCTAATCTCATATATACCAAATATACATACAAAATTTCATAAAAATCGGTTAAGCCGTTTCGGAGATGTGCGATACTCTGCATTCGTCTCATTCTCTCGAAGTAAGTTTCGCTTCTGCCACGAGTAGGGTTCCCAAATCAAAAAATCATAATCCCCGAGAAAATTCCTATATATAACGCAACGGATGCCACCCGACCGAGTGTTGTAATTGAATTTAAATAACCAATGGGCCATTATTATGAAAGCAGCTGAACCAGGAATAGTTACGGAATTAACAAAGATATGCTCTTATTTCCTTAATGGGAACTCAATTAACATTAACCCTCTTAAGATCGTTTAACCAGCCAGCGGCCGAAAATCCACATTTCGTCGAAAGTTTTTCTTGCGATCGTGCAGGGCGGTTACAATGAGAAAGATCAATTATTCTCCGTACCAGCTTTTTAAAATTATAACTCAATATCGATTTTATTTCATTCCAAATTTGCTTTAATTTATACCTTCATCCAAAAATGATGTAAGGCGTGATGATAAAACTATCAAAATAATTTACTTTTTGTAATAATTTTTTGATTATAAGTATTTATCATTTTACAAAAATGTGAAATATATTAGTTTGTAAGTGCGCAAATAAATTCACAAACGGACCAATTTTCGTAAAAAAACACTTGTACATATATATTTTTTAATGATTTTATTTAAACTAAAATTAAAATTCTAAAACATGCGATACCCAGATAATGTATTGATTTATTTTGCTGCATGTTTATGATTTGAAATGGGTGTTGAATAATACAAAATCTTTTTTGAAAAATTAACAAATCTGCCAACGACCTACGGTATAACCTTATTATACTAAAAATAAACATTTTTTCTCAAAATGTAAAACATGCGAATGCTAGATAAAAGAACAATCTTTCGAAATCCATTTATAATTTTTTGTGGAAAAGAGTCAATACGTCAAAATCTGATGTAAAAATGACATATTTCTGGTTTTCTCTGGTAATACCCTCTTAACACAGTATAATTTAAAAAATATGACTTGCGAAATGTTCTACAAAACAATTATTAAGATTCGGAAATATTTCTGGGAGCATTAAATATCAGAAGTGATATTTTTACTTTGATTTGTAATAAAAATAATTTGGTTTATTTCATTTTTATATCAATCTCCACAACCCTTCCGCAACTTAAACAGATATATGCGTTAAAAATACGACAGCAGGTAAGTACAATAAGCGTGTTTATACGTCAGCGCGTGTGTCTCCACAGAAATCGTTCCAACTCCGTTATTGTTTTAGTTACATCCCTAAAACAAAAAGTGAAAGGTCGATAGTAGATCAAGCTGTACATCCCTTTTCAAGTTGTCCATAGAAATAGATAATAAGATATGCTGTCAGTCGCGTAGTTGACACAAATATTTACGCGCCCAAATTTACTACCGGCGGCTCAACCGCGCTCGATATTGTTAATTTTTATTAAATATTTTTATATGAAATGATAAAAAAGTGAGGTCACGAAAGTGTTTTTTACACATTTATACAATAGAATAAGTATTGTTTTTTTACATAATCTGTGATTTTAGTACCGTTTTCACATAAAAAACATTACGTGAGTCATTTTTACCTATTTTTAATGTTTGCGTTCTAAATTTTAATATTTACAAATGTTAATATTTATTTGTAATATAATAATTTGAAAGCTTATTTTGTAACCTCTTTAAACAGCTTTTACTATTTGGCTACGTTCAGAAACGTTTCATTTATAGAGCTTTAATTGTGAAGTGGTAATAATAAAAAGTTTTCGTAAAATGTCATTTCGTTTGAGACATCTTAAGGGCTTAAATGGCGATTTTCGGAGGGGTTTGTAGAAATTCCGGACTGTTTAGGATTCTCCCCGCATTCCGGACAAAGATCTATATTTCCGGAGAAGTCCGGAAAATTCCGGACGTATGGCAACCCTAGCCGCGAGTGAACTGCAAACATGATTTTTTATATTATTAGGTGGTGTATTGAGATTAGGTATGAGAGAGCTAATCTGTAAATTATGATATCGATGGTTTTGGACCCATCCAATGTCGATCTCCGTCAACTATGCGTATGGTTTGGTAATACGTAACTCACCGGTGTTTACTTGTTCAATCTTTGCAAAGATTGTATTTTCACTTGTGTTCGTGTGCCGGGTTAGCGCGGTCGTGCTATAACTCTCAACAAACGCAAACAACACTTTGCAAGTTTTCTTTAAAAAAAATAACATCGAAAATAATTTTTATTATTAAGTTACCTTTTGTGTGAATTTAAAAGTTCTTCAATGTGCTGCGGTTTTTAATATTATAAGGTAAGATTTTTTTTATTTTAACTTTATTAGTAAAACCTCAAATTGTAATATTTAAATAAATGAAGACAATATAAGCGAAACTTAATCGAAAATCTGGAAACAGAAAAATTCAGAAAAACATATTGACACCTCTGGTACTCGAACCCAGGACCTTTTGCCCGGAAAGCAAGAGGTCCTGGGTTCGAGTCCCAGAGGTGTCAGTATGTTTTTCAGATTTTTTCTGTTTCCAGATTTTCGAATAAGTTTCGCTTATATTGTCTTCATTTATTTAAGATTTTTTTATTGTATGTTTTTAATTGGTTTTTTATTTTATGTTTTTATTTTATTTTTTACAATTTGGTAGGCAGGTATATGTACCGCCGCCCCGGGAACCATTTATTGGATAACCAACACCTCTGCCGTAGGTCACCCCAAGTGATTCGCATTGTTTGGTGACTTAGCAGGGGCGCCCGGGTTCATGGGATGAAGTTTGTCCAGGTCTTGGCGGCCGATATATCTTCCCACCTGCTGCGTGGTGGGCAGGATCGAGGGAGACTGGTTGAGGGAGGTCTTTTATCTTCCAGCCAGAATCTCTCGATCCATCACCTTGCACTGCAGTTGGTGGATGGATTCATATGTCCTGGACACACTGAGTCCCGGATTCTTACCCACCCCTCATACTTATTTCCTTCCAAGAACTTCCTCTCTTTACTTCTTTCCTTAATAAAACCCTCCACACAGCATCTTCTAAAATCTAAGATGACGTAGGCCCTGAGGTAAATTATTTTCCTCAGGGCCTCCTGTGTGGTGCTAATGTAAAAAAAAAATTGTTTACATGCATGAACAAGTATTAATATAGTTTTTTTTTTGGTTATTTTAAGCTTTTTGAGTAAAACCTTAGATTATAATGTTTAATTAAATGAAGACAATATTAGCGAAACTCAATCGAAAATCTGGAGACAGAAAAATCAGAAAAAAAATATTGGCACCTCTGAGACTTCAGCTTTCCGGGCCGCGGCTCTACCAACTGAGCTAAAGTGTCTCTATCCGATTCGATCATTTTAACTGTATCCTACTTCGACTAAAAAGTACAACATTATCCTTTTCTGATTTTTTTTTGTGTCCAGATTTTCGATCGAGTTTTTTTTTTTTTTTTTTACATGAGCTCCACACAGGAGGCCCTGAGGAAAATAATTTCCCTCAGGGCCTATGTCATCTTTGGGGATGCTGTGTGGAGGGTTTTTTTAAGGAAAGGAAGGAGAGGAGAGTTCTGGAAAGGAAAAGGGTTTAAGGGGTGGGTAGGAATCTGGGGTTCAGTATGTCCTGGTCATCCGCCTCCAAGACCTAGACAAACCTCACCCCATGAACCCGGGCACCCCTGCTAAATCACCAAACGTAGCGAACTACTCGGGGTGACCTATGGCAGAGTTTCGCTAATATTGTCGTTATTTAATTAAATATTATAATTTGAGGTTCTAATCATTAATTTAAAAATTAAAATAAATATTCATCCTAATTTTATGTCACATAAGGTCGATCGTCAATATAAATAAAAATGAATCGACGAAATGTATGTACGCCCATAACTTCCGAACGACTGCACCAAATTGGATAATTATTTTTTTTGTGTTCGTTATTATCAGGACAAGGTTTGTATAAAAGAAACTGTGAGCAATATAAAAAGGATTAGCAATATAAAAAATTGCAATAGGTGGCACGCGAGCTGTTTGAAAACTGAATGTACCGGGACTGAATGTATGGAATGCGGGAGGGGGGAGAGAACTCGGTTGGGGGGAGGGGAACTCAAAAGGGGGGTTCGCGGGGCGGGGGAAGCGGGAGAGGGAAGTCGGAGTGGGAATGCGTGAGGGGACGGGATGCGGGAGAGGAAAGGGAGGCGGAAGGGGAACGGGACGAATGGGAAAGGACACGCAGGGAGTAACAATTTCTTTATTAAGTGGCATAGCAACGGGGACTAAACGGTTTAAACAGCAACGGTTAAAATTTATCCAGACTCATCTAGATGAAATTTGGTTCGGGTTTGAATCCCAGAAATTGTCCCCCATTTTATAATACAAAAGGTGAAGTACATATCGCATTTTGTTCAAATATATAAAGTTGGTAATGAAAAAATTAAATTAAATTAATCTATAATATAAAAATTAATCACTAAATTTGTTGCTAAGCGCAAATCTCGAGATCAGCTGAACCGATTTCGCTAATTCTTTTTTTAGAATATTCCTTGAAGTACGAGGATCGTTCTTACGGAGAGAAAAATTAAGAAAATTGCGCAGAAAATTAGATAATAACAGAAAACATCGCAAGTTTGACAGTTCGCGTGTTAGAGAATGACATTTTGCAAAACAATGAATGATTGTTCAATCAGGATTTTATTTTTAAAAAGTTGATAAATTTATTTAAAGTAGTTACTCCCCTAATATTTTGAATCGAATCAAGAATTTCAGACATTTTAAATAGGTACCTATGTTAGGTACCAAATTTAATACACATGAAAAAAATGGAAATTTTAATAAAAATTGTAAAAGGTGGCACGCGGGCTGTTTAAAAACTGAATGTACTGGGATTGAATATATGGAACGCGGGTGGAGGGTTGGCGGGACGAGGGAGCGGGAAATGGAAGAGTGAAGGCGGGGAAGGTGGTAGGGAAACGCAGCAGGGGGGGGGGAACTCGGGAGGGGGGTTCGCGAGACGGTGGAAGGGGGGGGGGGGGGAGTGGAGTGGGGAGAGGGAAGGTGGAGGTGACGGAGTGGGAACGCGAGAGGGGAAGAGGTCGCAGGAGAAGAAGGGGAGGCGGAAGGGGAACGGGACGAATGGGAAAGACACTCAGGGAGAAACAATTTCTTTATTAAATGGCATAGCAACGCATGCCGGGACCAGCTAGTAAAATATAATTATGTGTTATGTGTTTGTGAGTGATGTGTATTTTATAATGGATTTGTGAGAAAGGTGTGTTTTATTATTGTACGAGTATGTTATAAAATTTTGGTAACTCCATTAATGGAGGACTGAATGCCGTTGGCGCTAATAAAAAACTGTCAAAAAGCGAAGCTAGCAGTCCACAATGAAGTCCTGGTACCTACCCTGATGTATGGCAGTGAGGCATGGAACTGGCAGAGGAAGGATGAAAGTAAACTGAATGTTGTTGAAATGAAATCCCTGAGACGTATGTGTGGTAAAACCATGTATGATCGTGTTAGAAATGTGGATATCCGCAAAGAATATAAGGCTGATGTAAGTATAATGAGCAAAATTAAGAAAGGGATCCTCAGATGGTTTGGGCACGTAGAGCGAATGAGCGAAGAAAGTAGTGTAAAACGAATATATGACGCAAATGTGAATGGTAGAAGAAGTCGGGGACGCCCGAGGAAGACATGGCACGATCAAGTGAATCAGATACTTGAGTCGGGCCATGTCAAAAGTCAGAATAATAGAAGAGAATGTATGAAAGTGAGTGAGGCAAAGAGTGTGTGCCAAGAGCGAGTTGTTTGGCGGTTCGTCCTCTCTGCCTACCCCTGCGGGGAAACGGCGTGATGGTTAGTTAGTTAAATTTTGGTAATATTGTTTTTTTGTTCTCAAATCAACTTTTTTAATTTTGTACGTGAATTTATTTTGGTTTTCCTCATTTTTTTATACAAGGGAAAGACCATAGACATCCAATTCAATAGACCAGAAGATACAGATGAGGGGTAAAACCAAACTATGGGGGGTGAAGAGGGGAAAGATGACTGTGATCCGTTAAAAAATCAATCTGACAGTATATAGGCATCTCGCATTATAATATCACCATTTAGTTCTTAAAACCAAAATTTGCTTTGAATGAATAGACCTTTTTACATGGGAGCGCGAATCGCTTGCCACGTTAATAACATATTTGCGAAGGACAAATGTTTGACCCGAAAAGGTTCGCTCATATTCGCGTAGCAATATTTTGTTGCCGTGTTTAGTTAAGACACTTTTACAAATGTTTCATAATTTACTTACCTCTGTAACCTGCGACGAGCTCACTAGAGAAACGCCCACATTCGCCATGTTCTAGGTAGATCTATAGCACAAGCTCTCATATTTTGCTGTGTTATTTCGTAAAATGTATGATGTTACCTCTGCGCTGGTCAGGACAAGAATGATGCAATGATGACATGACATTTTTTTTAATTCAAGCAAGGCTCTCGTAAAGCCCAGCTGGGTCCAAGGAGGAGCTCCAGCCGGCTCCTTGGGGAGGGAAAAATAATACGTTTTTATCACTTAGGGCAGGTCCAGATATATTCATATGTCCGTGGGAAAGACTCTTGAATGCTTTTATAATAAATTTTATATGATTAATTTGTTTTTTTCACAATTCATTCATTTAAAATAATATATAAATAGTATATTTGCAGCAAATTCCAGAGTGGAAGATACTCTCAGTATCGCCCTGGTGTAAGACCACCATTCAGAATTGAAACCTGCTTGAAATGGCTTTAGCCGTGTTTGCTGACTGAATCTGAATCTGAATAACCAGGTACTTCTCAACCTTACTCTTTCCCATCTCCTTCCCCTCCCCGCTACCTTCAGCCTCACAACATACCCCAATTGAGGATGCCATAGTCTCACTGGTTCCAGATGGGAGCAGCTGAGACTCTTTTGAGGTATTCACATAAAAATTGCAATTTTTGAAAATTGGTTTTTATGGTGTCTTTGTCCGAAGCTTGTGTTTACCGTCGGACTTTTGTGTTTTCTGTTAGTGATAGTTTGTGTTTGATAGTAACTAACTAACCATCACGCCGTTTCCCCGCAGGGGTAGGCAGTGAGGACGGACCGCCAAACAACTCGATCTTGGCTCGATCGTTCATACTCGCTTCTATTATTACATCGTCTCATACCGACTCCAGTATCTGATTCACTTGGTCGTGCCATGTCTTCCTCGGGCGTCCCCGACTTCTTCCACCATTCACATTTGCGTCATACAGGGTGTTAAGGGACGTACTTGACTTACTTTAACCAGTGATTCCTGACATTATTTGGAGTAAAAAATGTAAACGAAATTTTGGTCTCCGGTGACTTTTTTTGACGATTTTTACCATTTTTTAATGTTTTTGTAGAAAAAATGAAAAAAAAAAACATCAAAAATTACATTTTTTACTCCAAATAGTGTCAGGAATCACTGGTTAAAGTAAGTCAACTACGTCCCTTAATATCCTGTTTATTCTTACACTCCTTTCTTCGTTCATTCGCTCTACGTGTCCAAACCATCTGAAGGTCCCTTTCTTAATCTTACTCATTACGCTTTCATCAGTCTTGCGTTCTTTGCGGATCTCCACATTTCTCGATAATACACGGTTTTACCAAGCGAACATTCCTCAAACCTACAAATAAAACGACATTTGCATAAAGAAATATGCAATATTGTTTCTTTATAAAATAATTTAATACTAGTTGAAGTCCCACAGAGTTTTCGAAATCAAATATAGACAGTGACCTTTCTCTTGTTTTGAAGGTCACATTTGCAAAATATCATCAACCTCGGCATAAAACTGTAGATTTGCATCAAAATCAAATCCACACCGCCCGCTTGCCAACCCGCTCGTCCACCACGTACATTATAGGTACATATATTTCAACCAATTTACACAAAACCTTGACAAATTTTATATACCTAAACCTTCCTCATGAATCACTCTATCTGTTGGTGAAAACCGCGTGAAAATCCGTTCAGCAGTTTTTGAGTTTATCGCGAACAGACTGACAGATGCGGTGGAGGACTTTAATTTAAAATAGTTGAGATATGACATCATTGCCCAACGCGGTTACGTTGTCCAGCTGCCACTGGGTCCGAGATACCGGTAATTATTGGAACTAGTTCCTGACGGATTTATAAAATGTTCACCAACACTTTAACAAATTTGGGAGGCGGGTATTTGTACCGCCGCCCCGGGAACCATTTATTGGATATCCAACACCGCTGCCATAAGTCACCCCAAGTGGTTCGCTACGTTAGTTCACTTAGCAGGGGTACCCGGGTTCATGGGATCAGGTTTTGGCGGCGTATGCGTCTGCCCACCGGATGCGTGGCGGGCTGGATCAAGAGAGGCCTTTTGACCTTTCCAGCCGGATTCTCTCAACCCATTGCCTTGCACCGCAGTCGGAGGGGTGGACACTCCTGGACACAGTGACACCCAGTTTCCTACCCTCTCCTCAAAACTTTTTCCTTTACATCAAAAAGATCCTCCACACAGCATCCCCAAAGATGACATAGGCCCTGAGAGAAAGTATTCTCCTCAGGGCCTATGTCATCTGTCGTTCTGTGTGGATCCAATGTAAAAAAAAAAACTGGTCCAAGCCGCACCAAAAGCCGCCCGCAGGGCCTAGCATCAAAATATGGGTTCCATGACAGTTCATCCTGCGACAATTCATCCGGCGACAGTTCATCCTGCGACAGTTCATCCGGCCGACAGTTCATCCGGCCGACAGTTCATCCTGCCGACAGTTCATCCTGCCGACAGTTCATCCCGCCGACAATTCATCCGGCGACAATTCATCCTGCCTGATCATTTAGAAGATTTTTTCTTCAAGTAAGTATGCAAAGAGGATATACGGCCGTACAACCTAATCTAACCTAACCTAACCTAGCCGTGTTTGGTGACTAGATCTGAATAGCCAGGAAGATACGTTTTCCACATCTCCTTCCCCTCGCCACTACCTTCAGCATCACACCATACCAAAATCGGGAATGCCATTGGCGCTCACTGGCTCGAGACGGTTGGGACTCTTGTGTTTTTTTTTTTTAAATCAGTCAATTCACCATAAAAAGATGGTGTTAATTTCAGATAAAAAAGTTATATTAGATGCAAGTAGGAATCTTTACCGTTCTTTGCTAAGCCGACTGCACGTATAAGTATGTCGTATTTTGTTATTCACGCATGTTTCTTCGGAGAGTCGAAATTATTGTTAGTAAAAATATTTTTACAGCGGATTTCCACTCAAGATGCCTTCCGATATAAGTATATCGATTTTGGTTGTACGGCCGTATATCTTCTTTGCATACTTACTTAATAAAAATCTTCTAAATGATCAGGCGGGATGAATTGTCGCCGGGTGAATTGTCGGCGGGATGAACTGTCGGTAGGATGAACTGTCGGCAGGATGAACTGTCGGCCGGATGAATTGTCGTAGGACGAATTGTCGGGTCACCAAAATATGATAGTTTAAAATAACAACATTGTTTCTACGTCCAAATATTATTTTGTCCTGTTTGCTTTGTTTTTCATATATTAGATATTTAGTATCGTTTGAAGTGTTTTGTTGATTCTGTGTAATGTTTAGATAAAGTATTATGAAAAAATCTACTTTGCTCTGCATAATTGAAAAGGTAATAACTATTTAGCATTTTCGTCATAAAAAAAAAACACGAAACATTTTATAGTTTTCCTTGAGTTTATATTGACCAATTATCCAATAAAAATATTTTTAGCTAAATCCGTAACGATGTGAAATATTTTGCAACGGTAAAAAACAAATATTTATAACTGGTGTGACGTGCTTACGACATTTTCTTATCTCATTTGAATAGGGTTACAACTTTGGTTAATTTTTTTTATTTTTATTTTTTTTTATTTAGTAACTATACATTTATTATTTTTTACATTTTTATATGAAACATATATAAAATAGAAAATATATTTGTAGTCCTCCTCACTAGGAGATCCTGTGCTGAGGGGGACTATGCTTTGGATGCTTTTTCAGCGAATTCTATGGTTTAACTTCATTGTTTGGATAAAGTTTTCCAGAAACTTCTATGACGTTGTTTTAAGTATACTAATAAGTTCATTTTCCGATAGTTCCTTCAGCCAACATTTAATGTCCTTAATGTAGCTATTTTTTGTTTTAATTTGTTTGATACTAAGTGGGAGTTTGTTATATAACTTTACTGCTAAAAATTCTGAACTTCTTTGTCCAAATGAAGAATTATACTTTGGTATATTAAGTATGTCTGTTTGTTTGGCTCTGGTTTTATGAGCATGTGAGCTATGACGACCTCCGTAGTCCAGTGGCTAAGACTCTTGACTCACATTCCGGAGGTCGCGGGTTCGAACCCGGCATGCGCAAATAAATTTTATTTGATTAATTTGTGTTATTTCACAATTAATTCATTTAAAATAATATATAGTATATTTGCGGCATGTTCCAGAGTGGAAGATACTATTAGTATCGCCCTGGTGTAAGACCACCAT
Organism: Limnephilus marmoratus; assembly: GCA_917880885.1. Classification (NCBI taxonomy): domain Eukaryota; kingdom Metazoa; phylum Arthropoda; class Insecta; order Trichoptera; family Limnephilidae; genus Limnephilus; species Limnephilus marmoratus. The sequence goes on along the minus strand of OU862913.1, from coordinate 54,618,977 downwards.
TCAGAATTGAAACGTTGCTTGAAAATGGCTTTAGCCGTGTTTAGTGACCAGATCTGAATAGCCAGGTACTTCCCAACCTTCCTCTTCCCCACCTCCTTCCCCTCCCCACTACCTTCAGCCTCACAACATACCCCAATTGGGGATGCCATAGTCTCACTGGCTCCAGACGGGAGCAGTTGAGATTCTTGTGCGGTATTCACTGTAAAAAAAAAAAAAAAAAAAAATCTGCCTCTGAATCATTTTTGTGGTGATGTACTAGAATGTTTTTGGCATAGATTTTCTGTATGCTTGGAACATCAAACTGTTTAAAAATTTCTGTTGTTGACGTCCTTATGGGGACCTTCAGTATGGTCTTTATGATGCAATTCTGAGTTACCTTAAGAGGGAAAAAAAATTACCAGAGAAAACCAGAAATATGTTATTTTCAAATCAGATTTTAGACGTATTGACTCTTTTCCACAAAAAAAATATAAATGGATTTCGAAAGATTGTTCTTTTATCTAGCATTCGCATGTAATAAATTTTGAGAAATTTTTTTAATTTTTAGTATTATAAGGTTATTCCATAGGTCGTTGGCAGATTTGTTAAATTTTCAAAAAAGATTTTGTAATTTTTCACCCATTTCAAATAATATAATCATGCAGTAAAATAAATCAATACATTATCTAGCAAACGCATGTTTTAGAATTTTAATTTTAGTTTCAATAAAATCATTAAAAAATATGTACGTACATGTGTTTCTTGACGAAAATTGGTCCATTTGTGTATTTATTTACAAACTAATACATTTCAGAATTTTTTTACGTTCTTATTAAATTTAGACATTATTGAAAAATGATAAATACTTTTAATCGAAAAATAATTACAGAAAGTACATTATTTTAATAGTTTTATCATCACGCCTTTCAGCATTTTTGAATGAAGGTATAAATTAAAGCTAATTTGGATTGAAATAAATTCGATGTTGAGTTATAATTTTAAAAAGCTGGTACGGAGAATAATTAATCTTTCTCGTTGTAACCGCCCTGCACGATCGTAAAAACAACTTTCGACGAAATGTGGATTTTCGTCCGCTGGCTGGTTAAACGCTCTTAATGGAAAATATTTAAATATTAGGTCCTTACATGTGAAATTGGCGTTTTGCAGTACTGGCAACTTTGATCTCAAATATTCTCTCTTTCTTAATAAATTTAGACATTATTAAAAAATGATAAATACGTATAATCAAAAAATAACTACAAAAAGTACATTATTTTAATAGTTTTATCATCACGCCTTTCAGTATTTTTGGATGAAGGTATAAATTAAAGCTAATTAGAGTTAAAAGCTGGTACAGAGAATAATTAACCTTTCTCGTTGTAACCGCCCTGCACGATCGTAAGAACAACTTTCGACGAAATATGGATTTTCGTCCGCTGGCTGGTTAAACGCTCTTAAGAACACAATATTAGCGAAACTCAATCGAAAATCTGAAAAAAGAAAAATATACGGTCACATCTGGAACTCGAACTCAGGACCTTAGCCTTGCCGGGACGCGACTCTACCAATTGAGCTATTGTTTCCGTATCCGATTCGGTCATATTTAATTGTACTTCGGTTAAGAACTACCAACATTATCTTCATTTTCATAACGCATGTTTTTATTAGCTGCTATCTTTTTCCACTGGAGCGACAGCGCAATTTAGAACCTTTTTCTCCGATTGCTCGAGATTTTTTTTGTAATCATTTTGAATACTTTCCGCCCACATTAAAAACATCGTTCCTCCGAATTTTGATCTGGAGACGTACAAACTGATTATAGTTCTATATAGAAATGAATTCACTTATCTTTCACATAGAATTTATAAAAAAAAATATTATGAAATCGTAAACTTTTACTTAATTACTTACAAATAAGAAAAAAATTGCCAAAATTGGCGGCAAAGCAATCCGAGGAATTTTAAATAGTTTTTTTTTTTACATGAGTTCCACACAGGAGACCCTAAGGAAAATAATATCTCTCAGGGTCTATGTCATCTTTGGGGATGCTGTGTGGAGGGTTTTTTTAAGGAAAGGAAGGAGAGGAGAGTTCTGGGAAGGAAAAGGGTTTAAGGGGTGGGTAGGAATCTGGGGTTCAGTATGTCCTGGTCATCCGCCTCCAAGAACTAACCCATGAACCGAAATGAATCCACGTGAATCAAAAGATGTAGGGTGTTAAAAATAAAATGTATAAAAATTTATCCAGACACTGTCTAGGTAGCATTTAGTTCGAGTTGAATCTTGCAATTCAATTTGAGAGGCGGGTATGGGTACCGCCGCCCCGGGAACCTTTATTGGATAACCAACACCTCTGCCATAGGTCACCCCAAGTGATTTAGCAGGGGTGCCCGGCTTTATGGGGTGAGGTTTGTTCAGGTCTTGGAGGTGGATGACCAAGACACACTGAACCCCAGATTCCTACCCACCCCTTAAACCCTTTTCCTTCCTTTCCTTAAAAAAAACACTCCCCACAACATCCCCAAGGATTACATAGGCCCTGAGGGAAATTATTTTCCTCAGGACCTCCTGTGTGGATCTCATACTCACACAAAAAAATATATATAATATAAAGATAGCAGCCAATAATACGTGCGTTAAGAAAATGAAGATATGTTGGTAGTTCTAAGTCGAAGTATGATACAGTTAAAAGTGACCGAAAGACACCTTAGCTCAGTTGATAGAGCACTTGCCATATAAGCAAAGGGTCCTGGGTTCGAGTCCCAGATGTGACCGTATCTTTTAATGATTTTTCTAATTTCAGATTTTTTTTATTATTTTTATTTATTAATTTTCAACGCACTGGTGGGCTTTTACATGACAAGTTTATAATACAGAGACAGTTTTTAAATAAAATAGATAAACTATAAAAATATAACTAGTAAACATCATATGAAAGGAAGGTAGACAAATAAATTTAAGGAAAGATACGAGTAGTGCATTACAATAAAAGAGAAAGTTTCTAAGTTGTAAATGGTATAGAAATAAACTAGTAGGTATGTTAGTAATTATAAAATTTACAGGATTAATTGTGATGAATAATACATGACAAAATGCAAGATACATAAACAGAAAACGGTAAAAAGTTTTTACATTGTAGATTAATATGGAAATACACAAATATATGCAATAGACCCTAGGTGATGCTCCTTAGATATCAAAATATTCTATGTACATAAAAATGTTGTTCAGATATTTCTTGAATAATGGTAAACTTGTATTAAATACATCGATATTTGAGATGAATTTGTTCCCTAGTGTGAGTAGTCGAGAAATTGATGCATGTGTGTGGTGGTTGGTTACAGAATTATTGTTACAGAATAATATATTTTGCCTTGTTTCTCGTTTAGGTACTTTGAAATCAATGAGATGCAGGAGTTCGCAACAATCTAATTCGGAGTGAATAATTTTAAACATAAAAGTTAGGTCATTTATTTTTCTTCTGTTTTCTAGGGAATGCAATTTAAGTGTGTTTAATAAAGATGTGTAGTTAATGTGTTGAATAGGTATGTATAACTTGAAGTTAATAAATCTTAAAATTTTTTCGATATTTCTTGTATGAATTTGATAATATGGGGACCAAACTATGGAATTGTATTCCAACAAGCTGCGTACGAGTGACAAATATACGATTTTTATAACTTCCAGCGAATCGAAGTCTTTAATTGTTCTGATTGTAAATCCTAGTGTTTTCATGCCTTTATTAATTATTTGTTGTATGTGATTTATAAAGTTTAATTGCGTATCAAACACAACTCAAAGATCCCTAATTTCTTTGACTTTTTCTAAGATTTTATTATCTATTGTGTATTAGAAAGATAGTGGGGTCTTTGTTCGACAAAATGTTAGTGTATTACATTTATCGATATTGAGGAATCAGTTGTTTGCGACACACCAGTTTTATAATTTGACGATGTTTGACTATAGTATTAGACAGTCACTTATATTGGATATTTCTTTATACAATTTGATGTCATCGGCAAAAAGCAGGACTTCTACATCGTCGAAACAACTTATGATATCATTTATGAATATAAGGAAAAGGATGGGTCCGAGATGATTCCCTTACGGTAGACCACTAGTTGACTAGTTGCATATAATAACTTATATTTAGAATGGTTAATTTTGACAAATAAGATTCTGTTAGACAAGTAACTTGAGAACCAATCTAACAACTTGCCTCTCAGTCCTAAGGCATACAGTTTCCCAAGTAATAATTTATGTGATACTTTGCTGAAAGCTTTTGAAAAATCTGGGTAAATACTGTCAACTTGTTTTTTTTTTTAAGATTCTGTAATATAGTTACGTATCGTAAAGAAACAGGTTAGTAGCAGCAGACCTACCAGAAACGAATCCGTGCTGGTTTTTATCTATAACTTTTAATATTGACTGCAATTTAATGAAATTTAAGTGTATTTAGTAAAGATGTGTAGTTAATGTGCTGAATAGGATTTACGATTGAGTTTCGCTAATATTGTCTTCATTTAATTAAATAAATATTTAACCTTGTTCCGAGATATAAGGTGTCAAAGATTGCAAAGATTTCTCATTATCTATTTACCAATTTCTGATTTTGAGGTTGAATCTTGTTTAAAGAATTTAATTGAATATATTTTAAATTAAAATATTGCAATATGCATGCAAATACAACCATATGTAACCACCTTGTGCATAATAATTCATTGCATTAGGTTCTAATTACATTTCCTTAATGCAATTCCAAGCTAGGGTCACATTCTAATTAAATATTTTCCATTAAAATATGGTAAACTAAAAAACTTTTTGCAAGATTGAATGTCAAAATAAAAATAAACGTTAAGGGCCCGCAACCCGGATTTGTACCGATTTATTACATATTTCGCATAAACACGGTAAGTTTTAAAGCTCTTAAAAATATATATGTTATTTTTGAAGATAATATCTAGACTTTGCCCGCGCCGAAACGCAAATTATATAAAATTCCCTCAATAGAAAAAAATCGCAAAGTATGCTCCAAAAATTATTATTAACACGTTTGTTTCAGTTATTGTACAAGTTATATTGTCTAGTGAGGCGGGTAGCGCATATATATGTAAATGTAAACAACTCTTGATATTAATAAACCATAAAAGTAAGACCATAAGACCTCCGTAGTCCAGTGGCTAAGACTCTTGACTCACATTCCGGAGGTCGCGGGTTCGAAGCCGGCATGCGCAAATAAATTTTATTTGATTAATTTGTGTTATTTCACAATTAATTCATTTAAAATAATATATAGTATATTTGCGGCATGTTCCAGAGTGGAAGATACTATCAGCATCGCCCTGGTGTAAGACCACCATTCAGAATTGAAACGTTGCTTGAGAATGGCTTTAGCCGTGTTTAGTGACCAGATCTGAATAGCCAGGTACTTCCCAACCTTCCTCTTCCCCACCTCCTTCCCCTCCCCACTACCTTCAGCCTCACAACATACCCCAATTGGGGATGCCATAGTCTCACTGGCTCCAGACGGGAGCAGTTGAGATTCTTGTGCGGTATTCACTGTAAAAAAAAAAAAAATAAAAAAAAATAAATAAATAAATAAATAAATAAAAAAATATGTGTGAATAAATTCACAGTGTTTCATAAAATGCTGTTTAAAATAATGCCCGCGAGATTTTTCTTCTATTTTAAACGAGTCGTGTTTTATTAAACATTTTCGCATCGATTTTGTCGCTGTAAATGTTAGCGCTCTCCTCTAACATTCGTAATTTCGCATTTCTCCATCTTCTTCTTTTCGGGCCCGGTTGCAGAGCCTTCAATAAAATAGGAAAATTCGTCTTTGCAAACTTTGAAACGACTCCAAATGCTAATATCTACAGCCTGTATGTCGAACGAATATCTACAGCTCGTATGTTGGGCTAATATCTATGAACTTCATAGTGAGGACTAATATCTACAGAGCTAAGGTCGGACGAATAATATCTATGGTCTGATTTATAAAGCGCCGTTTTCATGAAAAATCATCTCAAGGGGCTATGGTGCGTAGGTTGGACTAATATCTACAGAGGGCAGCTGAGCAAGAGGTTGTACGGAAAAGCATAAATTACTTCAATTACGTAATAACTAACCTAACCTAACCTAATACAACCTCCGCCAGTGTTGTAGGTATTCGTCCACACTTTGGTTCTCATCGATATTAGTCAGCAGTTTGAGCTGTAGATATTCGTCCTCACTTTGGTTCTCATAGATATTAGTCAGCAGTTTGAGCTGTAGATATTCGTCCTCACTTTGGTTCTCATAGATATTAGTCAGCAGTTTGAGCTGTAGATATTCATCCTCACTTTGGTTCTCATAGATATTAGTCAGCAGTTTGAGCTGTAGATATTCGTCCTCACTTTGGTTCTCATAGATATTGGTCAGCAGTTTGAGCTGTAGATATTCGTCCTCACTTTGGTTCTTATAGATATTAGTCAGCAGTTTGAGCTGTAGATATTCGTCCTCACTTTGGTTCTCATAGATATTAGTCCGATTTGTTCAGTTTTTGGAATTCCTGTAGATATTAGTAGACGCCTCCCTTTGAAACCTCAGAACATGGTAAGGCGAAGTTAGAACCCTATCCAACCAAAGACTAACCGTAAAGCGCCTCGTAACAAGGATCAACTGTCAGATACGAACAAAATAGGGAGTGTAAATGATGTTAGAACCTTGTAGAATAAATGGAGCTTGATTTTAGAGGTGCCGGACAACTCAGAATTAAATCAACTCAACACCTCTTCTGAAAAATCATTTAAGGCGCCGTATATCCGCTCAAAAATAAGAAGATGGATTGATATTATTTACGAATGTTGGAGAAAACTGCGAAAAATGTGAAAATGTTTAAAAAAACACGACTTGTATAAAATAATCAAAAATCTCTTAGGGTCTGTCTAAAACAGCATTTAAAGAAACACAGTAATTTTTTTTATACATACATATAACTTGTAAAACAACTGAAACAGATGTGAAAATAATAATTTTCGGATCATACTTTGCGATTTTTTTCTAAAACTACCTAACTAACCATTACGCCGTTTCCCCGCGTGGATAGGCAGAGAGGACGAAACGCCAAACAACTCGGTTTTGGCACACTCCTTGCCTCGTTCACATTCATACATCGTCTCATATATGCTCTTCTATTATTCTGACTCTTGACATGGCCCGACTCAAGTATCTGATTCACTTGGTCGTGCCATGTCTTTCTCGGGCATCCCCGACTTCTTTTACCATTCATATTTGCGTCATATATTCTCCTTACTCTCCTTTCTTCGTCCATTCGCTCTACGTGGCCAAACCATGTGAGGGTCCCTTTCTTAATCTTACACATTACACTTACATCAGCCTTGAATTCTTTGCGGATCTTCACGTTTTTCACACCATCATACATGGTTTTACCACACGTACGCCTCAGGGATCTCATTTCTACAGAATTCAGTCAAATTTCATCCTTCCTCTGCCAGTTCTTTGCCTCACTGCTAGGATAGGTACCAGCACTCCATTATGGACTGCTGCATTTACCCTTCATTCTCTCGCAGGCTAAATCGTATAGATGTACGTGTTAGTATCTTTTGAGTGTCACTCGTTTCCGTTTAATCGAATTTCAAATCACAACAACTGTGCTATAGAAGTTTCACTTCAAAGATCATGTATTTTTGATTAATTTTTTTTTTTTTTTTTAAAGAAAACTCTCTTTTTATAACTTTTAAGGTTATTTCCATCAGTGTAATATATCATTGAAGAAGAAGATAACAATAATAGTCTAAACGTAAATTTGAAAGAGAATAAGACACAGAAAAACAGACAAAAACGATGATCATGAAAAGATTTGGAAAAATAATTCGTTGAAGATAATATTGTTAATTCTAAAAATTTGAAATATGACGGTTTGACAGAAGGTGGCAATAGCGAAATTGGTTAACGCGCACGTCCCAGTTAGACGAGAGGTCTGAGAGATTTTTTTTTTTTTTTATTCACAAAAAATACATAAATTACAATAAATTTTATACAATAATTAATTACACAATACATGTATTTGATGTACCCCCATAAATTAGCACGGCTTGTGTGTATGGGGGGTGTTATTATATTGGTTTAATTTATTATTTTTTATTCAGTTCAAATTTTCGGTATAATTTTTAATCTGTGTTTTAAATATTTTTTTTGTTACTGTTCATGTTTCTGATTTTTTCGGGTAGTGAATTAAAAAAATTAACTCAGAGATATTTATGATTTAACAGTCCTATTGTTTTTTTTACATTTTGGAGTAGGAAGTATTGATGTGTGTCTATAATTTCTGTTATTTTTAAAGGGTGCAACTTTATTTTGAATATTATCTTTATAAATTTGTAATGTTGCATCATGAAAGTATAATGCTATTAATTTTCTGACCTTAAATTGTTTGAATAAAAGTTCTGATGAATATGAGTAGGGTTTTTTTTAAATTGTTTTTATTATTAGTTTTTGTGATATGTAAATTGTTTGTGTTCGATTTGTATATGTACCGCCCCATCCTATAATGCCGTATTGTATAATTGATTGACAGAAAGCGAAGTACGTGGTTCTAAGTAATTTTTTGTTTAAAATATCTCTTAAACATCTAAATATATATGTTAGTTTCCTTATTCTGTTATTCGGAATGTGTGGGGACCATTTTAAGCGCCGGTCTATTATTATGCCCAGGTACTTAATATCAGTCTTGGGTGATTCCAGTATCGCGGGTGCAACATTTAGACGCATATAAAGCTTCTTAACAATAAAAAAAAAACATTTTTAATAATATTATTATTGGAAGAGCTACATTTTAACATGTTTACTTTTTATTAGTTTATAAGAATTTTATTGAAATATTTAAATAGTCAGGAGGGAGGTTCAAAGTGCGATCGCGGGTGCAACCAATTTGGCCCACCCTTTCCAGATCATAAGACAAAAACACAAAAGTCTGTTAATTGTGATACATTTATTATGTTATTCCTTGATATTTCGTAAGGCGTTAAACTAATCAACTAAATAAATAAACAAATATGTAGAAAACAAAAACAAGCAATGAATTATTAGCCTTTCAAGCAATCGCGGGTGCAACATCAAATTATCGCGGATGCAACTCGTCTAGTTTAACTGTATATAAACATCAATAAACCCTGATAGAGGAACGAAATAAGAAATCCAATAATGCGTATTACTAATTAGTACACTTCTTGATCATTTATGTTAATTATTTCTTTTCGTTTATGTCAAAATTCGCCGAAAATTCATTGAACATATTACATCCATCAATCCTTTTCAAAAAAAAAAAATTTTTTTTTTCTTTTTTGTAGAATTTCTTTTTATATTTTTAAATTTGTAAGGGGTTCCAAAATGTTATCATCCCAATCACTTTCTGTTTCAGTGCTGGTTTTCGGAGATTTCAAAACCAATGTGCATTTGAGACGAGAAAGCGAGGTTCGCGCCACGGAAATGCTATCGCCGTCATCAAATTGGAAGAAGTGTTTTAATTGAATTCCTGATTTATTTTTCAGCCCTTCTCATTTATCATCCAAAGTGACCATTTTTTTAAACAATTTTTTTTTAATATAAAGAAGATGTTTCAGAGGTATTGCATGCCAAATCATAGAATTTCTATAACAAAGCGGAATATAATACAAACTCACCTATTAAATATAACTCACTAGTAATACACAGCTTATATTATTATTAAAGGCATCACAAAACAATAAAATATATGATAAATCACACAACAAAGGTAGTTGTCAAAGAGTTGCACCCGCGATTCTAACATCACATCGCGGGTGCAACCAATTTGAGTCAACGTTTATTTCAATTCAGCTATCATTATACTCTTAAAAACGTTTTATTTAGGTTTGCCTCTGATTTCTTCTTTCTTTTACAAAGTTTCAGAACGTTGGCACTTTATTTCTGTGAGAAACACAAACTTTTATATCTTTTGTATCGCGGGTGCAACAATCTAAGAGTGACTTCTTGTAGTCAATGATGCTTAAAAAATAACAACAAGTACTTACATCTTTCGGCACATAAGATTAAATTAATATTGTCACTACACGTTTAGCAGTAAAATATAACTTCAAACTGTCGGTAACAGCTGTTTCGCGCCAGTGTTGCACCGTGTGATTTTGCAGTTTATATACCGATTCTTCGAATGATAATGTTTCCAAGCGCGCCAAAAATTTCAGTATGAAGTAAAATCCAATTTTTTTTTAATTATTAAATATTGACCTTCTTCTTTGCACTGATATCAAAAAAAGTAACAAATACTGCGATTTAAAAATTACTGTCGAGAATCGTCTATAGCGGAATCACCCTCTTGCTTTCTATGTTTGTAAATAATATATAGCATTTGTGGTTTTCTGTATTTATCACAGAGTGGATTATTATATTTAAATCTTTAAGCGTTCTTGTTTTTTAATGAAAAATGTTAAATGATAGGTTTTTTTAGAATTTAAAGTCAACAGGTTTTTATCAAACCATAGTTTTAGTGCATTGATATCTGTATTTGCCATTTTATTTCATTCAGAGAATTATTATTATTATCTTCTTCTTCAAAAATAAAAATGACCGCCTTAAAATATTGTGAGCAGATCTAAGTCCGTAAATATTACAAACAGAACACACCTTGATCTTAGCTTCAAGAATTTTTGTTTGGTAATCTTCGGAACCTCGAACAAAACAGGTTTCTGGTCAGTAAAAATATTTAGAACGGTCAAATTTGTTATTGGTCTACTTACAACCTTAGTTTATTTCATCAAAGTACTCTCACAGATGCATAACTTACATACGGCATGATTCGTTTAGATTTTTTTACTTTAACCCTGGAAAGATAGTCCGCGTAAAATTTATGTCAAATTTGTTATCGGTCTACTTATAACCTTAGTTTATTTCATTAAAGTGCTCTCACAGATGCATAACTTACATACGGCATGATTCATTTAGATTTTTTTTACTTTAACCCTGGAAAAATAGTCTGCGTAAAATTTACGTCAAATTTGTTATTGGTCTACTTACAACCTTAGTTTATTTCATCAAAGTACTCTCACAGATGCATAACTTACATACGGCGTGATTCGTTTAGATTTTTTAAATTTAACCCTGGAAAGATAGTCTGCGTAAAATTTACGTCGAATTTGTTATTGGTCTACTTACAACCTTAGTTTATTTCATCAAAGTACTCTCACAGATGCATAACTTACATACGGCATGATTCGTTTAGATTTTTTTACTTTAACCCTGGAAAGATAGTCTGCGTAAAATTTACGTAAAATTTGTTATTAGTCTACTTACAACCTTAGTTTATTTCATCAAAGTGCTCTCACAGATGCATAACTTACATACGGCATGATTCGTTTAGATTTTTTTTACTTTAACCCTGGAAAGATAGTCCTCGTAAAATTTACGCATGCGTGTTAGAACTATTGCTCTCTCACTCTACTTAGTGCGAATCCGGGGCTGTGCTTTTTAGACATCTCACTTGCTGCTTGGAGCATCCGTGGGCCGCATGCGTCGCTGAGATAGGTGTCACCAGTTTTGAGATATAACGACCAAATTAGTCAAAAAGCTTAATCTTGATACTTTCCAAAGCTGTTTTGATTGATTTTTATGTAAGTACTAGCTGGCTCCCGGCATGCGTTGCTATGCCATTTAATAAAGAAATTGTTTCTCTCTGCGTGTCCTTTCCCATTCGTCCCGTTCCCCTTTCACCTCCCATTCCTCTCCCGCGTCCCCTTCCCCTCTCGCGTTCCCACTCCGATTTCTCCACCTTCCCTCTCCCCACTCCACTTCCCCCTTTCCCCATCCCGTGAATCCCCCTCCCGAGTTACCCTCCCCTCCCGGGTTCCCCTCCCCCCCTCCCTCGAACCACCTACCCGAGTTCCCCTCCCCCTCCCGCATTCCATACATTCAGTCCCGGTATATTCAGTTTTCAAACAGCTTGCGTGCCACCTACTGCAATTTTTTTTAATACAAATTTCATAACGCCAAAGCTCACCAGTAGCTTTATGTAAACCTTGTCCTGACAATAACGAACATAAATTAAATTATCCAATTTGGTGTAGTCGTTCGGAAGTTATGCGCGTACATACATTTTGGCGATTCATTTTTATTTATATACAAAGATAGATGTGTTATTATTAAATATGATATAGGTATCTTAATTATTAAGTACGTTAATCAAAAATGACTGATTATTTGTAAGAAATAAGAGATTTGAGATAAATAAAAATATTCATAAGTTTTGTTGAAGAAGTTTCGCGTTTCGTTTTTTTTTTCCTTATGACAAATAAATATGTATTCACAAATAAGGAACTCCAGTGAAAAATATTATGGCTTTAAAAAAATATGTTCATATTGACCAATGAACGCTGATTCCGAATATATAACTTTTATTTCATAATATTAAACGCAGAGTTTTTAAAAAATTATTAAAAAGTGCATTTTTAAACCTCTCCTGAAAACACAGCGTTAAGTTGGCATTACTGAAATGGTGAAATGTGACGTCACGCGTCACCAGTCATTGTATTGAAACTTTGATTAGTAATGCTATTTCTAGGGAGAATACTTCGAACAACGGGATTCAAAATGGCCGCAGTAGATCAGCTGATTGCCCTATCCTATACTAATTTTTCAGGAGTAATGACGTCACACAATTCGATGGTTTTCGGGGGGTCTCGAAAAATTAAAACTTTGACAATTATTTTATCTATTAAAACTAACTCTAAAAATAAAAATAAAAATGCAGTTATTTAAGTTAGGAGGTCAGTATTCATTAAAAAAAATAAAAAAATTGGACTGGAGTTCTCTATTATTGTATTTCTTATGTCATTTGTTTGTAAAAATAAAATACCAATTAGTTTATTCGAATCAATTAACAAATTAAGATATTACAATGCGTCAATTTTACGTATGATTATATTTACCCTATAACAAAATATGATTATCATACAAGGGTTAAATAAATCAGAGTATGCAATTCACACGCGGTAGAAATGAAACATTCCAAAAACTATAGTGGCTACGAAGCACCGCACAAAGAGATGACCGATTATTGTAGCTCATTCTCTCGCAGGTTAAGTCTTATATACCCTTGTGTTAGTCTCTTTTTTAAATTACAATGGTGCTAGGGAAGTTTGTACTTAAAAAATAAAAATAATTCAAAGAGTTTGTACAATAATCTAATCGTTTCAGTCTACTTTCATCCTTCCTCTGCTAGTTCCATGCCTCTCTGCCATACATCAGGCTAGGTATTAGTACTCCATTGTGGACTGTTAGCTTCGCTTCTTTTGACTGTTTTTTTGTTATCGCCAACGGCGTTCAGTCCTCCATTAATGGAGTTACCTGCATTTACCCTTCTTTCAATACCTTTACCAACTTTCTATTAACGAAAGTATTATACTTACAGATAATAGAGTTTTTAACCCCACAGGCTTACTTCTTCGTTTTTCAAAATAATAAAAATGTTTTTAACCCCACAGACTAATTTCTTTGCTTTTCGGAATCTTTACATGGTATAAAATGAAGTCGCTCCCGCTGCCTGCGCGCTTAGATCTTTTCAACTACGCGACCATAGACATCCAAATGGATAGACAAGCAGTTACAGATGAGGGGTAAAACCAAACTATGGAGAGCGAAGAGGGGAAAGATGACTGTCATTCGTTGAACAATCAATCTGACAGTATATAGGCATCTCGCATTACAATATCACCATTTAGTTCTTAAAAGCAAAATCTGCTTTGAATGAATAGACCTTTTTACATGGGAGCGCGAATTGCTTGCCACGTTCAAAACATATTTGCTAAGGCCAAATGCTCGCCCCAAAAAGACTCGCGCCAATACACATATCAATATTTTGTTTCCGTGTTTAGTTAAAACACTTTTACAAATGTTTCATAATTTACTTACCCCTGTAACCAGCGACGAGCACATTGGAGTACCGCCCACATTCGCTATGTGTACATTGATACGTAGATATATTGTATAGCACAAGCTGCCGTTATTTCGTTAAATGTATGGATGTCAGCTTCTCGCTGTTCACGGCAAGAATGATGAGGTCACACATTTTAGATTCAAGCGAGGCTATATCCCCTCCCCATGGAGCGAGCCGGTTCCAAGGAGGAGCTACAGCCGGCGCCATGTGGAGGGGGAAATAATACGTTTTTATCACTTAGGGCAGGTCCAGATATATTCATATGTCCGTGTACGCAACGGATTTTCATGCGGTTTTCACCAATAGATAGAGTAATTCATGAGGAAGGTTTTTAGGTAAGTACATAATTTGTCAAGATTTTGTGTAATTGGTTGAAACATATAAATAAAGGGAGCGGGCTGGCAAGCGGGCAGCAGGCAGCGTGCAGCGGATTTGATATATATACATATATCTATATTTTTAAAATTTTTATTTCTTTAATAAGAAAGACAAGCATTCCCGGGTTACGAATAATCCGATAACATTTGAAATTTTCCTACTACCACCACAGTAAGCCGAAAATGTTGCTTGAGTCGTGATGGAGGACTTAGCCAGCCGAGAAATCGGGACGCCTGGATGGGACCCAAACGCGAAGCCCACTCAACCACTGACCGGTCAAATGTATGCAAATTAACAAATGGCGTTGTTTGTAGATGGCTTTGTGTTTCTTTAGCCACATTAAAGCTTTACCCAAATTAAATTAAAATTCTGAACAAGCGTTTTCCAGATAATGTATTGATTTATTTTACTGCATGATTATATGATTAGAAATGGGTGTTGTATAATACAAAATCTTTTTTGAAAATTTAACAAATCTGCCAACGATCTACGGTATAACCTTATTATACTAAAAATAAACATTTTTTCTCAAAATTTAAAACATGCGTTTCCTAGAAAAAAGAATAATCTTTCGAAATCAATTTATATTTTTTTGGTGAAAAAAGAGTCAATACGTCTAAAATCTGATTTAAAAATGACATATTTCTGGTTTTCTCTGGTTGTACCCTCATAATGGCCCTTCCTTAGAGCAAGTATATCTAAACAGGGCATGAAAGTCTTAAAAATGACGCCGGAACCAAAAATATTGGTTAACCAAAACATTTATCAAAAAGAAAGTCCATTATCTCAAAGTCAAAAGATCGCAAGAAGCTTTGGTTTGTACCTTTAGTTGGTCTGCGTGGAGCTAATTTGTTTTCCAGCAAGTTCGCGGTAACGGAATTACTAACTTTGTGAAGATCATTTTAAAAACACAAATTTCAGGTAGTTTGAAATATTTTAGGTATGGGCTATCGCGGACTTTATTATTAATTTTTTTTTTTACGTTAACTCCACACAGGAGGCCCTGCGGAAAATAATTTCCCTCAGGGCCTATGTCATCTGGGATGCTGGTGGAGGGTCTTTTTGAGGAGAGGAAGGAATGAACATTGGTCTTGAAGAGACCCATGTTGTAGGAAGGAGGAAACACAGAGGTCGGCAAATCATTCCACAGCCGAGCTGTTGAACACAAGAACGAGTCGAAGAAACGACCCGTTCTCACGTGGCAAATGTCAACCGTGTACAAATGTTGGGCACGCGTTTGGCGTGTTTCCCGACTATGCACCGGTGCTGAAGGGATCAATGATGCTAGTTCCTCGGATCATCTTCCATTGTAATACCGGTAGAACGAGGATAGCATTCCCACCCGACGCCTGTGCTCTAAAGATTGCAATCCATCTGTTAAGATGCGAGAAACTCTCAAACGGACCGCCCGTTTCTGCACCGAGTCGAGGGTATTTTTCAGGTATTTTGGAGCTCCAGACCAGAGGTGGCTGCCAAATTCAACCGTGGGGCGCACTTGTGCTTTGTACAGGGTTAGCAGTTGTGTACTATTAAAGTATCTGCGGGCCCTGTACAGTACGCCCAGTTTTTGGGAAGCTAACTTTACTCTGGCTTCGATGGAGCCCCCATACCTGAGCTGGTCACTTAGGGTTACACCAAGCATTTCGATGGAGGGCCTGTTCGGAAGATTGCTTCCGTTGAAAGAGACTAGATTTTCATTTCGATCCCTTTTAGACGTAATCAGACAAGATTGGGTCTTTGAAACATTAAATTCAACGAGATTATTTTTACCCCAAGAGAAAACACTCTCGAGGTAACCGTCCATTCTTTGCTTCAAAGCCCTACGAGCTGTTGGAGTTTGTGAGCCCTTTGGGGGCTTGTCAAATAAAAAGCTATCATGAACTGTACTGTCATCCGCATAACAGTGAATTGGTGCACATGACAAAAGGTCGTTGATGTGCAACAAAAACAAAGTCGGAGACAGAACCGATCCCTGCGGGACGCCAGCATTTATCGAGTGTGAGGAAGAGGTGAAACCATCGACTACCATACTAATTTAATTAGTTATCTAAAAATATGTATATAACTTATGAATTCGAGGCAGCGTATCGAGAAAAGTAACAATTGATAAAAACTGTTTAATTTCTTCGTAGTAAAACAACTACGTCACGCAAGAGATGCAACGGAATTCGGTAGTTGTATTATGAAATTTCTCGTTAAGTTGGTGTCACTTTGAGATTGGAATTGGGTATAGGAGGGTTTAACAATAGTTAATAATATTGGGCCCTTCCGATGAAAAAGGCGCGAGGCCTGAAGGTTTTGAAATATGAGTAGTCCAATATCAAAACGTACTTATCTCCACGAACCAAATTTTTGGCAAAAGCAAGAAAACTGTTTCATAGCATTTAAGTACAATAAAGTAAAATTAAACGTTTTGTAAAAGTAACGGTAAAATAAAACATTTTAAATGCGCATTTGAAATATAAATCAGATAGGTAATTAATTGGTTATTTAATATTTAAAAATGTACTTAGATACATTTTGATATTGAACCATGGATTTAGATACATTTTGAAAGTGAAGTCTTTGGATTTGGTTCCATTTTGAAACTCATAAACTGTGTTTGATAATTCTTCTCTACCAGGGGTGTAGTGAAGAATTACATCATTTATATATCGGTTAATTTGCAAAATTACCGTTAATATCTCACAAAAATAACGATCACATCAACATCAAATCTACCCACAAAACATGTGTTTCTTGTGATGGTGTCCATTGCACAGAAAGTAGCCCATTGATTGGTTGAAAAAATCAATATGGCTGCCAATTCCATGGCCCTTACTGGTTGTTGGAGTTGAGTACGTTTTTAAAACAAATGATTTTGGATTTAAGTGCGTTTTGAAATTGAAGACGATTTTTAACAAGCTATAACTAAGGATTTAACCATGTTTTGGCACTGAAATAATATTTCAAACATAGCTATGATCCACGAGAACGCGTTGGCATTCAAATCTCAAGAAAAGTCAAAATGGTGGTTAAGTACCTTTTGATTTTCAACTACTTATATAGCCCGGAGAGATCTTTTGGTGCTACAATCAACGCAGTTAGGCAATGACAGAGAAACTGAAGGTTTTGTAAAGGTGATTCTGTTCTTGTTGTGATTCTTGGAGAGTGTTGTAATTCGAAAGCGTTGCGCAATAGGTACAAAAATGGAAAACCAGCGAAAAATGACATCACAGTAATTATACTTGACATTCTGTCTTCAACACGTTTTCTATTTACATAGGTAGATCTATTCATATAATCTTCACTCTTTGCTGCGGTGAAGCAATATTCTTACCTAATTGTGACACACGCACTGAACGGATTTGCACCTAGAAGCGCTTTGTTGAAGTGAAAACTGGTTTAACGCCGTTGTGATTTGAAATTCGATGAAACAAAAAAGAGACAAATACAGTGATCCCACAATTGACCCGCCGAAATTATATCTATACATATTATATTTTATAGTCCTCTGTCGCGTCTGTCTTTTCTTTTTTTTATATTAACTCCACACAGGTGGCCTTGAGGAAAATATTTTCTTCTCCTTTTGAGGAGAGGAAGGAATGAACATAGGTCTTGAAGAGACCCATGTTGTAGGAAGGAGGAAACACAACAGCCGGTAAATCGTTCCACAGCCGAGCTGTTGAAGATAAGAACGATTCAAACAAGCGACTGTGACGTTCTCATGTGACCAATGTCAACCGTGTACATATGTTGGGCACGCGTTTAGCGTGTTTCCCGACAACGCACCGGTGCCGAAAGAATCAATGTCGCTGGTTCCTCGGAGCATCTTCCATTGAAATACCGATAGAACATTCACGACAAACTCAAAAACAACTGAACGGATTTTCATGCGGTTTTCACCAATAGATGGAGTGATTCATGAGGAAAAGGAAGGTTTACGTATATAATTTGTCAAGATTTTGTGTAAGACACGTTGCTGTGGCTAACGGAACGCAACGCCACGCCATTACCCAGCCTTTATAACCAACGCCATCTGTTAAATCAAATCCACACCGCCCATTTGTTAGCCCGCTGCCGCTAGGCCAGATATATTATATATCTCAACCAATTTACACAAAATTATATCCAGAAACCTTCCTCATGAATCACTCTATCTATTGGTGAAAACCGTTTGAAAACCCGTTGCGTACTTTAAAAGATTTAAGCGCACAGACTGCTGGAGCGACTTCATTTTATACTATGTAAAGGTAAAGGAGAATGTCTGTATGTGGTGGACGAGCGGGCTGGCAAAGCGGGCGGTGTGGATTTGATTTGTATGCAAATCTACAGTTTTATACCGAGGTTAATGAAATTTTGCACATGTGACCTCCAAAACAAGAGGAAGGTCCCTGTCTACATTTGATTTCGAAAACTCTGTGCAGACCCCGGGCATCGCCGTGGGCTTCAGCTAATTAAGAATATAAAATAAAGGTACTTAATTAAAAAAATAAAATTTTAATGATTTTCCAGGCAACTTTGGCAACGATTAGTTAACGATTTGTTTATTCATCCTAATAGGCCACTTGGATCACATTTAAAAAAAATCTGATTTAGGCAAATATTCTAAGATGTTCTCTATATTTTTTTTCAAATCAGACCGTTTTTTATAAACCGAAAAGACGGGACGTAATATTTTATGGGTGCGAAAAAACGATAATTACATTGCCGAAAATCACCACACGAATGGCATAGGAGAATAACAAGGCATACCAAAAGTATCTTACATTTAAAAAAAAAAATTCCTTGATCCATCTTATTGATCATAAATCATTAAAATGTTCAACGTCTATATTACTAAATCCAATGTAATATACTTGTACTTGTAAATTATAATAATAATAAGAATATTATAAAATTGGATTTTGTTAAAATCAGCACCATTACCATTATACCTCTAAAACACGTACAGACAGCATAAAATCTACGGGGTTCTCTTCGTAACATCTGTCAAAAAGTCAAACCAAATGATAAGTTCGCAAAGAAAAAACAATAAATCTAGTGAGCGTTAATGTCAAATTCAAAAATTCGCCTGAAATCAAAGTGCTACCATAAAAAAAAAATCAGTGTGGAATTTTACAAAATTAATAGTACCATTTTCGGAGACGGGACATTTTCATGTAGTGACGTCACGAGCCCAAATAATGGATTTATTTATTTATAAAGAAAAAAAAAACTGTACATTTCTGAACATTTTCGTAATCTTAGTAAAAAAAATCCATCCACACGATTTTTTCCAAGTCGTTACGAAATCAATGCAAGTGGCCTATTGGACTCAAATCTGTATTGATAACGGTGACCCGACAATTCGTCCTGCGACAATTCATCCGGCGACAGTTCATCCTGCCGACAGTTCATCCTGCCGACAGTTCATCCCGCCGACAATTCATCCGGCGACCATTCATCCTGCCTGATCATTTAGAAGATTTTTATTAAGTAAGTATGCAAAGAGGATATACGACCGTACAACCAAAATCGATATACTTATATCTGAAGGCATCTTGAGTGGAAATCCGATGTAAAATATTTTTACTAAATAGGTTAGGTTAGGTTAGGTTTATATCCTCTTTGCATACTTACTTGAAGAAAAAATCTTCTAAATGATCAGGCAGGATGAATTGTTGCTGGATGAATTGTCGGCGGGATGAACTGTCGGCAGGATGAACTGTCGGGTCACCGTTATCAATACAGATTTGAGTCCAATAGGCCACTTGCATTGATTTCGTAACGACTTGGAAAAAATCGTGTGGATGGATTTTTTTACTAAGATTACGAAAATGTTCAGAAATGTACAGTTTTTTTTTCTTTTTAAATAAATAAATCCATTATTTGGGCTCGTGACGTCACGGATGAATTGTCGGCGGGACGAACTGTCGGCAGGATGAACTGTCGCAGGATGAACTGTCGCCGGATGAATTGTCGCAGGATGAACTGTCATGGAACCATTGATAACACTTCTAGAGATCGTATATTCTTTGGACGAGCGCGTCTGTCAACTAACTAAAACTAGGCACTAAAATTCTGATGTTATTATTTAATATTTGCCAAACAAATTATTATATTTCTGCACACTAACAAATTAATAATTTTCTAAGGATGGCATTATTGACATATGTAGCAACGAACAAAACCTGAATTCTTGTCTTGACTGTGTGCTAACTAATAACTAACCATCACGTCGTTTACCCGCAATGGTAGGCAGAGAGGATGGGCCGCCAAACAACTCGGTCTTGGTACACATTCCTTGCTTCTGCGTGAAATCTGATTCAGTGAACTCAAATTTGTTTTGAATCTAAGCATCATTTTTTAAATTCGAATTGATTGTGTCAGGAATTCTGACAAGGTAGAAAGTAGTTATGATATTACTAACCTATAAAACAAACAACTAGCTGACCCGGTAAACGTTTTTCTGCCATAATAATATAGGATAGAGACACCCTAATCTATTCTGGATAGGGAAACCCCGATCACCTAGCGGTATGAAATATACTTTACGACCTATTCTCATAACTATCATCATCACTATTGGCTCTACAATCCCTGGTGGGTCTTGGCCTTCTCAAGAGTCTTCCTCCACTCATCTCGGTTTTGTGCCAGCTCTCTCCAGTTTGGAAGCTCCAAGATAGATATGTCTTTGAGGACGTTGTCGCTCCATCTTAGTCTTGGTCTTCCCAGGCTCCTTCGCCCTATTGGTCTTGAGTTCAGCAGGGACTTTGGTGCTTGATGCTCGGTCATTCTCTCCACATGATCCAGCCACCGAAGTCATCCCAATTTTATAAATTTTGCGACGTTTAGCTCCTTAAACAAAGTATAGAGCTCATTGTTGTAACGTCTGCGCCAAAATCCATTTTCTAGAGCCGGTCCGAAAATGCGCCTCAAATTTTTTCTTTCAAAAACGTCCAGTGCTCGCTCATTCCTCTTAGTTAGTACCCAAGTCTCAGCTGCGTACGTAAGTACTGGTCTGATAAGTGTTTTGTACACTAATATCTTCGTGTTTCTGGACAGCAGTCTGGACTTTAATTGGTTTTGTAGGCGGAAATAACAGCGATTCTCATAACAACCAAATATACATTAAAAAATTCATAAAAATCGGTCGAACCGTTTTGGAGGAGTGCGACCACAAACACCGTGACACGAGATTTTTATATGAAACAATAATTGGATTAGTATTTTTTTAGTATTAAATAAATTAGATGGTTCGAAACCTTGAAAAATCAGTTCCTGTTTTGAAAACGGCATTTTTATTTTTATTTATTTATACATGCATATATATTACAAAACATTACACAATGATACTTTGCCTGTCCAACTGGGAAGGATACCCGTTTCAGGACAGCCAAATTGTATATTTAGTTCATAATATTACAAAGGAATGGAAATAGAAGTATATAAATGAAATAAAAATATAAGCAACAAGAATTTAGTATAAAAATACAACCAACGAAAATTTAAAAGTAAGTGGTCAGTGGTTTGCAAAATTGCAACATTAACCATATTGTCTTTAACACCTAAGTACATTGTCGGTATGTTTCGCTTAGTGTCAAGCCGATGTATCGATGGTACCTACCTCCTGTACCTCGCTCTGCCAGTTGCAGGAGTACGGAACCATTCAATTTTGAATTTAATATTTTAGGTAAAAAAATTAACTTTTTTTTTATGAAATTGCAAAGGCCTTACATTTAATTACATTAATAGTTTTCAGGTTATTTTGGGGAACATTTGCAATTGCATAATTAGAATTTACACTTTTATACCAACATATGACTTAAGAATTCGAAATGCATTTATGACTATTTAATTTTTAATCAATGTACTATAATTTTTTAGAATTTCCTAAGTAATAAAAATTACCCGTTTATAAATCAGAATATATGAACATAAATTTCCAATCTATTAAATTTCAAAAAATCATTTTTTGTTAAAAATAATATTATATTTAGGTACCTATTATATGGCTTGTCTGAATTGCTCAAACAATAAGTTAAAATTTTGATAATGACACTTACATTCAAAGTATATTTGAGTTCATTGAACCAAATTTCACAGTAAACAAACTAAATCACAGTGCGCACAGTTACCCGCAATTGTTATTATTTTTTTTTTACAAAGCTTCACACAGGAGGCCCCGAGGAAAACAATTTACCTCGAGGTCTGTGTCATCTTTGGGGATGCTGGGTGGAGGTTAGATACTTTTAGGGAGAGGAAACAGAGGAAGTACTGGTAAGGAAAAAGGTGTGAAGGGTTTGTAGGAACCTGGGGTTCAATGTGTCCAGGAGTGACGGACGTATGAATCTATCCTTTCACTACGATGTAAGGCGACGGTTCAGAGAATCCTGTTGGACAAATCAAAAGGTCTCCCTCAACCAGTATCACCCGATCCGGCCCGCCCCGAATAGGTGGGCAAAAGCATCCGCTGCCATGACCTAGACAAACCTCACCCCCATGAAACCGGGCATCCCTGCTAAGTCACCGAACGAAGTGACCACTTGGGGTGACCTACGGCAGGAGTTAGTCAATAAATGTTTCCCGGGGCGGCGGTACCCATAACCGCCTCCCAAATTGATGTTATGTCTGATAATTGTAAAATATTAAAAAATGCAACTTTTCAAATTCCCCATCATTCATTTTATGTTATTCACGACAATTTTCTAATTTTAAAAATTTTCCTTGTTTCAGATACCGTTTCTCCAACTATCGTCAGAAAAATAAACATCAAAATAAATCACGGTCCAAAGCTTACCTATATTACGAAGGTACAAAGTGGATTTTGGACATTAAAGGCGTTAATGTTTTTTTGAAGAAGCAGTCACCATTAAACTCAATAACGAATTATTGGCTAAAGACGAGAAGCGATTAATGAGATATTAAATATTATAAAAAATAATTACAGTCCTGCAATATTTCACAACAAATGGTTCAATAACCAAAATAACAGAAATTTCTTCACAACCTATTGCATCATTAAGATATGGACTATTGTTTAATGCAAGTGAAGTGACGCTAGCTACAAAAAAATCATCAAAAATCCAACAATTGTTTACTGCAAACAAATTGATCCAATCACAAAATTTCTAATAGCTAGAAAAAACTAGCTAAAACAGAACAATTGTTTACTGCAAATGAGGTGATTCAATTACTAAATCTCTGCTAGGTAGAAAAACAAGCAAAAACTGAACAATTGTTTACTGCAAACAAGTTAATCCAATAACATAATCTCTACTAGCTAGAAAAAAACTATCAAAAACTAAACAATTGTTTATTGCAAATAATGAGAGAGTCTGTGCTAACATGAAATACCATTCCAATTCATGAACCATCATTGTTAACTGAAAACAAAGGTTTTAATTTTCTTTTCTAAATCTGGAGACAGAAACAACTTTGGACCAAACAAATTTGACATATCCAAAGCACCATGGAGCCTTTTGCATATGTGATCATCCTTTTCCAAATAGGAGTTGTGACGCTAATTGCTTGGGCAACGGGGAGCGGTGCTATGTTCACCCATCCGGCTTGGAGGGCCAAAGTGTGGATTCTGTACCATCTCAGCTGCACCTGGTCTATATTGGCGGATAATTACTACAGAAACAAGCAGAAGGTGATAGACTGCTCGGATAAGACGGGGTGTGTGGCGGTGGTAACGGGAGGGGGGAGGGGATTGGGGTACCACGTGGTCAGGGGACTTGTTGAAAGGGGAATGCACGTGGTAGTCGGAGTCAGGAATCCAGAGGACTATAAAGAAATGGGAGAGGTGTTCCGGAAGGAAGGACTTAAAGGTATGAATATTTTTATATGACTTATTTTATCTACATATAAATTTGGAGGGGGTATTTTTTTCATGTGATGTTTGGGGATGCTGTGTGGAGGCTCTTTTTATAGAGGAAGTTCTGGGAATGAAAAAAGTATGAGGGTTCGGTAGGAATCTGGGGGTTAAGTGCCAAGGAGTAAGAGGCGTATAAATCAAAGGGAGATGCAACGAGTATTATCAGACTTTTTTAGTTGTTCTGAAAAGCGAACAAATTAGCCTGAGGGGTTAATCGCAGGAAATCGCATTCGTCCCAGCTCACAAAGGTGCCATATTAAAAACAGTTGTATCTCCCTTACTGTCATGGTGAGAAATATTAGAAAGAGAAAACTGCACGCTTTATTTTCAAATCTAGAAATTAATCATTGAAATGATTGACATGATTTAAATGGGCACCTCTAAGAAATATTACACAACTGTACAAATCGCAAGTGCGCCCCACGGTTGAATTTGGCAGTCACCTCTGGTCTTGAGCTCCAAAATACCTAAAAAGAAACCCTTGACTCTGTGCAGAAACGGGCGGTCCGTTTGATAGATTCTCCCATCTTATTTTTTATTTTTTTTAATTATTGAGTTAGTTTATACTACATGAATATAAACTAATAAGCACAATGTAACATTTCATTTGATAAATTTAAATATTTTTACAGTAAGCATAACATTTCTTTTTAAATACATTCATTCTTTCTTCATTCTTCATACTTTCAGGCATTTCATCATACATCTTTAGTCCTCTGTACATTAGGCAGTTCTGTGATTTTGATTTCTTCATTTGTGGCAATCGAACTCTGTTTATATTTCTTGTTTCGTAAATATGAATGTCTCTATTAAAAACAATTTCATCCTTAAAGTATTTTGGCATTTGGTTTTGCATAATTTTATGCACAAACACACATCTTAACAGACGGACTGCAATCTTTAGAGCATAGGCGTCAGGTGGGAATGCTGTCCTTGTTCTACCGGTATTACAATGAAAGATTCTCTGAGGAACTAGCGTCATTGATCCCCTCGGCACCGTTGCATAGTCGGGAAACATGCCAAACACGCGCCCAACATTTGTACACGGTTGACATTAGTCACATGAGAACGGGTCGTTTCTATGACTCGCTCTTGAGTTCAACGGCTCGGCTGTGGAACGATTTTCCGGCCTCTGTGTTTAGGAGTGAACATGGGTCTTGAAAAAGTCTTGAAAAAGTCTCTCTTTCCTCAAAAAGACCTTCCACACAGCATCTTCAAAGATGACATAGGCCCTGAGGGAAATTATTTTCAGGGCCAGGGACTCAGGGCCTCCTTTGTGGAGTTAATGTAAAAAAAAAAAAAACGAAATTTAGGATCGCAATTTAAAAAAAAAATGGTTGTTTAATAAAAACATGCCCGATTTTTGAAAAGAAGGTAAAAAGTTGCTTCAAGTCCTAAAAGGTTGGAAACTCTGCAAAATTGACGATAATCGGTGATCCAACATATAATATTGCATAAAATAGTATTATTTCATAAAATTTCTATTTTTTACTTACCAAGTTTATTACAAGGTTAACAGAATCATTAAATTATAAATTCAAAGTCAATGAAATAATTAGTTATTTCTGTATCAGTGATGCAAAAAAACCTGCAAATCTAACTGTAATAAAATATACATAAAACAGCTCTTCACTTTCAGATGTTACGCCATCGATATAAAACGATTTAGAAGCGGTTTTTTTTAATGCAAAACATCTTTTGGATTTTAGGTCAAAATACTTAACAAAACCTAAAACATGTTATTTTTAATTCAAAGTTAATATCTTTTATGAAATTGAATTATTTTAATTTGTATTTTAACCCTAATATTCTAATTTGTTCGCTTTTCGGAACAAGTTCGTTCGTATCCTTTCATATCTCTACATCTCTACATATTATAAATTAAAGTCCTCCGCGTCGTCTGTCTGTCTGTCTGTCTGTTCGCGATAAACTCAAAAACTACTGAACGGATTTTCATGCGGTTTTCACCGGTGCACCGGTTTTTTTTTTTTTTACATAATCTCCATAAAGGAGGCTAACTAACTAACTAACTAACCATCACGCCGTTTCCCCGCAGGGGTAGGCAGAGAGGACGGATCGCCAAACAACTCGGTCTTGGCACACACTCTTTGCCTCACTCACATTCATACATCGTCGCATACATACTCTTCTATTATTCTGACTTTTGACGTGGCCCGTCTCAAGTATCTGATTCACTGGATCGTGTCATGTCTTCCTCGGGCGTCCCCGACTTCTTCTATCATTCACATTTGCGTCATATATTCTTTTTACACTACTTTCTTCGTTCATTTGCTCTACGTGCCCAAACCATCTGAGGGTCCCTTTCTTAATTTTGCTCATTATACTTATGTACATCAGCCCTGCATTCTTTGCGGATATCCACATTTCTAACACGATCTCTACATATTATAAATTAAAGTCCCCCGCGTCGTCTGTCTGTCTGTCTGTTCGCGATAAACTCAAAAACTACTGAACGGATTTTCATGCGGTTTTCACCAATAGATAGTGTGTTTCGTGAGGAAGGTTTAGGCATGTAATTTGTCAAGGATTTGAATAAATTGGTTGAAACATAACGATAATTGTTAGAAGTGTCGGAAAAAATCAAACCGCCTGGTAGCTTTCATCGAAAACACTGCTTAATCCATTTGAGATATAACAAAACAATGCATAGTGGGATATTCCTCTTTTATAGATCTACAAAAAAGTCTTAGGTGGCATATGTCTATCTTTTACGGATAGCTTACTATACCCATTCTATCTTCTAAAAAAATGGTCACGTACAATGCGGTAATTGGAAAGTTATTTAGACGGATACAGTATTAATCCTTATTAACTTAAATACGTTAGTTGCCTCAAGCATTTCATGCACATTATTATAATCTTTTGCACCATCTCTACGTATTATAAATTAAAGTCCTCCCCGGCGTCTGTCTGTCTGTCTCTTCGCGATAAACTCAAAGATGGCGGTGGTTATAAAGGTTGGATTACCATCCAGTAGATGGCGTTATGTTTAGTTAGCCATAGCAACGCGTGCTGGGTGAGCTAGTTAATATTATAAAAGCGAAAGTTTGTATGGATGCATGGATGTTAGTTACTCTTTCACGCAAAATCTACTGAATTGATTTTAAAAATTCTTTCACTAATAGAAAGCTACATTATTTGCGAGTACTATATACTCTGGCGTTAAGAAATTATTTATTATACGTTTATTGTCCAGACGAAAAGCTAAGAATTGCTAAGTACTTGTTTGACGTGCGCTGTCATTTTGTTATTTGTTTAGGTTACTATGAAAATTTACGGCGCGTGTTTGATTGTTACGTTTTAATGGATGGCACGGGAGTTGTTTGAAAAATTAATGTAACGGGTAGGGATGGTGGTGGGAGAGGGGGGGGGGGGGAGGGAGGCGAGTGGCGCGTGCAAAGCCGGGGGAAAAAAGCTAGTTCTTATATATATATACAATCAATATTTATTTGTTTGTTATTATTTTATGCGCTGCCATACCGTTCATCTGATTCCGATGAATGAATGGTTATGGGCAAGCCTGCGTTGGTCTTTATATATATGATGGTGTGCTCTGGCGTTATGAAATTTGTATAAAGCAAAAAGTGTATATTTCATATATTTTAGCGAGGGAAAGAAGTAGGGGTAGGGTAACGAAGAGGTGACGAGGGATTTGTAAGGCGGGGAAGGTGGAAGGGGAACGTAGGAGGCGAAAGGGACACAGGAGGGGAACAGAGATGCATTAGAAAGGAAATAAAAGGAAAAAAATATATATTTGAATGGCAACGGTCCAATAAAAATCGTTGTGTCTCACTTACTATCATGGTTAGAACATGATTTAAACTGTGTTGGAAAGAGAAAACACCATGCTTTATCTTCAAATCTAAAAGTTAACCGTTAAATAATTTAAACGTACACCTTTATCAAACCCAAGTTTTAACCCGCAATTTGAAAATCAAAAATTAAGAAATGGAGAATTTTTTATTAATCACTTTTACATGATTAATTTTTGAGAAAAAAGTACGATAACGTTTATAATAAATACATTTGCCTAGTAAAATACGTGTGTGTTTTTAATTTCTTCAGTAATTTCAGTTAGAAAAACGTAATGTGGACCATTTTTAAAAGTTTTTTACATTTGCAATAATTTTTTTCAAATTTATTTTAACTTTTAACTTTATGTAAATTGTAATGCTTAATTAAATGAAGACACTATCAGTGGTACTCAATCGAGAATATTATAATCTTATACAGATTCTTATATCTTATCTTATATCCTTCAGTTGAAATCAAATGCCGCATTGAGCAAGCTCGTGCAACCTTTATCCGCATGAAAAAAATGTTCTGCAGTCATGATCTCAACCTTGGATTACGAATGCGAATGGTCAGATGCTACGTATTTTCAATATTATTTTATGGAATGGAAGCATGGACGCTTACGGAAGAATTAATTAGGCGACTTGAGGCATTGAGATGTGGATCTACAGAAGAATACTTAAAATAAGCTGAATGGACAGGGTCACAAATGAAGATGTTATGGTTCGGATGAATAAAGAAAAGGAAGTAATTAAAACCATAAAAATCCGAAAACTTCAATATCTTGGACACGTGATGAGACATCCAGAGAAGTATGAGATCCTGCATCTCATAATGCAGGGAAAGATTGCCGGAAGACGGGGCCCTGGAAGAAGGAGAACCTCATGGCTGAAAAACCTGAGACAGTGGTTTGGCCAGTCTACCGTGGAGCTGTTCCGGGCCGCAGTAAATAAAGTCCGCATAGCCAACATGATTGCCAACGTCCGTTGAACGGACAAGGCACAAGAAGAAGAAGATAAAACTGCCGTGGGGGATAACTGTAAATTTGGTAAATCCATGCTTCTCTCAAGGACAGCTCTCTAAGTGGCAGCTCACGCGTCGAAAAACTTGATTTATTCGTGTACACACCACATGGAAAAAACAACGAGTGTGCTTTAGACCACACGACTCAAGTAAAACTACAAGACAAACCTCGCCCAATGAACCCAGATATCCCTGCTAAGTTACTAAACGTAGCGAACGGGGTGACCTATGACCTAGAAGTGACATGTGACATTGGGGTGAAATATGACCAAGGGGTGACCTACGATCTTGGGGTGACCTACGACCGTGGGGTGACCTACGAAGTTGGGGTGACCTACGTCCTTGGGGTGACTTACAACCTTGGGGTGACTTACGACCTTGGGGTGACCTACGACCTTGGGGTGACCTACGACCTTGGGGTGACCTACGACCTTGGGGTGACCTACGATCTTAGGGTGACCTACGACCTTGGGGTGACCTAAACCTTGGAGTGACCATCCTTATCACTCCCCAAGTCAAGCGTGGTTAAAGGCCCTACCGTTCGCCTAGCAATCGATCACCGTTCGCATCGATTACCGTTCGCATGACATTTTTCGTAACGCACTTACCAGCCTAGGTGTGACAAATGACGTTGGGGTAAAATATGACCATGGGGTGACCTACAACCTTGGGGTGACCTACGACCTTGGGGTGACCTACGACCTTGGGTTGACCTACGACCTTGGGGTGACCATCTATATCCTTATCACTCCCCAAGTCAAGCGTGCGTAAAAGCCCGACCGTTCCGCCTAGCAATCGATCACCGTTCGCATCGATTACCGTTCGCATGACATTTTTCGTAACTATCACCACTTTTCGTAACGCATTCACCTGTTTACCCCCCATGTCGAGCGTGCGTAAAGAAGTTTTACTTAAAAAAAAAATAATGGTGCATCCAAAAGCACTTCAACAAACAGTGGCGTTGCAACGCATGCAACAAGTAAAAAATAAGTCAGACATGAATTTATTGTTAATAACTGTTTTATGATTGGATTGTTGGGTCATTATTAGTTATAATTTATTGATTGCGTGATCGTCTGATTGTCATGATAAAGTTTATGGTTGAACTATGACCATATTATTTAATTCTTTAATTGTGTTTGCCTTTAGGCTCCGTGGAAGCGATGACCTTGGACACAGCCTCCATGCAGTCAGTGAGGGACTTCGCCTCGGCCGTGTGCACCAAGTACCCGGCTATACACGTGCTGGTCAACAACGCCGGGCAGATCTTCGGTGACTACGAGGAGACCGAGGACGGATTTGAATACAAACTGGCGGCCAACTATCTAGGCAAGCATTTGCAATATTTACAACAATTTAAAAATTTGCAACAATTTTAAAATTTGCAACATTTTCAACAATATTTTAAATATTTTAAAATTTGTACAACAATAATTGTAACATTCGCAACAATTGAAATATTTCCAAATTTTCAATATATAGTGTAACATTTACAACATTTGTAATCTTTTCAAATACATACATGGAATATTTGCAATATTTTAAACTTTTTCCATATTTTAAACATTTTCTGCTTTAGCAACATTTGCAACCATTGTAATATTTGCTCATATTTAAAAATGAACAACATATTCAATGTTTTAAATATCTGTAAATTTGATAAATTATCAACGTTTGCCGTATTTGCAACTTTTTCAAGATTTGCAGTAGCCCTAACATTTACGCATTTACTATAAGTCAAACTTCCAAAAATTTTCAACGTTTGCAACTATTACAAAATTTACAGCATTTCAAACTTTTTCAAAATTCGGAATATTTGCCACATTTTTAATAATTGAACGGATTATATCATTTACAACATTTGTAACATTTTAAAGGATATCGGAATATTTGCAACATTTCAAGCAATATTTTAATATTTGAAACATTTTAAACAATATTGTAATATTTGCTACATATCGCACGATATTTTAATATTTGCAATATTTCCAACTATTTTGTAATATTTGCCACTTTTCAAACAGTATTGTAATATTCCTAACATTTAAAACAATAATGTAAATCATATTTGCAACATTTCAAACAATATTTTAACATTGTAATATTTGCAACATTTCAAATAATATTGTAATATTGCAATATTTGTAACCATTTTCAACAAATGCGGCTAGCACTTGTAACATTTGCTACAACTGTAATATTTGCAACAAGTTCAACATTTCCCAAATTTTTAAAAAATCGCCCAAGGTGGTTAGTTGGCGACTCTCCATAAAATATTATATAAATTTTTTTTCGCCTCCTTGTGCAGGTCACTTCCTGCTGACGCACTGCCTCGTGGACAGCCTGCAGCGGGGCGGTAGAGACAGAGGCGAGTACTCGCGCGTGGTGAACCTGTCTTCGTGTGTGCACGGAATTGCAGGCGCCATACAGCTGACAGATATAAACATGACCCAGTGCTACTCCCGCCTCGGAGCCTACGGGCATTCCAAGCTGGCTCTAGTGAGTATATATAGCCTTACTAATAAACCTGTTTTAATTTTACATAACTAATCTAAAACCTTATTTATAGGTTCTATCTAATAAATTGCTTACGTAGTGAAAGAGGCTTATTGAAGTGAAACTTCTTTAGCACCGTTGTGATCATCGGCGGCTTCTTTATCTTTACGTATTATAAAATGAAGTCGCTAACGCTGTATGCGCGCTTATATCTTTTAAACTACGCAATGGATTATCATGTGGTTTTCACCAATAGACAGAATGATTCATGAGGAAGGTTTTTAGGTATATAATTTGCCAAGGTTTATAAATAAAGGGAGCGGGCTAGCAAGCGGGCGGCGTGGATTTTATTTGACAGATGGCATTGGTTATAAAGGTTGGGTAATGGCACTGTTGAATTTGGCAGCCACCTCTGGTCTGGAGCTCCAAAATACCTGAAAAATACCCTCGACTCTGCAAAAACGGGCGGTCCGCTTAATAGATTCTCCCATCTTAACAGGCGGATTGCAATCTTTAGAGCACAGGTGTCAGGTGGGAATGCTATCCTTGTTCTACCAGTATTACAATGGAAGATGCTCCGAGGAACTAGCGTCATTGATCACTTCGGCACCGGTGCATAGTCGGGAAACACGCCAAACGCGTGCCCAAGATTTGTACACGGTTGACATTTGTCACATGATAACGGGTCGTTTCTTCGACTCGTTCTTGTGTTCAACAGCTCAGCTATGGAATGATTTGCCGGCCTCTGTGTTTCCTCCTTCCTACAGCATGGGTCTCTTCAAGACCAATATTTATTCCTTCCTCTCCTCAAAAAAACCCTCCACACAGCAAACCCTCCAGATGACATAGGTCCTGAGGGAAATTATTTTCCTCAGGGCCTCCTGTGTGGAGTTAATGTAAAAAAAAAAAATGGCTGTGTGTTTCGTCAGCCACAGCAACGTGTCGCCGGATCTGCTGGTTGATTTATAAAATTTGCGAGGTCTACTGTTCACACCTACTAAAGTTTATATACAAGTCTATAATTTATTCAAACTTTGTTAAAGTCAATTGAAAAAGGTTTATTCATCTCTCCTATTTGCTTCTTTGTATTCTGCATTGAAATAAAATATTAGAGGAGCTCTAGCACGATCAAATCAATAACTTATCAACATCACACAGAAGACACACTTAAAAGGATTAAAAAATGGCTTTCACTTACACTTAATGCTAATAAAACCAAATTCATCACTTTCAAAATAAAAAATAAGAAAAACTCTGAAAGAAACCTGAACTTGAAAATTCATAGCCCGCATCACTTAAATGAGAATTGTAATAATCCCTCATTAGAAAACGTTAACCATATAAAACGTGTCTGTGTCTAAAAATTGAACAAAACTTAAAATGGACAAAACACATTACCTTTTTAAATAATAAAATTAAAACACCAAGTTATTTTTTCAAATTATCAGGAATGTCCTCATTGAAAAAGACTTAATCAAGATTTACATGGCTCTCTGCCAATCACTGTTAGAATACGGTATTATCGGATGGGGCAGTGCAAATAAAAACATACTAAATCCACTAATTAAAACTCAAAAAGCCATAATGAAAATTATACTGAAAGTTCCTGTAAGAATTAGCACTGACGAAATCTTCAACAATCTTAACATCATGTCAATTAAACAACTACATTCTAAAACTATACTCATTTACATTCATAAGTACAAAACCCAAGAAATAACAACTAATACGTACATTAGAAACACTAGATCTCATGGTCAAAAACATATCCAACAAGTAACTACTAACACAGCATTTGGGCAAAAAAGCTTCTTATATTATGGCATTAAACTCTACAATAAAATACCACTCTCACTCAAATCCTTAACATTATAACTTATAACATTTAAATTTCAAATAAAAAGCTGGATTCTAAATATAGGGAGATCAGAAATAGAAAATATACTGATATCAAATACAGACTAAAACCGAATTTAGTGAACTGAATTATAAAAAACCACTATCTTAATTACTTTATAATTATTAAAAAAAAATACTACATTGTACATGGTTTATGTCTAATTCATATTATTTTCTTATAATTAAATTATAATGTATAAATGAAATCCTCAGCACGGGAGATCCCAGTGAGGATATCATTATCTCTACTTGTTACTAAGAAATAAAGACAATAAATCATTATTATTATTATTATCATCATCACCATCTTCTTCCCCTTATACTATTCGGGTCGGGGACACATTGCATCGACAAGGCTTCTCCATATCTCCATACGTCCCTGTCTTGTGCTGATTGTTGGCCTCCGTCCATGGCAGTCCCATCCTCTCCTCACACAGTTTCTGGAGTTGCCCCGCCCAACTGTGCCTGGGGCGGCCCACTGGACGATCTAAACATAGAACCACTGCCACTCTTCATAGAAAAATCGCAACTGAGGTGGCTTGCGCATGTACTATATATGTCTGATGACCGAATTCCGAGGAAGATACTGAGTGCGATTCCAGATGGTAGACGTCCAGTGGGCCGCCCCAGACACAGTTGGGCGAGGCAACTCCAGAAACTGTGTGAGGAGAGGGTGGGTCAACCATGGACAGGGGCAACAATCAGCACAAGACAGGGACGTATGGAGGAGCCTTGTCGATGCAATGGATCCCCGACCCGTATAGGATAAGGGGAAGAAGATGATGATGAAAATAAAAATATTATTGATGATTTATGTAGAAAATGTTTGGCTTTTCCGGAAACTATAGAACATATTATATCGGGATGTTCTGTATTAGCGCCGTCCGAGTATACATTTAGGCACAATCAGGTTTTAAAAATAATCCACCAAAGTTTGGTAATTTAACATAACTTGATTGACTGCCGTAATATAGTATCATATTATGAATATGAACCAAATTCATTTTTAGAAAATGAATTTTATAAATTATATTATGATAAAACTATACTAACAGACAGAACAATTAGTCATAATAGACCTGATATATCAGGTATCCTCACCCTCACGAGTCTGAGCGTGAAGCTAGGAGGCTAAGACAATTTATACCTCCGTAGTCCAGTGGGTAAGACTCTTGACTCACGATCCGGGGGTCGCGGTTAAAATAATATATATCTAGTATATTTGCGGCATGTTCCAGAGTGGAAGATACTATCAGTATCGCCCTGGTGTAAGACCACCATTCAGAATTGAAACGTTGCTTGAAAATGGCTTTAGCCGTGTTTAGTGACCAGATCTGAATAGCCAGGTACTTCCCAACCTTCCTCTTCCCCACCTCCTTCCCCTCCCCACTACTTTCAGCCTCACAACATACCCCAATTAGGGATACCACAGTCTCACCGGCTCCAGACGGGAGCAGTTGAGATTCTTGTGCGGTATTCACAGTAAAAAAAAAAAAAAAAAGAAGCTATAGTTTTACACGACAAAATTTAAAAAATAACTTATATCATTGATGTAGCTATTCCAAATTCCTGTAATATTAAAAAAAAACTGTTTCTGAAAAAATACCCAGATTTAGGAAATGAGATTAAAAGAATTTGGCATTCTCAGACTATAAAAATATTAATATTTGTTATTTCGGCTTCTGGCATTATACCTAGGTCTCTCATTCAAAATTTAGGCATATTAGATTTGTCAAAGAATTTATATATAAAAATGCAAAAATCAGTCATTTTAAATACGTGTAGGAGTACAAATTTTTTTTAATATTTATATTGAGGGATCAGTAGGATTTATAGTTTCAATTAGGAATTCCACAGTGCCGAACCCTCTGATATGAAAATATCTGGAGTCGGTGAATTATTTTCCCATTTGGTCTCTAGTAGGTTGACATGTTGTTCTTGTATTGTTTTGTATTTATAATACTTTTATAGTGCAATTGCATAGCGTGGATTGACTAGATGATCATATGGGGAAGTGTATGAAAGGGTTTAGTTTTTACTATGGGGAAAATTTAAATCTGGTGCGTATGTTTACCAATTAAAAGAGGCGGGTCACGTCCATTGCCCATCTAGGTAATTGTATGTCTGCTGAAAGGTGACCGCGCATGTCAAATATTGACTTTGTTCTTTGATAAATGCTCGTTGCCTCAATGGACGAGAAATATTTTTGTCATCTACATCTCAGCTTTACCTACTGACCTTGAAGGAATATTCTTATAACTCTACAATGTGGGCAGATGATATCTTCGACATCTTTACCAAGCTCAAAGTTGTGATGGTTTTTTTAAATTATTTTTTTTTAGCACTGCCACCGTTGTGATTTGAAACTCGATGAAACGAAAAACCGATATTAAAAAGAGACAAACACGTACATCTGTAGGATTTAGCCTACGAAAGAATGAGATACTTATAAAATATTTATTTAATTTATAGGTAGGTACTCGGTTCTAATTTAATATGATAAATCCACGGACCCACGCAAGTCTTCTTTAGACTAGTGGTATAATGCGCCTGACGAGCTAGACATTCAGCGGCCAAGGGTCGAATCCTACGAAATCCGAAAAAAAAACGTATTTCTATTTTTGTACAATCGATATCCCATCTTCAAACCACTCCAAAATGATCAGACAAAAAAACACAAAAGAAAACGACATCTTGCGACTCCGAATAAGAAAACAAAAATTCTAATAAGATGACCAAATGTATAGGAAAAGGTGCACTGGAATTCGACAAAAAAATATGGAAAAAATCATCATTCACATTGATAAAAAAGTGCTTCGTAGTCTCCCCACTTTTGTCTACTTTAGTTTTCTAAAGATTTCACTTCTACCGCGTGTGAACTGCACTTTTTTTGGTTTATATTAGATGCACAAAGGAGACTCTGAGCAAAAAAATCCCTTAGGGCCTATGTCATCTTTGAGGATATTGTATGGAGGGTCTTTTTAGAGAAAGGGCGAAGAGGAAGTTCTGCAAAGGAAGAAGATCTGAAAGGTGGGCAGAAATCAGGCTGTTAATGTATTTTTTAGTGTCAGACGTATGAATCCATCCCCCCCACTGCGGTGCAAGGTCCGGCTGGAGAATCTTGGTTAGGTCTCCCTCGAACCGTCTCCCCTGAACCGGTTCACCAGGGGGTGAAACGCCGCCAATACCAAGACAAACATCACTCTCATGAACCCCTGCTAAGTCACCAAACGCAGAAAACCATCTGGGGTTGACTATGGCAGGAACCAGGCACTCCTGCTAAGTCACCAAAACAATTTCTATCAGCTTTATAAAATGCTCACCGACACTTAAACTGAGGAAAGCCGAACCAAAAACCGCCCCCAGGGCCTAGCAGTTAAAAACCCGCTCCGCAGGTTATATACAGGTCTATAAATATTAACATCAAATTCCACTCTGTTTTTATGAAACTCGTAAGTAATAAAAGTTGGTCATAAATTTTGAAATAAACTCAATGCAAATGTAATATGTCGGTGGGTCCGCCTAAATTAATTTCCCTATTGGTATTGTTGTGTCTATCAGAATTGCAGATACTCTCAGTATCGCCCTGGTGAACTTTAAAGTTAAGAAACTATTGGTGCCGGGTCCAAGCATCGTCGCTTGATGACAGAATTATTTAAATTAAAAAAACTCTAACTTTGAACTCGATTTACTCGGAAACGAAAATTCGATAAAAATGGTGTTCTACAAAATCGACTGTCAATTGTAGTGGACGGTCTCTTTATTTATTTATTTTTTTTTACATTAATACCACACGGGAGTCCCAACTGCTCCCGTCTGGAACCAGTGGGACTATGGCATCCCCAATCGGGGTATGTTGTGAGGCTGAAGGCAGTGGGGAGTGGAATGAGATAGGAAAGACGAAGGTGGGGAAGTACCTGGCTATTCAGATCTGATCACCAAACACGGCTAATGCCATTTCAAGCAACGTTTCAATTCTGAGTGGTGGTCTTACACCAGGGTGATACTGAGAGTATCTTCCACTCTGGAACGTGCCGCAAATATACTATATATTATTTTAAATGAATAAATTGTGAAATAACACAAATTAATCAAATAAAATTTATTTGCCACGCCGGGATTCGGTCCCGCGACCTTCGGTGTGCGAGTCAAAAGCCTTACCGCTTGACTACGCCGGCCGACATTTATAAAACAATGGATTAGAAATAACCTTTTTCATGTTAACAAAACTAAATTAATAACGTGAAATTTTTAAATGACTAAAACTGAACAAAAATAACACAAATATTTTTATTTTATTATCTTGAATTTTACCTACTAATAATAGCTAATAGTGAATTAGTCTTTATAATAGAAATTATGTACAAAAACATTATATGAATCGCACGTTTAATATCACACTTCAAAACTGTGATTTTACCGGTGCTTGCCCAAGGCTCAGTGCTGGCCCCATCACTCTTCAATATCTATACTCGAGATCTTCCTCACACTGAAGGCAGAAAATTTGCTTACGCAGATGACTTCGCCATCACAGTCCAAGCCAAAACCCTCAATGCAGCAGGAGAGATCCTTAATTCTGACCTCAAGGCTATGGAAGAATTTTTCCTCAATTGGCGACTAAAGCCAAATGGGTCGAAAACAGTTGTGACAGCTTTCCATCTCAGTAATTCACAGGCAAACGCAAAACTCTGTGTTCAGTTTGATGGAAAAAAAAAATTACCATGACCCCCATCCCCGCTATCTTGGAATAACTTTGGACAGGAGCCTGAACTACCGTAAACACATGGAAACAGTGGGCAAAAAACCAGGACAAGACTAAACTTAGTCAATAAGCTGGCTGGTACTAGCTGGGGATGCGACGCCAACACGCTCAGAACGGCATCCATTGCCCTGGTTTTCTCAGCATTGAAGTACCCACCACTGTCCCACCCCGGTATAGGCAACTTATGGTCGCCCCTTCGGAGTTCTCGCAAGAATCTAATTTTTTTGAATAAATGGCTCTACTTTTAATGTAACGAATCTAGACCTTCAATGTCCCCTCATACTGTGTTAGGTGGCGGTATGCGGGCGCGCCTACAGGACTGTACTGTAATGGTCAATCTCTACAATTCTAAAGCCCATGGAGGTGTCAATGCAAAAGCAGTGAGCCTCATGGACAGTCGAACAAGTTGTTAGTAACATCAACAAAAAAATAAAGTAATCAAAATGACAGCAGCCGTCATGAGTAATTAGCTCATGACAGCGGGAGACATGACCATACATAATCCGGCGGGCGGCACCGAGCACTGTACGTTAAAAAGAAGGAAACAAGTAAAATAACATATATACAGATAAGAACCGGTGTCACCGCAACCTGGCTGCCGGCAGTCCCCGAGACAGTGAAGGAGGCTGATTGTCCGGCCTCCCCACAACCGGCAGCGTCGTCCTTAAGCCAGCTAGCCGGTGGTGCCTAGACGACAGTAAGTGGAAAACATGAAGAAGACCCTAGGGAGAGAAGCGTCGGGTCGCCGGAGGCGGGACGGACAGCTTTCGGATGTCGTTCAGCCTTCTCCCCAGCCTCTTCATGTCACGGGGTGTGGCGCGGCAAACAGGTGCAGCTCCACCAGTTCTAGATGACCGGCCATGGTACGTAGGCGGGGACACGGTCCAGGGTCCAACCCCTTATATGGGGAGAAGGACGGTACAAAAACGAACAACGGAGTTCAGTTCTCATAGTACAGCATAACTAAAAAGAAATGTATATGTATAAGCGTAGAAAACCGCAAAACATTAAAAAAAAAAATAAACAAGAGCGTGTGGGAGTCATCGCTAGGCGTTTAATTGCACCAAATAACGAAAAATAAATCATAAGCATGTAAAGTAAAGAAAACATAAAATAAACATGAGCGTTGAATAACGCAGGGCCTGTGTAATCCAGAAAAAAATAAACATAAAATGTAAAAGCATAAAAAACATAAAATATAAATGCAAACAATAAACATAAAAATGAAAAAAATAAATAAATAAAACTGTACATCCTGGGCAGAGTTTGTAAAAGAATAGAAGCAAGA
The DNA here is from genome assembly GCA_917880885.1 of Limnephilus marmoratus. Taxonomy (NCBI): domain Eukaryota; kingdom Metazoa; phylum Arthropoda; class Insecta; order Trichoptera; family Limnephilidae; genus Limnephilus; species Limnephilus marmoratus. The sequence goes on along the minus strand of OU862913.1, from coordinate 54,579,532 downwards.
AAAGTCAGTGGTAAGTCAGGAACAAGTACACCTGGTGTCAAAATCTACTAATCAGCGACTCTAAGCTCAGGCCATCTCTCAACCCAGATCCTTGTAAAGTTCCTCAGGCACTCGAAATTCGTCTTGTTCGAAACCAGATCAGTGTTCCACACTGGTCTGATTGGTACGTCCAAACCATCGAGCATTTCCTCTCTTGCGTCCGTCATTATCTCACACTGCCACAGAATGTGCTCCGCCGACTGGTTCGTGCACCCGCAGGCGCAGTTGGGGTGAGGGGACAGGGAGAGGGCATGAAGTCTCCCCCTGAATTCCCCGTGGCCGGATAGAAGCTGGGTGATGTGGTGGTCCAACTTGAGAAAGACCCCTTCCATTCTGACTTTAACTGATGGGAAGAAGGAGAAAAGAAATAAAGGAAATTTAAATTGGAAATGAGATACTTGTTGTTATTTAATTACCTAACCTAACCTAACACGCTAGAGATCACATACATATGCTCATTCCTGAGATGAAGTTTCATGTTTTTATTCACCACGGGCATAATTCTGCATAAAAGCAGTATTTTGGCGCTCGGTTTAACCGAAAATTTCGTGGTGAAACCATGGCACATAAAGTATTATCCCTACTATACTCAACCCTTAATTACAGCGTAACATAATGTTCATGTTCTTATATTAATACCACCCTAGAAGCATTAGCTTGTGTCTGGAAGAGTAGTATACATTTTGTAATGCTATATTATGTTATGAGTTCTTAAATACTACGCACTAGAACAGTCTATTCTTCAGTATGCCATTATCAGTTGGGGAGCAGCTTACAAAACTAGTTAGACCCCCATAGAAATTGTTCAAAGACTCATTATAAAAATTATACTAAAACAACCTCCAGACTTCCCCACTGAACGCATATTCCAGTGGCGGATACAGAAAAAACTCAAGGGGGGGGGGGGGGGGGGGGGCGCTAAAGATATACCTAAGAAAACTGAAAAGTAGCCAACAGTGTGTAGAATACGAAGCACCGTACAAAGAGGAGACCGACTATAGGTACTATCTCATTCTCTCGTAGGCTAAAACATATATGTGTTTGTGAAATCACAACGGTGCTAAAGAATTTTTCACTTTAATAAATACATAAAAGATTGGCGGACAGCACATTTAAAACTTGGCTGGTCACAGGGAGCAGTAGAGCTGCATTCCACGATCAAGTGAATCAAATACTTGAGTCGGGCCATGTTAAGGGTACCTTTACATGAAACGACGTGTGAATGTGAATGAAGCAAAAGTTTCAATTTAGGAGGCGAGTGTGGGTACCGCCACCACGGGAATTATTTATTGGATAACACCCCTGCTTTAAGTCATCCCAAGTGGATCGCTAAGTTTGGTGACATAGCAGGGATGTCTGAGTTCATGGGATGTGGTTTTTCAAGGTAGCGGAGGATGTGTTTGTCCACGTACTGCGTGGCGAGCTGGAAAGGACTGGTTGAGGTAGACTCTTTAACCTCTCCAGCAGGAATCTCTCGACCCATTGCCTCGCATCGCAGTGGGAGGGAAAGGTTCATCCATCCATCTCTCCTGGACACACTAGTCCAGAGAGTCCTAACCACCTATCATACCCTTTTCCTGCCATTATTTCCTTTCTAAGTATGTTTACGAGAGATGCGAAGGTTGATAGAGATATCGAAAGAAGGGTAAATGCAGGTAACTCCGCATTTATGGAGGACAGAACGCCGTTGGCGCTAACAAAAAAATGTCGAAAGAAGCGAAGCTAGCAGTCCACAATGGAGTGCTGGTACCGTCCCTGATGTATGGCAGTGAAGCATGAAACTGGCAGAGGAAGAACTAAATGCTATAGAATTGAGATCCCTGCGGCGTATGTGTGGTAAAGCCATGTACTACAGTGTGCAGCAGCTGAATACTGTGCTCCAGTATGGGCCAGAAGCGCCCACACTTCCATGGTCGACGTTCAGCTTAATGCCACAATGCGAACCATCAGCGGAACCTTAAAATCGACTCCTCTTCCTTGGCTCCCCGTACTTGCAAATATAACCCCGCCAAATATCAGGCGAGAGATTGCAACACTGAGGGAATACAAGAAGGCGCTGCAAAAAAGCGAAATACCCTTGCACGATGATGTCGTTTCTCACCCGGCATGCCGCTTAAAGTCTCGAAAACCCTTCTGGACGGAAGAAGAAAGACTCCTTCGAACACCTCTCACCCCAGAAGATAGGTGGAAGCTTGAGTGGCAATCAGCCAACGTCAAAAACGCCGATCTCGTGCAAGACCCTACTGAGAGACAGCCTGGGTTCTCATTGCCTCGCAAACTCTGGACTGCCATCAATAGAATAAGGTGCTCCCATAGCCGTTGTGCTCACATGATGCATAGATGGGGCCTTAAAGAGTCGGCGACGTGTGAATGCGGTGCGGTGCAGACCACCGAACATGTGGTCAACGAATGCCCGCTCCATTCATTCCCCGGCGGGATTGATGAGGTCCACAGGGCAACGCCTGAGGCCCTAGACTGGCTCGCAGACCTAGATGTCCCCCTCTGACCCCCACCATACGAAAGAAGAAGAAGAACCGGTGCGTGAAAAAAAACATGGCGTATCCGCGCATGCGCCTCTCTACCGAAGTTCAATGTTGCCAACATAATAATAACATTTTTAATTCGTAATAATCCGAAAAAGACAATGTACAGTTTTTTAACGGTCGTGGAGTGTTTTGTTTATAAGGCTGATAGTGTTTAGGCAACAGGTAGGTATAGCTCAGAGATTTTATCCCAAATTTTGTGGTGTCTGTAGGGATGTCGAAAATGAAAAAAAATATCGATATATCGATATTTATTAAAATATCAATATCGACGTCGATATATCGAGGAAAAAATATCGATATATCGGTCAAATTTTCAAGAGATGTTGTGTTTTTTAAAATAATATTATATTCAGCTCAATATTATCAATAGTAATTTTTGTACACAATTTGCTTTTTTTAATGTACAAAAATCTCAATTTAAATGAAGGTATTTTTATCACTATTCATTTTTATTACGTAATAATTACAAAAATATCATAAACTAAAAAGCTGTCTTCTAACTTATATGTACACTGAGATGCATTCAAAGTTTGTATTCGTCTCAGTAACATTCTATTGGCGTATTAATCTGTCAAAAAGGACTTCTTGTTTGGAACAAGGTATAGTCAATAATCATAGACAATTGGGAACCAACACATAGGACTGGCTTATAAAAAAATGGGGAAAAATAGCGTACATTTCTATGTATGTACCTACATACATGAGATAGTATTGGTGATCTCAAATACTAATGCAAAGATAATAGATTTGTAAGCTAATAATAGTTAAAATTTCAACCTGCCAGATTTCATGACTCAATACAGTTACTTTTTTTCCGTTCGTTCCTATACGGTTTTGGATTCTAGTGACTTTAAATACATAAATTAAAAAAAATATCGTTTTTGATACAATTTTCGATATTGGATATTTTGCATCGATATATCGGATCAAAATATATCGGCTAAAAATACCGATATTTTGAATCAAAAATATCGATATATCGATATTTTTCCAACAAGCCTCGGTGTCTGTTGAAGAAATGCGGATTTTGTTCTTAGGTATATCGAGTAATGTGGTTGTTTATGTTTTGATTCGTTCCGCACGTTTTCATCCCGTGACACAATCCCTGACAAATCCCCGACAAAATATCCTACGAATAAAACACCCATCAACAAAATATCTACTAAAACCTAACCTAACCGAACCAGACCTATCAAAAAAAAATTAGACACAAATAATACAGATATCCTGTAAAGAGAATAAATTATTTTCGTCTTTATTATTTTTGTCCCATTTTACTATTTTTGAACAATTATTTATTTTCTTTACAGAATGTCTGTATTATTTTTGTCCCATTTTACTATTTTTGAACAATTATTTATTTTCTTTACAGAATGTCTGTACTATTTTTGTCCCATTTTACTATTTTTGAACAATTATTTATATTCTTTACAGAATGTCAGTATTATTTTTGTACCATTTTAATATTTTTGAACAATTATTTATTTTCTTTACAGAATGTCTGTATTATTTTTGTACCATTTTACTATTTTTGAACAATTATTTATTTTCTTTACAGAATGTCTGTATTATTTTTGTACCATTTTACTATTTTTGAACAATTATTTATTTTCTTTACAGAATGTCTGTATTATTTTTGTACCATTTTACTATTTTTGAACAATTATTTATTTCAAATTAATAAATTACGTTGTATTAACCACTTAATTATTTATAAAAACCGACATGTTTCGTCAGCAAAGCTGACTTCCTCAGGGTTTTGACAGAACTAATTTTAAAAATAGACATAGGTACATAGGTAATAGAGAAAAATAATAGACATAAACAATAATAAAATTTTGAAAGAAAATAATGTGTAAGGGACATAAACAATAAAATTTTGAAAGAAAATAATGTGTAAGGGACGAGGGCAATATAGAACAATTATAAAAAAAAAAATTTAAAATTTAAAAGGGGAATAGATTTAATAATGGGTCATTTAAATTATTTATTTTCTTCACAGAATGTATGTATTATTTTTATACCATTTTAAGATTTTGGGACAATTATTTATTTTCGTTATTTGTATTTAGGGTGTTATGCCGTGTTGCGCTACCTCCTTCTTTAGCCAACGTTTCGGATAACTTTGCAGTGTCCATCATCAGGGCAGATCCGGCAGAGCCGGTAGATTTTGGCGGTGAAAATCTTAAAACTTATCCAATTATTTATTTATTTTAATTTTTTAAACTTTATGAGTAAAATCTCAAATAATAATATTTAATTAAATGAAGACAATATTAGCGAAACTCAATAGAAAATCTGGAGACAGAAAAAGATATGGGCTCCGCTGGGACTCGAACCCAGGACCTAGACTTGCAGAAAAGTCAATAGATGTCGCGTATTAAAAATAAAATGGATAAATTTTTTTATCCAGAGACTATCTATATTGCATTTAGTTCGAATTGAATCTTGCAATCATATGTAAAGATAGCAGCCAATACTATGTGCGTTAAATATTGCAATTAAATGAAGATAATGTTGGTAGTTCTTAGTCGATGTTTGATACAATTAAAAGTGACCGAATTTGATATGGGTTCCGTAGCTCAATCGGTAGAGCTCTTGCCATGTAAGCAAAGGGTCCTGGGTTCGAGTCCCAGTGGAGCCAATATCTTTTTCTGATTTTTCTGTCTCCAGATTTTCGATTGAGTTAAGCTAATATTGTCTTCATTAATGAATTATTTATTTTCTTCACAGTATGTCTTATTATTTTTGTCCCATTTTTTGTTAGGTTATGTTAGGTAAGTTTAAGTTTGGTTATGTCAACATATGTTAGGTTAGGTTTTAGCAGATATTTTGTTGGAGTATATTTAATCCGTAGGATATTTTGTCGGGGATATTTTGTCGCGGTATGAAAATGCGCATCATCGTCTTTATTATAAATAAGTAACCTAATTTAATTTTCAACGTACATTTTGTTACTTTACTTTTTTAATTTTCTACATTTTCGACATATCCGTGTTATTCACTAGCAAACTTAAAACTAAAAACTGGTAGTTCAAAATTTAAAATATAAGGTAACAAATGGGAGGCGGGAATGGGTACCACCGCCCGGTAGCCCAGGCAACGAAGGAAAAATAGGGGAAATAATTCATGTAGAAGCCAATTTTGGCACAGTTGTAGGGGAAGGTGTCCTTAACAAAATACTAAAAGTACTGGGGGGTGGGGGTGGAGCTAAGGGGGAGGGGGGGGTTTAAAGGTCCCTTTTTTCAGTTTTTCGTTAATAACTCAAAAACTACTGCCTCTAGCGAAAAAGTGTTCAGGTACTAAATTATTTCCATAAAATTCTCTACAAAAAAGGTTCTATAAACTTTTTTGTTAGGATCAATGCTTAAGCAGATAGGGAGGGGGAAAAATGTAAAATTAAAAAAAAAACTGTTTTAATTTTTAAAAATGAAATGTTTGTCGGTAAAAATCAAACGCTTATTGTTAAAAAACCAAATAATTAATGCTTAGGGGTCGTCCATTAATCACGTGACTCTCGAAAGGGGGGGGGGGGTTCGGAAAAAATCACCAAATATCACCGGGAGGGGGTGTGTAATGAGATATCACGTGTATTTATTTTTCGTGATAATATTCTGAAAATTTCAAAATACTTTGTACTAAAAAAAATACACGTGATTTTTGGGGGGGGGGTTAGTCTATAACCACACCACATATCACCACGAAGGGGGGGGGGGTTCAAAAGTTGCTAAAAAAACATCACGTGATTAATGGACGACCCCTTAGGGATGTACCTTGAACATTAAATTTCGTCGAAATCTAAACATTCATCGTCATCAATGCTGTCTTCGACGGGGGCTTCGTTCATACATGAGCCGAGGCAGCCGCAGGCACCGGAGCAGGCAATCCCTGCTTTGCGGTAACCGCAGCGCATCCCACACCCAGTCGTGCATCGGCAAAAGATCGTGTTCAAAATGGAGATGGGTGCCACAGGGTCGTTCGTGTTAACTGGGTTAAGGATCCCATCTTCTCCCTTGACCCAACCCCATTGGATGGGTAGTAGAGGGTTGCCTAGCCACTGTTGTATCTGTAAAAAAGTAATGAGACCAAGGTAAGCATTCATCACAAATTAATATTTGTAATAAGAAAGCAGTATTTAAAACTATATGCAACTGGATTTAATTACCTGTAGATATATGCTGAGCGAGTGTTGCTTTGAAGCTCCTCTGGTGGGAGGAAGAGTGGCCATGTCTGATTTGGGCTTCTTTGACGCTTTCAAAAATGCCGAGTACCGATGTTTGTTTAGGCTGTCTTAATGAGCAGGCGCTTTGTATACAGCCAAAAAAAGTTTCTCGCCAGCCTGTTCAATATTCTCAGGTGATGCTGAGGGATCAGAGAATATTGGTGAAATGTCTTGGGTGAGGCCAGGATTTTCTGTGAAGAGCTTTACATTTACATTCCCACTTTACACTTTCCATATATCGCCGAGGTGGTGTCGCATCCGGAGAAGCTATGGAGAAGGAGAATTGTTTTGGCGATTGGAAGCTGTTGAATTTGTGCACCGAAAACAATTTGGTCTCCACATTCCCACGGCCCGGCTTCATGAAATATATATTGATTGATGGTGGTGCCAATCCAATGAGGAGAACTAACAAGTCCACATCCTCCGCAACTATTGCTACATTTGAATGTAGAGCAGCTTCATCCAACCCACACCTCACAATAGTGCTATCAGCATCCCCTGTAGCAACAGTTGTTTTAATCCCGGCTGCTGCCATTTTCTCGCTGAGCAAGTGAATCAACCTTGTTTTGTTTCTTTCGAGCGGAGCAGAAGCAAAGGAGGCTCACAAAAACTTCCGTTGACATCAACTTTCACGAAAAAACGACCATCACCATTCAACAAGAACATTTTCTTGCTAACAGCTTCCAATCGCTAAAACGATTCTCCTTCTCCATAGCTTCTCCGGATGCTACACCACCTCGGCGATATATGTAAATAGTAAAGTGGGAATCGCTAAGCTCTTCACAGAAAATCCTGGCCTCACCCAAGATATTTCACCAATATTCTCTGATCCCTCAGCATCACCTGAGAATATTGAACAGGCTGGCGAGAAACTTTTTTGGCTGTATACAAAGCGCCTGCTCATTAAGACAACCTAAACAAACATCGGTACTCGGCATTTTTGAAAGCGTCAATGAAGCCCAAATCAGACATGGCCACTCTTCCTCCCACCAGAGGAGCTTCAAAGCAACACTCGCTCAGCATATATCTACAGGTAATTAAATCCAGTTGCATATAGTTTTAAATACTGCTTTCTTATTACAAATATTAATTTGTGATGAATGCTTACCTTGGTCTCATTACTTTTTTACAGATACAACAGTGGCTAGGTAACCCTCTACTACCCATCCAATGGGGTTGGGTCAAGGGAGAAGATGGGATCCTTAACCCAGTTAACACGAACGACCCTGTGGCACCCATCTCCATTTTGAACACGATCTTTTGCCGATGCACGACTGGGTGTGGGATGCGCTGCGGTTGCCGCAAAGCAGGGATTGCCTGCTCCGGTGCCTGCGGCTGCCTCGGCTCATGTATGAACGAAGCCCCCGTCGAAGACAGCATTGATGACGATGAATGTTTAGATTTCGACGAAATTTAATGTTCAAGGTACATCCCTAAGGGGTCGTCCATTAATCACGTGATGTTTTTTTTAGCAACTTTTGAACCCCCCCCCCCCCGTGGTGATATGTGGTGAGGTTTTAGACTAACCCCCCCCCCCCCAAAATCACGTGTATTTTTTTTAGTACAAAGTATTTTGAAATTTTCAGAATATTATCACGAAAAATAAATACACGTGATATCTCATTACACACCCCCTCCCGGTGATATTTGGTGATTTTTTCCGAACCCCCCCCCCCCCTTCGAGAGTCACGTGATTAATGGACGACCCCTAAGCATTAATTATTTGGTTTTTTAACAATAAGCGTTTGATTTTTACCGAAAAACATTTCATTTTTAAAAATTAAAACAGTTTTTTTTTTAATTTTACATTTTTCCCCCTCCCTATCTGCTTAAGCATTGATCCTAACAAAAAAGTTTATAGAACCTTTTTTGTAGAGAATTTTATGGAAATAATTTAGTACCTGAACATTTTTTCGCTAGAAGCAGTAGTTTTTGAGTTATTAACGAAAAACTGAAAAAAGGGACCTTTAAACCCCCCCCTCCCCCTTAGCTCCACCCCCACCCCCCAGTACTTTTAGTATTTTGTTAAGGACACCTTCCCCTACAACTGTGCCAAAATTGGCTTCTACATGAATTATTTCCCCTATTTGCTATTTTTTGGTCTTCGTTGCCTGGGCTACGGGAACCTTTTTTGGATAACCAACACATCTGCTATAGGTCACCCCAAGTGGTTCGCTACGTTTGGTCATTTAGCAGGGGTGCCGGTTTCATGGGTGAGGTTTGCGGACGACCAGGACATACAGAACCCCAGGCTCCTACCACCGCTTAAACCCTTTTCCTTCCCAGAACTCTCCTCCCCTTCCTTTCCTTAAAATAACCCCTCCACACAGCATCCCCAAAGATGACAAAGACCCTGAGGGAAATTATAAAGAAGCGAAGCTAGCAGTCCACAATGGAGTCCTGGTACCTACCCTGATGTATGGCAGTGAGGCATGGAATTGCAGAGGAAGGATGAAAGTAAACTGAATGCTGTTGACATGAGATCCCTGAGACGTATGTGTGGTAAAACCATGTGTGATCGTGTTGTAAGGCTGATGTACACAAGTATAATGAGCAAAATTAAGAAAGGGACCCTCAGATGGTTTGGGCACGTAGAGCGAATGAACGAAGAAAGTAGTGTAAAAAGAATATATGACGCAAATGTGAATGGTAGAAGAAGTCGGGGGTGCCCGAGGAAGACATGGCACGATCAAGTGAATCAGATACTTGAGTCAGGCCATATGAAAAGTAAGAATAATAGAAGAGTATGTATGAGACGATGTATGAATGAGGGTGAGGCAAAGAGTGTGTGCCAAGACCGAGTTGTTTGGCGGTCCGTCCTATCTGCATACCCCTGCGGTGAAACGACGTGATGGTTAGTTAGTTAGTTAGTTAGCCTCCTGTATGGAGATTATGTAAAAAAAATAAAATTAAATAATAGGCCACTTGCATCACATTTAAAAAAAAAATTCCGGTTCAGACAAGACATTCAGTATTTTTTTATCGTATTTTTGAAACCCTGGGGATTTTTTGAAAATTTCAATCCGAAAAATCAGACCATTTTTTATAAACCGGAAAGACGGGACGTAATTTTATAGGTGTGAAAAAACGATAATTACATAGCCGAAAATCATTTAAAAAAAAAAGAACGTTTTCCACACGAATGGCACAGGAGAATAACGAGGCATATTAAAAATATTACATCTAATAAATATTTTTTTCCTTGATTCATCTTATTGATCATAAATCATTATAATGTACAGCGTCTATATTACTAAATTCAATGTAATATACTTGTTAGGGTGGATCGCCATTGTATGGAAATTTTTTATTTTTATAAATCAGTTTTCGCGGGGTGCGGAATAGATGCTCTAGGTACATACAATTAAGCATTCAAAATATCAATTTAAAATTTTGATAACAAGTACTGCCACAAAGCAGTTAAATTATTTGCAATCTGGTAAAAAAATGTCCCTTTTTAAAACAGTTTTGTGTCAATATGAATACTTTAATTTTTACTTTTACATTTCATAATGAATTAAAAATTGCCGCGCCTTAAATAATAACATTTTTAAAAATTGATATTTTTTATTAATCCCGCGAAAATTTGACAAATTGCTGAGTCCACTTTCGCGCAATATACCAAGAAACGCAACAAACATCTTTAGATCAACCGTCCACATCTCGCAGTACAGTTTCAAGCTTTACTAACGTTGATCTTCCAGCTGACCAACAATACTTTGCTTCATCTACTTCTTCTTCTTATGTAATAAATCCAACAGACAGTAGACTATCTGTTTTATCCGGAACATTGGATCGATACAGTATTTCTGATCGGGCGGGTGCTGCCATCGTCTGCGCTACAATGCAAGATATTGGATTAGTGACAACAGATAATCTAACAAACGTGATCGATCGTAATAAGATTCGACGTGCTCGTGCCAAAACTAGGACCACACTGCCTGACTGCCATCAATCAGCCACATTTTGATTTGTGCATTTGCCTATCGTTTGAAGGTTAAAAGGATAAAACATTAATCATGTAGAATGGACGCAGAAAAGTTGTGATAGAAGAACATATCAGTCTTTTGAAAGAACCTGGCTCACAATACATTGGTAACATAGGCGTTAAGTTCGGTGATGCTAAAACAATAGCTCACAAATTGTTTGTATGTTTTGTGGCAAAATCCATTGATTTCGCGTGCATCGTGGCTATCGGATGTGACGGAACAGCAGTTAATACTGGAACTAAGTCTGGCATTATTCGACTTCTTGAAGAAAAGCTCCATCGTCCACTTCAGTGGTTGGTCTGTCAAATACATGCCAACGAGTTAAGTTTGAGACACCTTTTCGAACACCTTGATGGAACGACAACAGGTCCTAGAAGCTTTAGCGGCCAACTAATAAAGTTACTCAAGAACTGTGAACATCTTCCTGTGATAGAATTTCAAGCAATAGAATGCAACTTACCGGACATTACAAAATCCCGTGACGACCTTAGCACAGACCAGCTTTATTTATTGGAAATGTGCCGAGCAATCGCCGAAGGACCTACTTTTAATTTAACGCAGCAGACTAAATTGACTTGATCTACTGGGAAAAACCATCAGAACCATCTCTTACAAAACTGATATCTAGCGAGACAATAATTGATGCCATTGCAGACCACGAAATTATCGAATTCAACATTTTTGCAAGTTCCGATTGATGCTCTGTCACACGCAAGCCACGGAAAGATGCATCAAAGTGGTAACAGCATCACGCTCTGCTGTTTGCGACCCTGAAAGACGTTAAGGGTGGATACAAAACAAGCTAGAATCTTATCGTATAACGCCAGTATTCAATTCGAAGAAGGACTATAAAACACAATAACTTTCATGATTTTTGACTTTATTTTTTAACATTGTTTGTGATATTTTTGTGTAGCAATGGTACTTTTATTGTTTCTTGATTAGTAGATAATATTACAAGTAAATGAAAAGTTTAATTTATTTTTATTTTAACTACTTTTATTGAGCAAAGATTAAACCCTTCTTTTTCTATTTTCTCGCTGTTTTTGTAAAATTTGAATTGACTTGGGGCAGTACTTGCACTCGAAATATCTTAATGCTGTCATAATAACTTTTAAAAGTATCCCCATAGAGCATCCATTCCACACCCCGCTGCTAAGAAAAACTAAAAAACAAAAAATAGATCCACACTAATTACTTGTACCTACTTGTAAATTATAATAATAACAAGAATATTATAAAAGTTTATTTTGTTAAAATCAGCACCATTATCATTATACCTCTAAAACACAAACCGACTTCTTCTTCATACATCTTCTTCATGTTCTGAAGAGAACCCCGTTCATCATTAAATGTACGGGGTTCTCTTCAGAACATCTGTCAAAAAGTGAAACCAAATGATAAGTTCGCAGAGAACAAACAATAAATCTAGTGAACGAATTCAAAAACTCGCCTGAAATCAAAGTGATGCCATATAAAAAAATAAATCACTGTGGAATTTTACAAAATTAATAGGAACATTTTCGTAGACGGGACATTTTCATGTAATGATGTCACGAGCCCAAATAATGGATTTATTTATTTAAAAATAAAAATAAAACTGTACATTTCTAAACAATTTTACTAACATTTTCTTAATCTTAATAAAAAGATCTATCCACATGATTTTTTCAAGTCGTTTTTTTTTTTTTTTTTTTTTTTTTTTTAACTTTATTTATTCTCATTTCTTTGTACATATAATGTATAATAGCAAATAGTATACATATAATAATATAATATAATAATAACAAATAGTATGAACAAGAAATGAAAACCCACTAAGGCACTGCCTGAGTGTGGGTAATATTAAAACAAAATACTATATTTCCAAGTACCCAAAGTATAAAATAGACTTTAAAAACATATAAAATATAAAGTTAGTATAAAAAGTTAGTATTACATAGGTAGAATAAGTGAAAAGGGTTTTTTCAGCTATTATAAAAATAAAATAAAAATATGGAAAAAACATACTGATTTTATTTTTTTTTTTTATATTGTTATAAAAAATTAAACAGAAAACATATTGTACTACAGTTTAGAAAATTACAGAAAGTGAGTGTTAGAAGGATGGATAAATTTATAGAAAAAGCGTTTCAATATCTACATTATTCAACCATAATTTTACCTCTTTTACATATTTTATCATTTTGTTTATCATTTGAGTTTGTAGTGGTAGAAGGTTAAATGAACGAGGACCAATGAAACTGCTATGTGTCTGCAATAATTTAGTATTTGTTTGTGAGGTGTAAAATATATTATTTATTCTTTTGATCATTCTGTTTTCATTTATTTCGAAATTATTTTTGTTTTTGAATACATATTTCAAAGTTTGTAATATAAATAATTTACGTATATTAAATATTTTAGTTTCTTTGTATAATAAGTTGGTCGAGAATGTTTTATTTTTGTTATATATGACTTTAATTATGTGTTTTTGAATTATTTGTAGAGGCTTAATAAATGTATCAAGTGCACCACCCATCCTATAATGCCATAAGTGATTGATGATTGCACCAGAGAAAAGTAGATCATTTTCAATTTTTCAATGTTTAGTACTTCCTTAAGTCTATAAAATATGTAGGTCAGATATCTTAATTTAGAAGTGATTTGAAATCCATGCAAGTGCCCTATTGAATAATTTTTTTTTTAAATGTACACTGAGAATTAAAATTCTTCAAACCAAATTGAAATAACCTTAAAATTAATGTGTCACCCTTTCCCCTTTCAGCTGATGTTCTCCCGCCATCTCAACCGCCTTCTCTCTTCGCGATCTCTCCCAATCCGCAGCAGCGCCCTTCACCCAGGAGTTGTAGCTTCCAACATGGCCCAAGACTGGAAGGACTCCTATCTGCCATTCGTCACTTGGTTATTCAAGTCCGAGAAGGAAGGAGCCCTCTCCGTGTTGTACTGCGCCCTCGACCGGGCCACAGAATCCGGAGCTGACTTCATCAGCAACATGAGGGAGACTTGCACTACAACAGCCTCCAAGGATGTAGATCAGCAAAGGGGACTGTTTGAGCTCACTTGCGAAATGCTTGATATTAAGAGTTTCGGTGGTAAGGCAGATAATTAAAGCGATGTCTGTATTTTTTTCTGAGCGGGCTATTTAAAATGTATCATTGACATTAAATTCAGCGCCATTTTTTGTACAGCCGATTCTAAGTTCCAAGTTCGTTTCAACTTTTGAATAAATTTCCTTAAGCGTCGATTAGACGTGGCGAGTTTACAAGCTACTATCTGGGAAATTCACTATCTGTTAGTAAACTCTCCCAGTGTCATTGTGTTACTTGCTAACTAGCAGATTGTTGACAATCTACGTAAAAAGTTGAAAGGTCGTCAACTTTACTCGCTACACGCTTGCTCGTGATTGGTTTATTTATGTTTTTCAAGATGGCTGCCAATAAACAGCTGATTTCTACTGTCAAACATCACAAACTTAGTTCACGCAGGCGTAGTTATTCTTGTTACTGGCGCTAGCAGCAATCTCAGTTTCCTACGCTGTTGAGCGAGTGGACAGTTTTATGTGTCATCATGACAATCTCACTCGCCGATTTACCCGTTTTTAAGCCTCGATGACACACGGCTAGTTTACCTAACTATCTACTAAGTTTAAAAGCGGGAAAATCTTGAATCACTGTTGAACACAAGAACGAGTCGAAGAAACGACCCGTTATCATGTGATAAATGTCAACCGTGTACAAATGTTGGGCACGCGTTTGGCTTGTTTCCCGACTATGCACCAGTGCTGAAGGGATCAATGACGCTAGTTCCTCGGAGCATCTTCCATTGTAATACCGGTAGAACAAGGATAGCATTCCCACCCGACGCCTGTGCTCTAAAGATTGCAATCCGTCTGTTAAGATGGGAGAATCTATTAAACGGACCGCCCGTTTCTGCACAGAGTCGAGGGTATTCTTCAGGTATTTTGGAGCTCCAGACGAGAGGTGGCTTCCAAATTCAACTGTGGGGCGCACAATGCAACTTTGAATATGAAAAGTGGACTAACAATGCAACTTTGTTAATGATTCACCCTCTTAACTAGAAAAGCAGTTATTTGGCATTAGAATCAGCTCTTTATGCTTTTATCAGTTTGCGAAAATATAAATATTGCCTTATGAATGGGTGAATATTAATGAAATGAAGCGTTTTGCTTTTACTTTTCTCTTAATAAGGCATCGGAAAATTGCTGCATTTGATTCTGTACACACATATATATATATATATATAAATCAAAATATGCTTGCATATATGCATATAAGTTGTCTATGTATTGCTATATAAAACCATTTCATTCTAATTTAAAAATTAAATCAATTAGGCATCCATGGTGACTTACTTCGGTGGCTCACTTCTTCGGAGTAGACTTCATGTGTTTCAGTTGAGGGAACTAAGTCCAGCTTCTTCACCGTGCCCCCCGGCGTACCTCAAGGTTCTCATTTAGGGCCATTATAATTTAATGAATATATTTTGATATTCGCAAATGTTTTTTACTTGCTAATTACCTAGCATATGCAGATGATAAAAAATATACCTTGTTATTAAATCAATCAATGAAATGCATTAAACTTCAGGAGGACCTCAATCGTCTTTTTGTCTACTGTGAGTCAAACAAATTTATTATTAGCATCTCAAAATGCAATAAATTAACGTTTACACGTAATAAAAATAAAATTTCCTTTTTTTCTGTCCTCTTTCATATGCATGTATGTAATTTTTATATTTTTTTTAATCTTTCAGAAAATTTTATGTTAACACGATATTTATCTAAACTCCTCCGCCCTTTAAATAAAAGCGTTGCTCTAGAAAATGGTACAATATGGTTACTGTAAAAATATATTTAAAACAACTTTGTTTAACGTATGTTATGCTTTTTTGTATTATTAAGATTAATAAAGAACTGTAAAAATCACAAAATAAATTTAATTAACCTAACCTCATCTAAACTAAGAATGGAAAAGGATACGCAGGTGAGGGGTGCGCATGAAAATGGATATATTTTTATTTTTTTACATTAGCTCCACACAAGAGGCACCGAGGAAAACAATTTCTCTAGGGGCCTATATAATCTTTGAGGATGCTGTGTGGAGGGTTTTTAAGGGAAAGGAAGGAGAAGATATGGGAAGGAAAAATGTATGAGAGGTGGGTAGGAATCTGGGGGTCAGTGTGGCCAGGAGTGACGGACGTACGAATCTATTCCTCGCACTGCAGTGCAAGGAGAAAGGGTCCGGAGAATCCGGCTGGAGAGGTCAAAAGGCCTCCCTCAATCAGTCTCCTCCGATCCAGCCCACCACCCAGTGGTTGGGTAAACGTATTCGCCGCCAAGACCTAGACAAACCTCATCCCATGAATCCGGGCACCCTTGCTAAGTCACCAAACGTAGCGAACCACTTGGCGTGACCTGTGGCAGGGGTGTTGTTGGTTGTCCAATACATGGTGCCCGGGGCGGCAGTACCCATACCCGCATCCCAAATTGAAATGGATATGCTTGAGAGGTGCGACGGAGGGGTAGAGGACGAGGGAGGGATTTCAAAGGAGACATAAAAGCGGTAGGGGAAAGCAGGGGGTCATTTTGTAAAATCCGTGCTTTTCACACTGACGGCTGTATGTGGCCTCGCCACGAGTCGGAAAATCTTCTGATTTATTCCTGTGCGCACCAGATGGAAAAACTAAAAAATATCGTGTGTCCAAAAGAACTTCAATGAGTAAAATTAAAATACACACACTTTCTTTGAGTGGCATCACAACGCATAGCTGGTTTTCGCTAGTTATAAAAGAAAAATAATGAAAAACAAAGCTTTTATCTTGTGCATAAATTCAAATTCGATGCATCAACAAATAGTGTCCGACCGAAACAGGACTTTTTACCGAAACCGAATCTTCGGTATCGGTCTCAGTTTCGGCCGAAACTGAAACCGAAACCGAAACTTTTTTGGAAATGTTAAAAATCTATGGTTTACTGAAATTTTGCTATTTTTTTTACACTTATACAGACAGTTAACACGGGTTAAATGAAGTAAAGAAAATAATTGAACTATGAGATTTTTTTATTTCTGCTATAAAACAACAAAAAATATTAAAAAAAAAAATAAACATGTTAACTACTTCTCGGAACAAAATATTTCAATAATTAACACTGACATTTTAATGTAAGGAATTCATTAATTTAGTGTTTTAATTGCGTTTACAATCACAACATTCTTATTACACGTAATAAATGAAATAAAAAATAATGTTTTATTTATTTTTATAAAAAAATCGTTTTTTTATGTAACTGCTTTAAAACAAACACTAACTTATATAATCACTATGCGCGAGAAATAACACATAAACTCACAACACAATCACACCGGACCGGCCGGCAAACTCAGTTGATGTCGTTGATGATGACATTGATGACACACGAGCCACGAACTCACCCGAAGTCAGCCGAACGACGCGCGATAATTCACGAACACAGAGTTTTGGAGAGGCTGATGGTTCGGCAGGTTTTCTGCCGAAACTTGATTTTTTGTCAAAACTTGCCGAAACCGAAACCGAACTTTCGGTCGGTCACTATTAACAAACGACATATTTACGTTTTAACATAAAATTTTCATTCCCAATCGCATTATAATTTATACCCCGAGAATTTTTTTTTTAATGATATTTAATTTTTATTTTAAGTGAAAATTTCTTTCTCACCGTTGTGATTTGAAACTCGACGTAACGGAAGTGAGTCACACTAAAAAGAGATAAACACATACATCCATGGGATTTAGCATGCACGGGAATGCGAAACAATAACATATTTATTTATTTCAATGGTACTCGGTTCCCAAATAATGTGGCAAATCCACAGTCTCACGCACGTCTCCTTTGGTCTGGTTGTATAAAAAAGCGCCTGACGAACTTTAGCGGCCAGACATCCTCCGGACTAAGGATAGTATCCTATGAAATCAAGAAAAATCTAATTCTCATACCATTCCAAAATGAACAGGCAAAGAAAAAACAAAAGAAAGCGACACCGAAGAAGAAAACATAAATACTAAAAGGATGACCAAATGTATAGGAAAAGCTGCACTGGAATGCGACGAATAAAATATGGATAAGATAGTTTTTTTTATTTTTTTTTTTTATCTATGTAAATAAAAATGAATCGCCGAAATGTATGTATGCGCATAATTTCCGAACGACTGCACCAAATTGGATAATTCTTTTTGTTTTGTGTTCGTTATTGTCAGGACAAGTTTTGTATAAGTGAGCTCTGGCATTATGAAATTAGAATTAGTAGAAAAATATTGCAATAGGTGGCACGCGAGCTGTTTGAAAACTAAATGTACCGGGAATAAATGTATGGAATGGAGGGGGGGGGGGAGGGGGAAAAGGGGAGAGAATTCGGGGAGGGGGTTTGCGGAGGGGGGAGGGGAACTCGGGAGTGGGGTTCGTGGGACGGGGTAAGAGGGGGAAGTGAACTGGGAAGAGGGAAGGTGGAGGAGGCGGAGAGGAATGGGAGGTGGAAGGGTAATGGAATGAATGGAAAAGGACACGCAGGGAGAAACAATTTCTTTATTAAATGGCATGGCAACGCATGCCGGGAACCAGCTAGTTTATTAATATAATTATACCGATAAGACTCTCCACACAGCATCCCTAAAGATGATATAGACCCTGAGGGGAATTATTTTGTTCAGAACCTCCCCTGTAATGTAAAATAAAAATATTAACCAGTTTTATAAACAATCGTGACGTAGTTAATATTATATTGAAGTAATCAGTACCAACACGCGATAGATTACTTTACAATGCATTCTTTGTAATTGACGACCTCCGTGGTTGAGGGTCAAATGCCAGCGTAAGCATGTGAATTAAATTAAAGGAATTTGTATTGTTTCACAACAAATTAATAATCATAGGAGACCGTATTTATCCCAGCTCACATAGATCTCATAGAAACCGTTGTGTCTCCCTTACTATCATAAAGAGAAGCATGATCTAAACGGTTTTAGAATGAGAAAGCAACACGCTTTATATTCTAATCGAAAAGTTAACCACAAAATAATAAAAATGCACACCTTTATGAAACCAAAGTTTCCGACCACAATTTGAAAAAAAATAATTAAATATTGTGAATTTTTAAAGAATTATTTTTACATGAAACGACAAAAAAGTGGGTGACAATAACGTTTTTAATTCATTTGTCTCATGAAATATTTGTGTTTTTTTTCCATTAACAGTAATTTTACATCGAAAAAAAGTAAGATGAGCCATTTTTAAAACTTTTTAAAGTTTGCATTCAAAATTTTTACACTTATTTAAAAAAATTGCTTGGTTATTTCTAATTGCATCACCTTTCTAAAACAGCTTTTAGTTTTCGAATACAGTCACAAATAATACATTTATTTGAATTACCTATACCATATTGCAAAGGGGAAATATTTTTACATTCTGACAAAATACGTTCGAATTTTGAAGGGTTTTAAATCTTATAATATAAAAATGAATCGCTGAATGTGTTGCTAAGCGCATAACTTTCGAAGGACTGCACCAAATTGGATAATTCTTTTTTTTTTTAAAAAAGGTAACTGCCAAAAACATGGGAAAAATTAATCGAAGATAATATCGTTATTTCTGAACTTAAAACATGAGATTGACAAAAATGTCTTTAAAAAAAGATGACTTAAGCGTCGATGACACTGAGCGAGTTTACAAGCTACTATCTACTAAGTTTAAAAGCGGGTAAATCGGCGAGTGAGATTGTCACGATGACACACAAAACTGTCCACTCGCTCATAAGCGTAGGAAACTGAGGTCGCTGCTAGCGCCAGTAACAAGAATAACGACGCCTGCATGAACTAATTCTATGATGTTTGACAATCAAAATCAGCTGTTTATTGGCGGCCATCTTGAAAAACTTAAATAAACCAATCATGTGAATTGCCCAGATAGTAGCTTGTAAACTCGCTCAGTGTCGCAGCTGGGACTCGAACCCAGGATATCTTATCTTATCTAGACAAGCGCCTTAACCAATTCGGCCACTAAAGCGTCGATGACACTCTGAGCGAATTTACTAACAGATAGTGAATTTCCCAGATAGTAGCTTGTACACTCGCTCAGTGTCGTCCACTAAAGCATCTTTAGTGGCCGAATTGGTTAAGGCGCTTGTCTAGGTAAGACAAGAGATCCTGGGTTCGAGTGCCAGCTGCGACAGTTAGCTTTTATTTTTCTGTGTCTTGCTCTCTTTCGTGTATTAATTTAGATTTATTAGTATTGCTTGCAGCAGTTTGGGCGAGTACTTGCCTAATTTAGACGGAGGGTTGTAGCCACGCGGGTGCCTGATAGAATTTACAGCCGGCCGTTAATGTACAGGCGCGGTAGGAGGGGAGCCGCGAGACGTTTCGTGTGCGTTCGTCAGTTGGTTCCTGGGCAGGGGCGTATATCTCTTTACTAACCTTGTAACTCCAAAAAAGATCGGGTCCATAGATGAACTGAATTGTAGATAGTAGGTAAACGGAAATGACAAATACGCCATTGAACCAATATATCCGGTTCGTCGGGGTTTGTGATTGCAACTGTCAGTGAATTGTCGCGTTATACCAATATGTAAATATTTTGAATTTAAAATGTTTCTTGCCAAAGCACTTCGTCTTCCTGGCATTAGCAAATTCACAGATATACCTAAGCCAACTGAAAAAGGGAAAAAGACAAAAGTCAAGTGAAAGTTATGGCGACGAAAATGCAGGTGATAATCTCTCATCCGTTATTACAACGTTGTTTTTATGTTTCATTTTGTCGTTGTTTGTCTAAAACTGAATTTATTTCTCATTGTAGACCCCAACTCGACAAAATCGCACAGCATCAAGTATTATGATGCCAAGGTACCGCGATTACGTCAAACATCAAAAAGGTATGTAATCTTAAATTGCATCATTATTTATTTTTATATTTATTCAGATTTAATCGGCTTTCTCCATGTTGTTTGCTAAGGACAAAGCTTTGGAAATGATTGCAAATCGTATAATCGCAAATGGTATAACACTATGGCTTGTTCACAAACTTTGGTTACTTATATTGATTTCAGTGCATAATGACTTCCCAAGGACCATCGGTGTGGTTGTTCCTGTCAAGGGGGAAAGTTTTAGTTTAGAAGTTTTTCTTGAAATGGAAAAAATATAGTAGTTTTTGTTCCCAAATTTTAGTTAATACATTAAATATATTTATTTCAGATCAAAACGTCAACGCAGGCACCAGCAGTGAGATTGTTCCTGCCGAAGGGATCCCAGGAGTTATCGAAGGTATGTACAATTAATGAACTTAGGCACACTGAATTATAGGACGGTAGGAGTAAATGAGCTTGCACCATTTCCAATGCCTTTAGGTATCTACAGTACCTACCTGACCTGGGTTTTTGCCGCTAGGTAAGGAACAAAAATACCTAGAATACGAAGAAAGTAGTGTAAAAAGAATATACGACGCAAATGTGAATGGTAGAAGTTGGAGATGCCCAAGGAAGACATGGCACGATCAAGTGAATCAGATACTTGAGGCGGCCCATGCCAAAAGTAAGAATAATAGAAGAGTATGTATGAGACGAAGTATGAATGTGAGTGAGGCAAAGAGTGTGTGCCGAGACCGAGTTGTTTGGCGGTCCGTCCTCTCTGCCTACCCCTGCGGAGAAAAGGCGTGATGGTTAGTTAGTTACATATTGGCTTTATAGGCTGCTATCTTTATATATGATCGCAAGATTCAACTCGAACTAAATGCAATCTAGATAGTGTCTGGATAAATTTTTATCCATTTTATTTTAATACGCGACATCTATTGACTTTCTGCAAGTCTAGGATGAATATTTATAATTAATTTTTATTATTTTTTTTTTTTTACTTTATGAATAATATGTGCGTTAAGTAAATAAAGATAATGTTGGTAGTTCTTAGTCGAAGCATGATACAGTTAAAAGTGACCGAATTAATATGGGTTCCGTAGCTCAATCGGTAGAGCTGTTGCCATGTAAGCAAAGGGTCCTGGGTTCGAGTCCCAGCGGAGCCAATATCTTTCTGATTTTTCTGTCTCCAGATTTCGATTGAGTTTCGCTAATATTGTCTTCAATTAATTAAATATTAACATTTATCATTACTCATTATTTTATTTTCTTATAGTATGTATCTGTATGAAATTAGCTTTAGTTAATATAATAAGCCCTGATGAAGCTTGAGCTAAGCGAAATTAAATATTAATAATAAAATGTGGTGTATTACAAAGTGTATTTTATAATTTAATATATTTTATTTTGGTTGAAAGGGAATAGTAATTCTACATTATGTTCATCTCATTTTTTCTACCATTCCTTCAAGAACTAAGATACATATTCTTTTTTTCAGATATAAGCACTCCTGTGAGACCCGGCAGTAGTCATTCAGTCGCAACACACCAAAATGAACATTTTAAGCGTAAGCATATTTATAGCTTTTTGTTTGTAGATCATGATTTGGTATATTTTGTTATGAAAAATGTAATAATTTTTTTTCAAATATTGTCTTTCCAGGTAATAAGAAGAGCATCTTAACTTATGTGAGACAGATCGCAGCCCAGACTCCGAGGAAGAAAAAGGGCAGTATGGAAATTTTGAAGACAGGCGTCGGCTGAAATATGTCCAGCGTATGTATGCCTGAACATTGGAGGTCCAGAGTCATTTTAATAAAAAGTAGATTCTTTATAAACAAAAATTACAGTCTTGACGTGTACGGTGAAGGAGGAAACTATCTGTTTCCTTAGAACGCTATGGGAAAGTGGTGGGCAACCTCCAATGTTTACATATTTTTGTATAAAGCTTTTTGTGTTTACATATTTTGACCGTGCATCAACTGAGGAGATGACTCCATGAGGCAGCCGCTGCATAACCCTCCCGCACCTCCCCCGTTGCCATGAGCAGGCCTGAAGACTGACCGTAGCGGACCAGTGCCCTTACACCCTGCCTCTGGTGTCCCGATGCTCACTTTTTTCCTTAGAGTCTTCAGGTTTCTTTCCCCCTTCATCCCAACATTATCTTCGACGGCCTACCGGGAAGCCGGCTTCGGGGTGCTGATGCCGAGTCTTGCTTGCGACTGGACTGATGGCTCCGCTCATCCTCGGCGGGACTGCCTGAACTCTTCTTCCTTTATATTAATAAACTTTTATTTCAGATACATCAAGTGGCGGAGATGAGACGTGATACAGTGAAATAAATAATTAACAACATGTAAGCACTCGCATACTGCCTGCTAACAATGTATGTCTGGTCATTGGAGGTCTAGAGTCATTTTAATAAAAAGTAGATTCTTTATAAACAAAAATTAGAGTCTTGACGTGTACGGTGAAGGAGGAAACCATCTGTTTCCTTTGAACGCTGTGGGAAAGTGGTGGGCAAACTCCAACGTTTACATATTTTTGTATAAAGCTTTTTGTTTTTGTGTTTTTTTAATTTTTTTGTTTACTGTTTTTGTGCTTGTAATTTGTGCTATTATTTTTTGTGTATTCGCATTTATTGTAAAATATAAAAGTTTACAGAGTTATCGTATTAAGCCAAATAATGATATTCCATTGGATATATGAACAATTATATAATACTTGTCATATTAATATTGTTAATTATATTAACAAAAATAATATGCCAAGTCCTCGAGGTAGGTACATTGTTCTTGTCATATTATTACTGTTAATTAATTATATGACAAGTACAATGTACCTCGAGGATAAGCTGTAATACAGGCGTGAATACGTTATGGCCTGATCAAAATTAGCTTCTGACTCACGCTCAATCTATCGGTGGAACCGACTCTGCATTTTTATCTCTGTGTTGTTTATCCTGTCTTTTTGAAAATAAAAAAAATATTTAAAACATGCACCTGTGAGTTTTTCATTTTTCTAATGTATTGATTTTTCATCTCCTCAGGATAACAGGTTTCCATCTGACAAAGCTCCCTCGTGAGAAAATGAGCTGTTAAAAACTATTTAAATCTTATTTCCTCGGAACCATCTTTGTCACATGGAACCTTGTTGTCCTGGGGAAAAGTTTTTTCATTTTTCTGCTTTTCAATTTTTTTTTTTAATAATTTATTGGGCTAATAAAGTAGGGCGAGTATATTGTCTATGGCAGGCCTTGTACCATTGTCTATGACAAATGGCCTTGAACTCCCTTCTACCAAGATCGGGATTGTTTTTCCGTGGTGAAGTTGGTGTCGACATTTGTCCCATAGAAAAGGCCCGAAGATATCGATCTAGGGATTGGTATATTTATGTTCCTGGGAGTACTTGGTGTAACAGCCGGACTACAAGCCGTCGAAGGTCATGGCCGCAACGCACGTGAGCGAATTAATTTATAATGAATCATCACGAGATAGTTTTAACTTTGGCATAATAAAGCATTAGCGTTTAATTAATCCTCTCTAAATATGTATAGTTTATCTGTACAGGCGCCCTTCAGGATTTTCTAATGAAATGCAACCATTTTGTTTGATACCACATGTTCCGAGAAACTAGTTTAACATTAATTGATTTACCTAAGGTAGTCAACCACCCCTGTAGATTCAATAACACAATAATCATGCTCTACCCTTCAATGTTGAGACTTAAGAATAAATCTGCATCTTTGTTACTTTAACATTCCGTCTTTTCTTTCATTGATCTACCCACATGTCAGCACTTGTATTCCGGATATGGATTAATGTTTATTTAAATATGAGAGTAATAATTATAGCATTGGGATGGCGGTGAACGCAAAGATAGATAAATACTTAAGTATTACTGTTACATGCTTACCCTATGATTTACCTTTACATTGATGGGAATAGCCTTCAAAAGGTTGTGACCAATTTAATTCTTTTGGCAATGTAAATACTCAGTTCAATCCCAGCGACCACCACGTGATCAATGAAATAAGGGATATCTGAATGAAACAGAGATTCAAGTTAAACATTTATTGTAATCAACAGTTTGTGAGCATGAGACAATCAACCATTCAAGGAATATATTTATAATTATTTATCGAAACTCAGGGTATGATCCAGGGTTCCTGGAAGAGGAATCTCCTGTGATAATAAAATATGCAAGTCACTTCTATAGAAATCAGGATCAGCGATGTTTTAACATAATTGACAGAACTAACCTTTAACCAGAATGCCGGGCGCCAAGGCCAGTCTCAATGACATGACCATTAAATAAGATATAAACTATCTGAAAACCAGTATATAGGAAACTAACGCCAATCGATGCCACCATGCCAGCCGGAGACCAGGTTTTCTGCACCCTCCTCCTACACGTCAAATCCGTCGAGTCACCGCTCTTCCATCCTCTCTCCAGATGTCGCCACTGTTCCGTCCGAAGATATCAAAACAAACTCATAGAGTAAAGTGTTTTTGCATTGTCAACATCCAAATTATCGGGGTAACATGTTAACCTGTTACAAGGTATTATAAAAAGAGAGTTATTAGAATTAGTATTATTTTTGCTGTTATACAGTGTAGTAAGTAGGTACCGTCATAGACTCACTTAAAAAATACCTTTCTGTTTTTGTCCATTATCTATGGTTAAAACAATCTGACTTTTCACTCGCTTCGTGGGTGGTTTGGTATATTTATGCTCGCTTCACCGCACAAAGATGACTGAAAAAGCTTCATAAATAGGCTCTCCATCTTGATATTTGATATTTTTTATGCTGGGAGTCAAATAATCATTAATTTTATTTATTTTTAGTTGGTTCAGATCACTTTCGAGGCTTTAAATATTTCGTTCCAACAACTGAAGGTGATTAATGAAGCTATTTTGTACAAAATCGTATACAGAATTACTTATCTAATGTACCTACTTGAAGCTGGGATTAATTAGCATCATTATAATAAAGCGGAATATTACCACAGAAGGCCATGGATCCTCCCAATCCAGAAAGTGCTTTCATCAAAGTGGAACCAGCGTCCCAGGAAGAAGGCGCAGGTGAAATGGCGTGTATGGGTATTGATATAGGCCTCCAGGGTGTGAAAAATGAATGCTTGCAGTATTCAGAGACTACTCCGACAGACAGTACCTAAGTTAAGGATTTTGTTATTAGGTGATCGAAATTCATGTCCGATTTGGAATTTTTCACAGACAGGATATAATATGCTAGTTGACGTCATCCCCGCTTGCCGTTCTTTATTTATTTTGGTAAGTATTTACTTTAAAATGTATCTTTACCAAAGAGCTATATAGATCTTTTCAGGAAACTGTCAAACTAGGCAACATTTTATATTATATTGCCCACAAAATGTTTGGGACATGTTAATAATATACGTAATTGATGCCCGAAAACATTACTCCGATGGTTATACCAACCAGAATCCGTCCTGAGGATGCTTAAGGCTGGCCGCATACACACGTTTTCCGTATTCGATTTCCGTATTCGATTTCCGAATTCGTTTTCCGTATTCGGACATCCGAATGCATGGAATCAGTAGAAAATACATTAACTGACGCACATATTCGCTTTTTTTCCGAACGGAACAAATTCCATACGTATGTTTCGAATGCAAGCCGGCGCGTTCGGAGAAACCTACTGGAAAAAACCTAATGACGTCATGCGGAACGTAGCGCTTGCATACGTTTGCATACGTTTGTTTGCGCACACGTTCGGAAATTTCTATTCAGTATCGCACCCGCACCGCATGCATCGGACGTATTCTTTGTATTTGTTACGCATAGAATCGCAACACGATAATGTGTGAGGCAGAAACATTAATATTGGCTGTTGAAAAATACCCCTGCCTGTGGGATATTCACGATAACGACTATCACAACAGAGATGTCAAAGATTTGGCCTTTCATCAAAATAATATATTGACATCCTGTAGAAATCAAAGAATTTACGAATTTAGAAACGAACGTTTGCGCTAGTCTCACGGAATTCCAAATCGAAATTCCGCATTAGGAAATCGAATACGGAAAACGTGTGTATGCGGCCAGCCTAAGAGTTAATGATTTTCCCTTCTTAAAGTATCGGTCCCTGAAGCGGGCAGATTCCTTCTTTTTTCTAAAATTCACCTTTTTCAACATTAACTCCACCCACGAGGCCCTGAGGAAAATAATTTCGTAACGGGTCCATGTCATCTGAGATGTGTGTGGAGGGTCTTTTTGAGGAGAGAAAGGAATAATAATAATAACAATACCTATGCTCTAAATATTGTAATCCGTTTGTTAAAATATGAGAAAATACGGACCGCCAGATTCTGCACAGAGTCGAGGGTTTTTCAGATATTTTAGGAGCTTTAGACGAGTGGTGGCTGCCTACTCAACCGTATAGCATACTTGCGATTTGTAGTTGTGTACTATCTGCAGTATTTGCGGGCACTGTACAGTAAGCCCAGTTTTTGAGAGGCTAATTTAACTCTGATGGAGCCTCCATACCTCAGCTGATGTCGCTTAGAGTTACACCAATGAACTGCAGCAGTGCTCCGATCGAAGGGATTGTACACCACGTTCCAATTCTAGTGTTGCCATCATAACAATTTTTTTTCCTAAATTTGAATTTGAATTTACGAGTAAGTAGGCCTGGCTCAAAGAGCGAGGGAATATATAGGGGCCCCTGCGGCGCCTGTGGCGCCCCTTTACGTCCGGCGCTCTGGGCGGTCGCCCAACCGCGCCCTACCCTAACGCCGCTACTGAAGAGGACTACTCCATATTGCAGATTGGAAGACGACAGCCGAGGACAGAGGGCGGTGGAGGCTTACTTTGAAGGAGGCCAAGGCTCGAAATTGGCTGTAGCGCCATTGAAGAAGAAGAGAATACATCTTTTCATTTTGTACTTAATTTTTTTATTCTCTTACTCATTTTTTGTATCAAGTGAAATATTAATGAATGCTTTTATTGCCTGGTATTTGTGATGCCTTTGTCCAGAACTTGTCTTTACCGTAAACGTTTGCGTTCTTTTAACGCTTCTTTAACTGGTCTGTTAGTGATAGTTTGTTGAACTTTGTCTTTTGTTGAAAAATGAACTAATGTATTTTTTTTTAATATTTGGAATATATCTTGTACGTCAAACATGTTGAATATTTATGTAAGTTTAGTTTGAAATCGATGGACGACGTTGAAACATAGGAAATATTATTTGTTCTTTTGATGCTCCAGTACCTACCACAAACAATTGTCTCGAACTAACCATCTTTTTTAATACGCATATCTATGGCCAATCTGTCAAAAGAACAAGACGCTTTTCAGTCTGATTTGTTGTAAGCCCAAATCTGCTATTTCAATTGATTATTTAAAAGATACTTTAAATTTTTTTATTTGCTTCCATAAAAAAATATATACAATATAATAAAGAGATAATACTAAAAATAAAAAAAGTGGATCTATTCAGTGGTTCTCAACATTTTACAAATAGGTTTTTCAAGAAAAAAATAATAAAAATATGTATAAGAACAGAAATGTACAGTAATAAAAACATAATACTAAAAATAAAAATACGGTATAAATTCAGTGGTTCTCAACATGTGAATAACGTTAGATTTAAATTACTAGCTAAAATATTATTTTCGTGTGGTATTCCTCAAAACACGGATACATACATAATGGAACATTACATCCAACACACATAAATTTTGTGTCCTTCCTTAGCACTGGACGAATTTTGGAATTACTGCACACAAAACATTTCCTACGTGTCCTACCTACGGTAGCAACGGTAGCGCCCTACTGTTGCTACGCCGTATGCCCCGGGCACGATGGATTCCTGGAAGCGAACTGGAATTGATTCCTGGAACTAAACAAAAGTGCTTGACCACTGCGCTTTATTTTATTTTCTTGTTTATAAATAATTAAAAAAAATTGAAAACACTATTTGTAAAATGTTTGAGAGCCACTGGATTAGTCCACTTTTTTATTTTTAGTTTTATCCCTTTATTATGTATATTTCTTTTTATACAAATAAAAAAATCAAAATTTTTGAAAACTTTTTATTTGTTAAATGTTGAGAGCCACTGGATTAGTCCCCTTTTTTATTTTTAGTATTATCCCTTTATTATTGTACATTTCTTTCTATATAAATAAATTAATTAAAAATTTTGAAAACTTTTTATTTGTCAAATGTTGAGAGCCACTGGATTAGTCCCCTTTTTTATTTTTAGTATTATCCCTTTATTATTGTACATTTATTTCTATATAAATAAATTAATTAAAAATTTTGAAAACTTTTTATTTGTTAAATGTTGAGAGCCACTGGATTAGTCCCCTTTTTTATTTTTAGTACTATCCCTTTATTATTGTACATTTCTTTCTATATAAATAAATTAATTAAAAATTTTGAAAACTTTTTATTTGTCAAATGTTGAGAGCCACTGGATTAGTCCCCTTTTTTATTTTTAGTATTATCCCTTTATTATTACATTTCTTTCTATATAAATAAATTAATTAAAAATTTTGAAAACTTTTTATTTGTCAAATGTTGAGAGCCACTGGATTAGTCCCCTTTTTTATTTTTAGTATTATCCCTTTATTATTGTACATTTCTTTCTATATAAATAAATTAATTAAAAATTTTGAAAACTTTTTATTTGTCAAATGTTGAGAGCCACTGGATTAGTCCCCTTTTTTATTTTTAGTATTATCCCTTTATTATTGTACATTTCTTTCTATATAAATAAATTAATTAAAAATTTTGAAAACTTTTTATTTGTCAAATGTTGAGAGCCACTGGATTACGTAATGTGTAACGTGAAATACGTAACAATTTTGGAAAAAAAAATGTAAAAATGTTTGACAAATATATTATTTGTATTATCCATAAATCATAATTTAATCGAAATTACAAACACGGCAAAGAAAAAACTAAATAAAGTCGTACTGCCGCACGTATGCGACAATACTCTATTTGGATCATCCTAGTGCCGCCGCATACGTGCAGCAATACTCCTCAAAGGTATATATTTAGTACATCAATTTTAATATGTACGCATACCTATCTCATCAAATAGGAGAAATTTTTGATAAAGCTATTAAAATTGACTTAACAAATTGAAAGTATTTTGTCGGCTGAAAGAAAAAAAACTATTTTGGACTTTTTATATTTAGTACCAACATATTGTGAGGTTCAAATTCAATAAGATTTTTACTTTGTGTATTTATTTTTGTGCAAGTGTTTTAAACAGTAGTTTCCTGCACAATTTACTAGTATAATTTCGTTAATATTGTTATATATGTGTATGTAAAAGCCTAAATAGGCGTAAATAAATAAATAACAGGATGCTATCACAGCAGTGCCATGGATCTCCCCAACCCAGAGAGTGTTTCCATCAAGACTGAACCAGGCTCCCAGGCAGAAGGCGCAGGTGAAATGCCGTACATAGATATAGAAATCCCCCTTCTGGATGCAAAGAAGGAATGTTTGCAGTATGGCGAGAGTGTTCAGCCAACTAGTAAGTTGCATTACGTATATTATCACAAAGCTGTTTCAGATGACTTTTTATTTTTTTTTAAATTGGCAATGTTTTTTATAGAGATTTTGCAGGAGATTTAAATTGTCCACTAGCATGCGCATTTGTTTTGAGTTTTGATTTTTTTTGACAATAATTTTCACTGTTATCATTTGTTCTTAAAGTATAGATGATCGCATTTTATTAAATCTACTAGTTTTTTAGGATATTTTCTAGACTTTTTTAAGTCTTTTACCAATGTTATTTTATTGTTAAAATTTTTATTATCTTCACTGATTTCGTCCATTTCAATTATTCATATCCGCCTGTACGGGAGAGAGATTTATTGTATGTATGATTTATTTTATTCAGGTAAACGTACTGCACCGTTGCAGTACAGTATTTATATTAGTGAAAATTGATAGCTTTATTTTTATTTTTTTATTCTAACTAGTAATAATAAGGAGACTGTTACCATCAAGACAGGATCCGAAGACGAAGATGGAGGAAGGATTCCCTATACGGAAATAGAGGTAGATCTGCTGGATGTTAAAAAGGAATGCTTAGAGCACTCTGAAAGTATTACCCAGACAGCAGGTAAAATCGATTTTTACTTTTTTCTGAATTCGTTATAATTGTCAAGTCCCTTCAATTTCATCTAAGGTGGTGGACTTTTTTTATTGTAAAACACTTTTTTAATGAAGAGTCGTTTTATTTACAAACACTTTTGAGTA
Organism: Limnephilus marmoratus; assembly: GCA_917880885.1. Classification (NCBI taxonomy): domain Eukaryota; kingdom Metazoa; phylum Arthropoda; class Insecta; order Trichoptera; family Limnephilidae; genus Limnephilus; species Limnephilus marmoratus. The sequence continues at coordinate 54,548,572 of OU862913.1, read as the reverse complement.
ACAATGAAATCAACACTTTTTGTAACTAATTTTAGCCCGGACCTCGCCTGGGCAGTACAGAGTCTGTACTCTTAAGTATTGGTTAATGCGAGAGAGAGAAATATTTTAAATAACACCCCTTTTATACTGCTAAAAACTGTAAAAATACCGTCTTTCAGACTATTAAAAAGACGATAATAACAATAACACAGGTATTAGATATCTACTGGGGTCACGTGGTCCATTCTAATTAGTCGGTAACAATAGCTTCTATAAAATTCATCCAGAGGTCTCTAACATTCATACTCTCTTAATAAGCTAAGAAAAATTAAATCAATGTGATTAACTACAGTATTTATCTCATAGATGTCACTATTATTAACAATAATAAATCTCTGTTTTGATTAGAGAAATTGTGCTTTTTTCAGACTTAATATCGGACTTAAAGACGGATCCTAGAGGAAATTCCTTTCCCCTTTATAACTACTACACCAACAGCGAATCAGTGTTGGCAGAGAACTTGCGAACCCATACTGGAAAGAAACCTTTAACGTGTTCCTACTGCAGCTATTCATGTTCTCACAAGGGAAATTTTGAACGACACATGCTTACCCATACAGGAAAAAAACCTTATTTATGTTCCCTCTGCAGCTATTCATCTTCGCAAAAGGGAACTTTAAAACGTCACATGTTGACCCATACTGGAGAAAAACCTTATTCGTGTTCCTACTGCAGCTATTCATATTATCAAAAAGGAAATTTAAAACTTCACATACTTACCCATACTGGAGAAATACTTTATTCATGTTCCGACTGCAGCTATTCATCTTCTCGAAAGGGACATTTAGAACGACACTTGCTTACCCATACTAGAGAAAAACCTTTTTCATGTTCCTGCTGCAGCTATACATGTTCTGAAAAGGGTAAATTAAAACGTCACAAGTTTACCCATTCAGGAGAAAAACCTTATTCATGTTCCGTCTGCAGCTATTCCTGTGCTCATAAGGGACGTTTAAAAATCCACATTCGTACCCATACTGGAGAAAAACCTTATTCATGTTCTGACTGTAGCTTTTGTTGTGCTGAAATGGGAACTTTAAAACGTCACGCGCTTACCCATACTGGAGAAAAACCTCATTCGTGTTCTGACTGCATCTTTTCATGTGCTGAAAGGGGATCTTTAAAAATTCACATGCTTACTCATACTGGAGAAATATCTTATTCGTGTTCCGATTGTAACTATTCATGTTTTCGAAAGCAAAGTTTTAAACGTCACATGTTTAGAAGACATGGGCAGATTTGTTCACTGTAGGGAATGGGTTCAATCTGATTCCCTTAGCGTTAATGTATTCGTTTTGTTAATTCCTTTAATTCATTCGCCTTAAAAGCAGAATTTATTTTTTCGAATTAAAACACCTAAATTTTATAATGTTAATCACGCCTTTCACGTATCAAAATGTGTAGATACATAACTTTTTGTAATGTCCGTGTCTGTACTGCAAATAAATATTTTATGTCCTAGGTTCAATTCGCATACGTAGGTAATATATAATATCTGTTATTTTATCTTTGTATTAGGTTAGGTTATTTAGTGTAATTCGTTAATTCACGAAGCCTGCTCTATGAATAAACTATTAATATATTTTATTAACGACTTTAAAAAAAAATCAAACAGATATTAAGAAATGTAGCCGTACAATTATTTATTTTTAAATATGCATTTGTGTGTTTTTTTTTTTTTAATTTATTATTTATTTATTTATGCATAACTTTCTAGTTTTTAATTTAAATTAAATTTGTGAACGTTATTATCAAGTTCTGCAAGTATTTTATTTTAGTTAGAGCTGTTTCGACTTATAAGGCCATTTTTAAACTGTGATTAAACCAATAGGTTTAATAAACAACAACATCTTAATCTTATTTATCTCTATGTCCAGCAATAATGAGGAAAAAAAGGTTATTTCAAATTAGTGTATATTTATTATAGCGTCTGTAGAGACAAGGGAACTATAAGGCCACCCGGTTGAGCAGCGTTGTGAGGCGGGATTAGTTAGGCAATTTAGAAATTCGGTTCTTGGTCCACTTAAGTGGACGAAAATACACGAAATCCAAAAAAAAAAAAAATTTATTTTTGTAAAATCAATATCCAATCTTCAAACCACTCCAAAATGAACAGCAAAAGAAACACAAAGAAAACGACATCTAGCGAGTCCGAAGAAGAATACACAAATACTAATAAGATGATCGACCGATCAGTGGTTGAGTGGGCATCGCGTTTAGGTCTCGCACCCAGGCGTTCCGTCTTCGATTCCTCGACTGGCAAAGTCCTCCATCACGACTCAAGCAACATTTTCGGCTTATTGTTGTGGTAGTAGGAGATTTTCAAATACCTTTTGTCGGGTTATTCGTAACCCGGAAATGTTTGTTTTTCTTTTAAAAAATGTATTATTAAACGTATAGGAAAACGTGCACTGGAATTCGACAACAAAAATAAAGAAGAATCATCGTTCACATTGAAATAAAAAGGGCTTCCTAGTCTCCCCACTCTTTCTACTTTAGTTTTTTGAAGATTTTGCTTCTACCGCGTGTCAATCGCACTCTGCTTCTTTATATTTATTATTTACGGTACAAATCATTTTATATACAGAATAAAACTATTTGTATTAAAATGGATTACAAATGATTTAAATTAACTGAAATTTACAATCTTGAAAAGAATATAAACTATTAACCGCATTAAAAAAAGTGAAATGCTTTTTTGTTAAGAGGGCATTACCAGAGAAAACCAGAAATATGTTATTTTCAAATCAGATTTTAGACGTATTGACTCTTTTCCACAAAAAATTATAAATGGATTTCTCTGACAACACACATCGAATCTGGATTCCAGAAACGGCTTAAGACTGCGGCAGCGTTCATTGATCTCTCTGCGGCTTACGACACGGTGTGGCACAAAGGCCTCCTTGTCAAGCTCTACGACACCATAGAGGATGGCAACACAGTACGACTTATTGAGCAACTACTAACTGGCCGTACTTTCAGGGTTTTTCTAGGAGGGCTAAAAAGCAAAAAAATGCACCTGAATAATGGCATTGCCCAAGGCTCAGTGCTGGCCCCATCACTCTTCAACATCTATACTCGAGATCTTCCTCACACTGAAGGCAGAAAATTTGCTTACGCAGATGACTTCGCCATCACAGTCCAAGCCAAAACCCTCAATGCAGCAGAAGAGATCCTTAATTCTGATCTCAAGGCTATGGAAGAATTTTTCCTCAATTGGCGACTAAAGCCAAATGGGTCGAAAACAGTTGTGACAGCTTTCCATCTCAGTAATTCACAGGCAAACGCAAAACTCTGTGTTCAGTTTGATGGAAAAAATATTTACCATGACCCCCATCCCCGCTATCTTGGAATAACTTTGGACAGGAGCCTGAATTACCGGAAACACATGGAAACAGTGGGCAAAAAAACCAGGACAAGACTAAACTTAGTCAATAAGCTGGCTGGTACTAGCTGGGGATGCGACGCCAACACGCTCAGAACGGCATCCATTGCCCTGGTTTTCTCAGCAGCTGAATACTGTGCTCCAGTATGGGCCAGAAGCGCCCACACTTCCATGGTCGACGTTCAGCTTAATGCCACAATGCGAACCATCAGCGGAACCTTAAAACCGACTCCTCTTCCTTGGCTCCCCGTACTTGCAAATATAAGCCTGCCAAATATCAGGCGAGAGATTACAATACTGAGGGAATACAAGAAGGCGCTGCAAAAAAGCGAAATACCCTTGCACGATGATGTCGTTTCTCACCCGGCATGCCGCTTAAAGTCTCGAAAACCGATCTGGACGGAAGGAGAAAGACTCCTTCGAACACCTCTCACCCCAGAAGATAGGTGGAAGCTTGAGTGGCAATCAGCCAACGTCAAAAACGCCGATCTCGTGCAAGACCCCACTGAGAGACAGCCTGGGTTCTCATTGCCTCGCAAACTCTGGACTGCCATCAATAGGATAAGGTGCTCCCATAGCCGGTGTGCTCACATGAAGCATAGATGGGGCCTTAAAGAATCGGCGACGTGTGAATGCGGTGCGGTGCAGACCACCGAACATGTGGTCAACGAATGCCCGCTCCATTCATTCCCCGGCGGGATTGATGAGGTCCACAGGGCAATGCCTGAGGCCCTAGACTGGCTCGCAGACCTAGATGTCCCCCTCTGACCCCCCACCATACGAAAGAAGAAGAAGAAGAAGAATGGATTTCGAAAGATTGTTCTTTTATCTAGCATTCGTATGTAATAAATTTTGAGAAAATTTTTAAATTTTTAGTATAATAAGGTTATTCCATAGGTCGTTGGCAGATTTGTTAAATTTTCAAAAAAGATTTTTTATTATACCACACCCATTTCAAATAATATAATCATGCAGTAAAATAAATCAATACATTATCTAGCAAACGTATGTTTTAGGATATTAATTTTATTTTCAATAAAATCAATAAAAAAAATTGTACGTACATGTGTTTCTTGACATAAATTGGTCCATTTGTGTATTTATCTGCGCACTACAAACTAACATATTTCAGATTTTTTTAACATTCTTATTAAATTTAGACATTATTGAAAAATGATAAATACTTACACTAATAAGTACACTATTTTAATTGTTTTATCATCACGCCTTTCAGCATTTCTGGATGAAGATATAAATTAACGCTAATTTGGATTGAAATAAATTCGATATTGAGTTATAATTTTAAAAAGCTGGTATGGAGAATAAATAATCTTTCTCATTGTAACCGCCCTGCACGATCGTAAGAACAACTTTCGACGAAATGTGGATTTTCGTCCGCTGGCTGTGGTGTCGCGAAACTGCGACTCCACTGTAAATTGGCAGTAAATGCTGCAGAGCAAAGCCTATGCAGCCCTCGAAGGACCAGTCCCGAAACTACGTGAAATCGCTAAGTTATACGGGACGATTAAATAGCGTACACTCGCAAAACCTGATGGATAGTCAGTCGATAGTTAAGATCTGGGCTTTTGGAAAATTAGATAAGCCCAGATTGGAATAAGGAAAATAGGACTCACCGTTGCAGATGGGGCCTCGCTGATCTCTAGTTTTGGTGTACACTTCTCACTGTTTAAAATTCGCAATATTCTTATAACAAGAGCCAAGATACATGCGCCCTGTCTGAGATGTTATTTTGTACTGAGCAGCAAATCACACTGTCACCTCTCCAAAGTTTAGTACTTTCTTGCAACAATTTATGGTGACATTTAGGAAGGAATGAGTGGGTAGGGGAGATAAATTCAGGATTTTGACATATCTACCCACCAAGTCTGCGAATGCAATACCCAACCAATCCCATATAAAAATGCGCGAACAGGCTGGTTAAACGCTCTTAAGTTCTTTCGGTGCTTTTGAAAACATCTTACTTTACCTCCACACGGGAGGCCTTAGGGAAATAATTCCACTCAGGGCCTTGGTCATCTTTGGGGATGCTGTGTGGAGGGTCTTTTCAGAAAATGAAGGAGAGGAAGTTCAGGAAAGGAAAAGGCCTTTAGGGGTGGGTCGGAATCTGGGGGTCAGTGTGTCCAGGAGTGACGAACGTATGAATTCATCCCTCCCACTGCGGGCCTAGCAGCAAAAACCTGCCGACTGGGGTTTTTGCTGCAAGTATTAATCAATGAAATTGCTTAAAGTCAATAGGTATATATGAGACTTTAGGTATCCTAGCTATCTACAGATCACCGTCGTTCAATGAAGTCCAAGCTTCTCTGGAAAATCTTTCCGAAACAACCTAAGGATTATCCACAATACATGCTGACGGGGGACATGAACATAAATACAATAGAATAGGGGAAACAAATCATAGTCAGTGTGGTGACTATTTGTGTGCCATGGCGGAAAGTAACTTTATTTCCAGTAATAATTCTCCAACTAGGGTACAAGGAAGGACAAGCTCATGATTGGATCATATATACCAGAAACATCTACGTTTCCGTGTGACTTTTCAGGTCCCTCCGACGTTGGCGATCACTCCTGTAAATATCTCTATCTTGCGCTACCCGGCATTCATTTTTTTTTTTACATGAATACCGCACAAGAGTCCCAACTGCTCCCGTCTGGAGCCAGTGGGACTATGGCATCCCCAATTGGGGTATGTTGTGATGCTGAAGGTAGTGGGGAAAGGAAGGAGATGGGGAAGAGGGAGGTGGGGAAGTACCTGGCTATTCAGATCTGGTCACCAAACACGGCAGAAGCCATTTCAAGCAACGTTTCAATTCTGGAATAAATTGTGAAATAACACAAATGAATCAAATAAAATTTATTTGCCACGCCGGGATTCGATCCCGCGACCTTCGGAGTGCTAGTCAAGAGCCTTGCCACTGGACTACGCCGGCCGTTATTATCCTCATTATCCAAAAAAACAAAATAAATCACAAATAGAATGTCGAATTTGAGACACGAATGAAAATATTTGATTTCAACGGAAGCAGACTATATTTATATGCTCATAAGCCGACTTGTGTGTCAGTACCTTAACTCGCGTGAACATGAAAACTAAATATGATTAAAGAAGAGCATTTATTTGCATCTTAATCATTTTGTAATTCACGCCAGTTAAAATTGTACACGATGAATGTGTAGGTGATAATGAATCCAGCAAATTATTTAAAGTGAAATTTATAAAGTATTTTAAAACAATATTCCTTTTTAAACGACTTCAAAAAGGAGGAGGTTCTCAATTCGACTGTTTTTTTAAATTTTTTTTTTTATGTTTGTTACCTCAGAACTTTTGACTGGGTGAACCGATATTGATGATTCTTTTTTTATTTGAAAGCTGGTGCCTTCCGTGTGGTCCCATTTTAATTTGGTCTAGTTCCGACAATGACATCCGTGAGAAAACCATATAAGTCTTAAATTTGCATTAAGTATGTGCGCGACAAATGGACGAATAACTCAATATACGTCAACCGATTTCGATGATTCTTTTTTTATTGGAAAGGATGTACTTCAAGGGTAATTTGATGAGAGTTTGGTTAAGTTCTGATTATCGGATCCATGACAAATTAACGAAACTCGGCCGAATCTCTTAATTTGACCCTAAAGTCGTTATGTTCAAATTATGTCTGTCTCATATGAGCAGCACGTTTAGTAGGTTTACCCAAATTCAGACAAATTAGTTAGTGTACTTCAGATTCACTAAAAATCAAAAAATAAACAAAAATTTTAACAAAACAAAAAAACGACTTAAAAAAATGCACTAAAAAATAAAAAAATAATTTCGTATTCTTCTACAACTTCATAATCAAATTACTTTTTCTAATGATCAATGTGTATGTACGATTGTTATTTTTAGAGTCGGTGTTAGCAAGTCGCTTGTGCAAGCATATCTCTCCTATAACTATGTATGTAGTTACAAACCTACCTTGACTGACACCGACTCCAAAAGTAACAATCGTACCTACATATTGATGATTAGAAAAAGTAAGTTGATTATGAAGTTGTAGAAGAATACGAAATTATTTTTTTACTTTTTAGTGCATTTTTTGAAGTCGTTTTTTTGTTTTGTTAAAATTTTTGTTTATATTTATTTAAGCTACAATTGATTCGTGTCAAGATTTTTAAATTCTAGAACATGAGACTGTAATATTATTGGATAATTCAGGGGTGAAAATTTTAACTGAGGGCCATATTTTATGGTTACAATATAAATTTAAGCACATTTCAAACAATACTACGGAAGAAAACTGAAGTAAAACACACATCCTTGGGCGCCAGTTCAGTATACCTCCGAACAATATTTATAAAAACACAGTAAAATTGTAGATTTTAAGGGCGAACTCTCACACGTGAAATTCCCAGGGCCAACCGTCTCAGATTTCATTTGCAAACACACTCCCGCAGTTCGGCGGCTTCTACAAGCGATTGAAGTTAGGAACGGGTGCTCGAACGGAAAATGCCAATTCACCAAGTGATTTGAATAATTTTGAGGCAAACGCGTGGCATCTCTGTTAATCCAGGTAGGAACCGACTGTAAATATTGATGCAAACAGCAACTTGCTACAAATTATAAGCGTTTTCAAATAATAAACGGTAAATCAATCACACAGGTAGCAATACATAGTTTTGAACCTATTAGAAGATAAACGTCATCATTGAAATCTCCACGCTGATGTCTGATTACATAGTACCTGGGCACATATACACTACTTAATCAATTAAAACATCATTGAAGAACTGAAGATACATGCGACGCTGTCGTGAAGTTGGCTGCACTACTTGACGCTTTTAACATGGCGTCATGGAAAAACCAAGCTACATTGGAAACAGGAATTTGGTGTGAGGATTGCTTCAGTCTACCAGCATTTGAATTTTTAAAACCTTGGAGGGGGCGCTAGCCTTTCCAGTATGAACAGCATTTTGTAGGTAGTTTTGAAATATGGCATCGCAGACACTGAACATAACTGCAGTACTTAGGTATATGATTTTTTTTTTAAATTATTGATTTTTTTTTTGTTAAATCTAGTTTTAAATAACATCTCACATGAGAACCCCTGTATTTCAGTGTAACAGGAGAACTGTGTCACCAGCCGGTTGGGCATCGCAGTTAGGTAGAGGCCGAAGGAAGGGATTTAATAATATAGGTGTTGAATAGGCCCGGATTATATGAAAAGGAAAAACAATAGCAATATAAACATTAATAAAATATAAAACCCTAGTTTGTAGGAGTTCACTGAAGAATTATGTGAAGTTAAAATTAATTGAACTGTAGTTTTATCTGAGAAAAGTAATACTTTTGAGAAAGTGAACAAAAATGTGGGTCACGCTTGACTGTCTTAAAACTTGTTATCTTTGGAATGGGTCAGCACGTGACGTTTTAAACTTCCCTTTTCAGCACTGGAATACCTACTCACAATCGGAACAAGAACAAGACTTTTCTCCAGTATGGGTAAGCATGTGACGATTTAAATTTCCTTTTCGAGAACATTAATAGCTGCAGTCGGAACATGAATACGGCTTTTCTCCAGTATGGATACGCATGTGACATTTTAAATTTCCTTTTAGAGAACATGCATAGTTGCACTGGGAACATAAATAGAATTTTTCTCCAGAATGAAGCATGTGATATTTTAAAATTCCTTTTCGAGAACAAGAATAGCTGCAGTCGGGACATGAATAAAGCCTTTCTCCAGTGTGTGTGTGCATGTGAAGTTTTAAGATTGTTTTTGTCGAAAACAAATTATTGCACAAGGAACATGGATAAGGTTTTTCTCCTGTGTGGGTAGGCATGTGAAGTTTTAAATTTAGCTTTTGAGAACATGAAAAGCTGCAGTCGGGACATGAATAAGGCCTTTCTCCAGTATGGGTAAACATGTGATTTTTTAAATTTCCTTTAACAGAATATGAATAGCTGCAGTCGGGACATGAATAAGATTTTTCTCCAGTATGGGTACGCATGTGAAGTTTTAAAATTCCCCTTCGAGAATATGAATAGCTGCAGTTGGGACATGAATAAGGCTTTTCTCCAGTATGGGTACGAATGTAACATTCCAAATTTCCTTTTTGAGAGAAGGAATAGCTACAGACGGAACATGAATAAGGTTTTTCTCCAGTGTGTGAGCGCATGTGAAGTTTTAAGTTTTCATTTTTCGAAAATGAATTATTGCACAAGGAACATGGATAAGGTTTTTCTCCTGTTTGGGTACGCATGTGAACTTTCAAATGTCCCTTTCTAGAAGATGAACAGCTGCAGTCCGAACACGTGAAAGATTTCTTTCCAGTAGGTATGGGTGAGTGAGTGCCGAGTTAACTCTGACTTGCTGCGGGAGAAGTAGTTACAAAGGGAACACGAATTATGTTTTCTTCCAGGATGCGTCATCAAGTCTGAAAAAATTAGTGGGAAAAGTCAATAAGTATATTTTTTAATGAAAACAGGTACGAAAAATCAAATAAAATATGCTAATGTTTAATAATTAAAATAATCAACTAAAAATATTTTTGTAAAATCAATAAAACCGTTTTTACCTGCAGTCTGCGAAATAATTTCAGAATGCTTTAAACATTCCTTTTTAACATCTGTGAGGTCTATGTCTATTTCCGTATAAGGAATCCTTCCATCTTCTTTTAGAGTTTCTGTCTTGATGGGAATAGACTCCACATTAATGCTACCTGGAATAATAAAACGACAATACAACGACAAAATAAATTAACAATGGCTGGTGCAGTTTTCATGCCTAATTGTATTTATTCTTGTGTAAATATATTCTTAAACTAAGCTCCGGTTGACAAGCTGCTTGCAAAACCTTAAACTTAGCGGGTACAAAAATCCATTGCATAAAAAATTGAAAATAGGTAAATGACATAAATATTTATATACTTTTTATGTATAGATCAATATATAAACTAAATTAAACATTTATTATTATTAAATGCAAAGATTTGATCTTCCTAAATGTGTTTCGTCAAGAGTCAGAGTGATATGTAAGGACTCGAGTAATTTGTATTCAGTAAGAAAAGTGTGATTAAGACATATCTGCACTGCGACACTGCGACACCACGTTATCATCAACGATGATTCATCGTCTAGTTTGTTGTAAGTCTAATAATTAGTCAATGATTTGTCACAGAAACTGTATAGAATTTTTATGATTGATTTTATTTTAGTAGAATTTGCATGTGGCGGTGAAATGGGGCGACATTAAAATCGGTGCGACGTCGAAACATTGAAGTTATTTGATCATTTTGCGCGCGAGTACCTACCTCATCGCAAATGTCTTAAGCTGACCATCTTTTTTAAAAAACATCTATGGCCTAGCTGTCAAAGAAGAAAGACGCTATGCAGTTCGATTTGTTGAAAGTTTCAATTTTCAATTTTAAGTGATTAATGTGAGTAAGTAGCTAATGTGAGTACCCTTTAGTTATTATCGAATTATTTCAGAATATTAGATATTAGTAGGTAATGTCATCGATCGTCTTCCACATTTTGTTCAAATTAATTAAGGTTATTGTATATGTACGTAAAACTATAATCCATTGAACCGCAACTTAAAGTTGTTGAGTGTGACTTTGAGAGGGTATATTTTATTTTCTATTTAAATTCAGGTTTATTTCTATGACCATGTAGACGGGTTATTCGGTACACACTACTTTTACAAATATGAAAACCTCTCAAGAGACTTATTTGCTGCCGTCTGCAGCCAGTGAGACTATGGCATCCCCAATTTGGAAATTTTGCAAGGCTGAAGATAGTAAATGAAGTGGAGGAATGGAAATGAGACAGTAGAAGGTGGAAAAGTATCGGGCTAGTCATATCTGGTTACCAAATACGGCTAAAGCCATGTCAAGCAAAGTTTCAATACTGAATGGTTATCCTACACCAGATCGATATCCTTAGAGTATGTTCCACTCTGGAATGTGCCGCAAATATCCTATATCTTATTTTGGTAAATTTTTGAGATCGCTGACAATGGTTAATACGCACTGTTTTTGAAAAAATCTTTTGATTCACCTTAATTACATTAAATGACATCTATTTGCATTGGGGGAAGTGGAAAATATTTCATTCTAAATTTCGATTACGGAAAATTAAAATTAGCTTTCATTCTGTGGAACGAGACCGTCCATTTTCAGACATTATTTTCAAATCTCATTTTGTTATATTGGTATTTTTGTTACTGTACGAAAAGATGCTAGAGCTAAGCGTAGCAGACTTCATGGGAATTCGGCGCGTACGGAAACCAACGGCTAGAGACAAAATCGCGCGGGCGTTTTTTTAATGTTATAAAAGTGAAATTCCGCCTAATTAGTAGGTACTTACCTAATACACATGTATTGCGTGCGTTGATTAAAATTTATTAGCTTTAATTTTTTTTGATATTAAAATTTTATTTTTATAAGTCAACTTTTTCTACGATGTTGAGCGGCTACGTACGCTAAGTTTATGTGATATGGTTTATGATACAAAATAAAGTGCCCCCTTTATAACGCCTGCTCGCGTCAAGGCAAGAAAAACATCCCAGTTTTCAAATAGTTTTGCGGCTACGCTAGGTTTGTGTAACATGGTTTGCAGCACCGGATCTGCCATACGTTTAAAAACGTGCAAAAAACCTGGCGCCAACTCCGAAGGGGCGCCGTGAGAAAATAAATATTGTATTAAAATTTAGTTATAATATTCCCTGAATCGTTTAAAAATTACCCACAGTACGAAATAATTATTACGCTCTAGCAACACTTTCCAAAGAAACAGAATGCGCACGCATCAGGTTGGTATGAACGGCTTACGAATTTATAGTCAGTTACAGAATTTTTTTACAAAGTCCATATATTAAGTTTAAACGTAAGATCTATTTTTCCACAAATCTTTTACCGTATTTTACGACTAGTGGGTGCGATCCAAATTCAATAACCAATCACAGCGCGGTATTTTTCTTCTAGTGTATCAAACAAACCGACTTGCGCCTTTCAAAGTACGCTCCTATTGTTTTATTTTGTACGCTTTAAGTCTCTAGGAGAAGGTAGTTAAAGACCATTTTTTAATGAAATCTTCAGTAAATTCCATTAACAAAAGCATCTTTGTTCAAGCATCAAGTTGCAACTTGTTGACAGTTTCGTAATTGGTTTGACATATTATTTTTTGAAGTTCGTTAATAATTAATATCTATTAGATTTGTTGGATTTGTTATTTTACGGTGTCATTGTAAGCGTGCTTGTATGATGTTTGTTCGCTCAATTTGGTGTTTGTTCGCTCAACACAGGGGAAATGCAAGGTACAAATTTGAGGTTATATTCTTATTAGTATCCTGTACAATTGAAAGATTTTGATTTTCCTATTACGAACAAGCGTAAATTTAATACTAAGTATTAATACAAGAAACTGCCTAATGGAGAAGAATTACATAGATCGCGGCTTATTTATTCGAAAACTTCAGATAGGGTTTTTTGTTTTTTTTTGCAAATTATTTTCTGTATCTAGGAATGGCGCGTTAATTAGTTCAGGATTATGTGATTGGAATCATTTAACGCAAAAATTAAATTCACATGAAAAATCACTTCAGCATTTGGATAAATTTTATGTTTACCCAATAGATTCAGAAAGTATAGGACTCCTGGCGATTCTCTCTTTAAAAAAAACGAGTGTGAGAGCTACCACCAGGTCACTTGGAAAAGTTACACCCTTTATATGTCTTGATTTTATTTGATAAATTAGTGTAAAAAAAACAATTAAAAAAAAATTTTTTTTTATCAAAATAAAAATATAAGAGGGGGGGCGCCATCGGTACCTACTGCACAGGGCGCCAGATTTCGTAGATCCGGCCCTGATGGTTTGTGATACAAAAGAAAGTGCCCCTTTATAACGCCTACTCGCGTCAAGGCAAGAAAAACATCCCAGTTTTCAAGTAGTTTAACGGCTACGCTAGGTTTGTGTAACATGGTTTGTGATTCAAAAGAAAGTGCCCCTTTATAACGCCTACTCGCGTCAAGGCAAGAAAAACATCCCAGTTTTCAAGTAGTTTAACGGCTACGCTAGGTTTGTGTAACACGGTTTTTGATACAAAAAGGAATGTATTATTTATAAAAATTATTTACCGACATTAAAAACATGTTTTTTTCCGTCATTTTATTCCCAAAACTCCGATAATTTAGTACTTACCTTTCCAGATTTCGTGGTACCTTCAAAATCTTCTAGCCGTTCGTTATAGATTCAAGTGTATCAGGAATACCAACATACCAAAGTAACAGCATAGGTAATGGCGTACAATCTCACAAGACGAAAGCTAATTTAAATTTTACGTTATCGAAATTTAGAATGAAATATTTTCCACTTCCCCCAATGCAAATAGTTGCCTTTTAATGTAATTAAGGTGAATCAAAAGGTTTTTTTTTTAAGTGCGTATTAACCGTTGCCAGCGATCTCCAAAAATTAATATTTTTTTTAATGAATTTATTGTCAAATAATGCAAATTAATCAAATAAAATTTATTTTCCTTCGCCGGGATTCGATCCCGCTACCTTCGGATTGTCGAGTGCCTAACCTCTCGGTCACGGAGGCTGTCAATATTAATGGAAAATTAAAAAAAAAAAATCATTCGTTTTATCGATTTCCAAGTTATATACGGTGACCGACCAACTTATAATGGAACCAACTCAGAACCACATCAAAAAGGTCATGAAGAGTGATGATAAAAAAATATTTAAAAAATTGATTAAATAGGTAAAGTTTGGTTATTTATATTTTAAAATGATTTTTTCATAGCTTTTAATGTCCGTTCTGAGTTGGTTTCATTCTGAGTTGGCATGGAACCGTTATATACATATATATTGTATAAATGAAATCAAAATATCATAGTATTACTACTAATTGCTGTGCGTGTTTGGTTTTATTGTAACAGTAAAAGATTACGATCAGAAGATGAAAATAATTAATAGAAAGATCTGCCACTGACTCTTAAGCGTTTTTCAGAATTCGGAATAAATGATCTGTGCGATGCTTTTGAGAAAATTTTCTTTAATTGTCAGTTGTCTATGGATATGTCTAAATTATCACTCGTCCTACTAAGCTAATTTGGTTCCTAAAATCTTACAATGTAGTGATTGTTGCTCCGCCTTTCTAAAGTAATCTTGTATAAACCAAACAATAGTTGTATTAATTCAACACCATTACATTTATGTAGGAATGTTTTTTGTAATTCGAGCTTCTACTTTTCTAGTGACGTTTCATTAACGCTTTGAAATTGACCGCTGTGCTTCGCCTTGCACGTGAGTAGTATGTTACGTCAAATTTCTCATTCGTCCCACTTTGCTAATTTGCTTCCCTTGATTGATTTATATATATTGCTTCCTAAAACCTTATAACGCAGTGATGGTTGCTCCTCCTTGCTGAAGTAATATCGTATAAACCACTCAATATTATAATTCGAGCTTCTACTTTTCTAGTGACTTTTCTTCAACGCTTTGAGATTGACCGCTGCGCTTCGCCTTGCACGTGAGTAGTCTCTTGCTATATTGATTAACTAAAGACCAAAACTCTTTAATAATTAATACGAAGGCAAAATACTTAGACGCCCAACTCAAAATTCATTCCATTCAAACATCGAGTGGGTCAAACCACTCGACACCGTCTTGTCCTTGACAAAACTTTCAAACTCTAATTTATTGTATCCTAACCTACGATCGTTACCCGCATTCTCTTCGAAGTGACAGGCTTCGTATATTTTTCAAAGTTGTCATATTTCCATATAATGTCTTATTTACTGGCGATGTTGGCTGCAATACATTGTGTAGAGCAAGCTGAAGCAGTTGCTTTGAGACCAACGAAAACGTTTCGCTGGAGGGTAGATTCATTTTCTAATTTGTCAGATTAAAACTTCGTTTGGAATTTTATGCTCAACAAAGCCTTAGTACTCGTCAGCTGATAGTCTTTGTGTCTCCGTTCATCACCTCTCCCATCCCATTCTTTAGCTCTTTATGTAGGTAAATTATGAGAGGTTCCGAGTTGTTTGGTGGTCCGTTCTCTCTGCCTACCCCTACGAGGAAATGGAGTGATGATTAGTTAGTTATTTAGTTTTCAAAAATATCTTCAGAAAATGTTGACGGTTTTCACATGAAAATTAATTTGCTTTTTAATCGGTTGGTACGTCATTTTGAAGGTATTAGCACCTTTAAATTTCGTTCGTTAAGGAAGACCTTTTGACATGTCCTCCAACTGAAATCTTTTAACGTGACGCTTCCGTCACTTTTGGACGCATCGAACCCTAAATTTCTATTTCCTTTCTCTCCATTTTCCAAAACTTTCTCTCCATCCTTTGATATGCCCGGAGATTTTTTTTCTCAGAGTTTTCTGTGTGGAGCTAATGTAATGAAAGGCCTATGCTTTGTTACAGTTATACTTTATTTTGACCTGAAACCAATTACGACCACATAAAAGATCGCTATCACAGAAGTGCCATGGATCTTTTCCACCCAGAGAGTATTTCCATCAAGACGGAACCAGGGTCACAGGAAGAAGTCGCAGGTGAAATGCCGTATATGGATATAGACATCCACCTTCCGGATGTAAAGAAAGAATGCTTGCAGTATGGCGAGAGTGTTCAGCCAGCTAGTAAGTTGCATTACGTATATTATCACAAAGGAGTTTCAGACGACGCAGTCAGAACAGTTGCTTGTTTTCCCCTTCTCCTCTTGTCCTCAAACGGTGCTCTAATTTTACCTTTGTAAAATTTCTTTACAGGTAACTGTCGAACTAAGATAACGTCTAGTTTATGATACTTGCAAGTCCTATGGATTTTGCCTAAACATATTTTATCACTGAAATAAATCATTACGCAGAGTTCTCTACTCCAAAAATATTTTTTAATAATATTATCACGTATTACAGTTATTGCGGAATTTATTATTCGATTGATTAAAAGAAACTACACCTTCTCAAGGATATCTGACCATAGCCAAAAACGTTCTTACTGATGCCATCTCGTATTATTTTTATGAATGAAAAGCATTAACTATGTCCATTTGAAAGTAACTATTATTATAATTTGCAGTTCGTAATGAAAAATTTTTAATTTAGGTTTTTCTTCAGCACTTTACCTACGTACATATTTAAAATATATATATGTTTTATTTACCCATTTGTAATTTTTTACGCATTGGAACTTTGTACCCACTTAGTTTAAGCTACTGCAAGTAGCTTGTCAGTAGGAGCTTAGTTTAAGAATATAACTACACAAGAAAAAATACAATTTAGCATTAAAACTGCACCTGCCATCGTCATTTTGTATTGTACTTGTATTGTTGTTTTATTATAATATTCCAGGTAGCATTCATGTAGAGACTATTCCCATCAAGACAGAACCTCTAGAAGAAGATGGAAGGGGGATTCCTTATACGGAAATAGACATAGACCTCACAGATGTTAAAAAGGAATGCTTGAAGCATTCCGAAAATTTTACCCAACCCGCAGGTAAAATCGGTTTTATTGGTATACTGAATTAGTTTTAGTAATTCATTTGAATTATTTATACATTAGCAGATTTTATTTTATATTTCGTTTCTTTTTTCATTAAAAAATATACTTATTGACTTTTCCCACTATCTTTTTCAGACTTGATGACGCATCCTGGAAGAAAACTTAATTCGTGTTCCTTTTGTAACTACTTCTCCCGCAGCAAGTCAGGGTTGGCTCGGCACTTACGCACCCATACTGGAACGAAACCTTTCGCGTGTTCCAACTGCAACTATTCATCTTCTCGAAAGGATCATTTGAAAGTTCACATGCGTACCCATACAGGAGAAAAACCTTATTCATGTCCCGACTGCAGCTTTTCATGTTCTCACAGGGAAACTTTAAAAGTTCACATGCGTACCCATACAGGAGAAAAACCTTATTCATGTCCCGACTGCAGTTTTTCATGTTCTCACAGGGGAACTTTAAAAGTTCACATGCATACCCATACTGGAGAAAAACCATATTCGTGTTCCGACTGCAGCTATTCATGTTCTCTAAACAAAAATTTTAAACGTCACATGCTCACCCATACTGGAGAAAAGCCTTATTCATGCCCCGACTGCAGCTTACCATGTTCCCAAAGGGGAACTTTAAAACGTCACATGCTTACTCATTCTGGAGAAAAACCTTATTTATGTTGTTACTGCAATACTTCATTTTCGGAAAAGGATACCTTAAAGCGTCACATGCTTTCCGCTTTCCCATTCTGGAAAAAAACCTTATTCATGTCCTGACTGTAGCTATTCATGTTCTCAAAAAGGAAATTTAATACGTCACAAGCGTACCCACACTGGAGAAAAACCTTATCCATGTTCATTGTGCAATAATTCATTTTCGGAAAAAGGAACCTTAAAGCGTCACATGCTTAACCACTCTGGAAAAAAACCTTATTCATGTCCCGACTGCAGCTATTCATGTTCTCTAAACCAAAATTTAAAACGTCACATGCGTACCCATACTGGATAAAAACCTTATTCATGTCCCTACTGCAGCTATTCATGTTCTCTAAGGGCAAATTTAAAACGTCACAAGCGTACTCATACCTGAGAAAAACCATATTCGTGTTCGGACTGCAGCTATTCATGTTCTTTAAACAATAATTTAGAAAGTCACATACTGGAGAAAAGCCTTATTCATGCCCCGACTGCAGCTTATCATGTTCCCAAAGGGGAACTTTAAAACGTCACATGCTTACTCATTCTGGAGAAAATCTTATTCATGTTATTACTGCAATAATTCATTTTCAGAAAAGGATACCTTAAAGCGTTACATGCTTACCCATTCTGGAATAAAATCTTATTCATGTCCTGACTATAGCTATTCATGTTCTCAAAAGGGAAATTTAAAACGTCATAAGCGTACCCATACTGGAGAAAAACCATATTCGTGTTCCGACTGCAGCTATTCATGTGTTTTAAACAATAATTTAAAAAGTCACATGCGTACCCATACTGAAGAAAAGCCATATTCATGTTCCGACTGCAACTATTCATGTTTTCTAAAGAAAACTTTAAAACGTCACATGCGTACCCAAACTGAAGAAAAATCATGTTAATGTGCCGACTGCAGCTATTCATGTTCTCAAATAGGAAATTTAAAAAATCACGTGCGTACCCATACTTAACAAAGGCCTAATTCTTTTTCCGACTGCCAGAATTCCTTTGCTGAAAAGGTTAGTATAAATCGTCACGTGCTGACCCATTGGTAATAAGTTTGAAGACAGTCATGTGTGACACACATTATTTTTCACTCTCTAAAAACTTTTGTTTTTTCACAGTTAAAACTACAGTTCATATCATTTTTAATTGACGTAACTCTTCAGTGAATTATATAACTCTTAAATATTGCTAATATTTTTCTCCTTTAATATAATCTGGGATTCTTCAACACCCGTATTATTAAGTCCCTTCCTACGGTTCCTACCTCATTAAGCTGCTCAACCGACTGTTGACGCTCCTGTTTACACTTTATGACAGGAGTGCTCATGTGAGGTGTTCTTTAAAACAATTTTTTTAAATTATTTGTTAAAGGCTAATTCTTAATTTCTTTAAAAATCGTAAAGTGTAGTTATATCCAGCGTCTGCTTTACCATATTTCAATACTACTTACATAATGAGTGGATTGGTGGTTTGAATCCCACACCAGGTGAAGTATTCCTTCATGTTGGATAAGATCAGAAGAAATTGCCGAGATTTCTTTACCTAAGGTAGTTTGGCTTCAAGCAAACCTCTACCCTACCGACTTTTTCTTGGGCATCCTCGGTATGAACCATCTATGGTTCTGAAGGGGTGTACATATTGTTATACGTTTCTTCGGACTGATTTGTGGATCGTTCAAAAACTCGATTATCATGGGTAGCATTAGTTTCCATGTTCCCGATGGTTATCTCCGTCACGGATAACATAGACTGTTTTATCTCCCGTCTTGCAGAACTAACCTGTCAATAGTCATGTCAGTCGGGAGAGCATCTTGTTGTTAAATAAAATTAAAATATATCAGCTTGTTAATTTAAATATAATATTAAATTTTTACTTTTTAAATTGACATTTTGAAATTTGAATTTTGAAATGTTTTCAAAATGAATAAATTGAATTGAAAATGCCGTATACTGGAATGGCCTGCGTCCTCCCAAGTTTTTTAAGATTGATATCCTGGTAGACTGAAGCAATTCACACGCCAAATTTATGTATCCAATGTAACTTGGTTCTTCCATGACGCCATGTTTAAAGCTTGAAGTAGTGCAGCAAATTCAACTTCTTTACAGCCTCCCCATGTATCTTCATTTCTTCAATGATGTTATAATTGATTGAAGTAGTATATATGTGCCCAGGTACTATGTCTTCAGAATTGCGACCTCCGATTTTTATGTCTCGTGTGACAAGTATTCTTGCAATAAAAATCATGTTTATGTTCTACTACAAACTTATAACTGCTCTCGGAAATCGGGAATGGTATCCATGTATTAAGATTTTAACTTAAGATTGCTTCTGCGTATTGTCCCGAAATAATAGTTACACACGATTTACAATTTTGCAGTACATGGCATGCAAATCAAATGCAAAGCTTCACGGGATACACGAAGAATCAACTTGTTATTTAATTTATCGCTATTTTGTGAACAAAAAACTGGTTTAAATTAAATCTGTATGCGGTGAATTAAAACTACATTCAGAACATGAAAATGGTTTTTCTTTGATTCTGGCAGTAGTCTGCAACTTGAATTTTATAACTGCCCTTCGAATAAGAAAATGTTTTTCTTCGAAATGTGTCAGCAGATGAATCCATAACTCGACTTTTACATTCTGAACACAAAACTAGTTTAAATTAAATCTGTGTGCGGTGAGTTAAAACTACTCGAAGATGAAATTGGTTTTTCTTTATTCTGGCAGCATATAAATAGTCTGCAACTAGAATTTTATAACTGCACGTCGAATAAGAGAATTTTTTTCTTCGAAATGTGTCAGCAGATGAATCCCGCAACTGAAATTTTACATTCTAATCACAAAACTGGTTTTAAATTAAGATTGAATCTTATTGCTCCCCACCTTTAATTACTATTACTTTCATAACACGCGTACGGTTTTCCAACTTATTACTAATTTTGACGAATGGTTTGTAATAAAATTTAACTCTAAACATTATAACGATTTTCTTCGAAATGCGTCAGCACTACTGGAATTTTGACAGATCATTCGGAACATGAAACTGGTTTTAACGTAAGAATTAATCTGCACGCGAGTCCTCGGCTTTAATTTATACTACACCCAAATAAATTGATATTTTTTGAAATTCAATTGATACTACACTTAAAACACATTTGGTTTTCCTGCAATTTTTGTACTTGGATCTCATGGACGGTTTAACACGTGGAAATTTCCAAATAAAGTTTCACCCGCTTCAATAAATGCTTCCTTCACAACCATTCCATCTTCAAATAGATTCTTGTATTTCGCCAATATATGAGAAATTTTAAATGACGCGATCGTTGCAGCTTTTGATTGTTTGGCTGATCTTGTGAACAAGGTTTGTTCTTTTTTAAAACAAATTATCAAATCCCATACTTTTCGTTTTCTTAATTCACTCTGTGGCGGGAAATCCTTTTCATAGTTTTATGAATGGATTTATAATGCCTCTCTAAGTTCCCATGCGTAGGTAATCTGCTGACACATTTCGAATAAAACCATTCTAATATTTCGAGTGGAGTTAAAATTTTTATTTCAAACCATTCCACAAAATTCGTAACTCGTAGGAAAACCATACTACGCATTATATGAGAGTAATACTAATTAAGTCTGTGGACACGCAAGCAGATTCACCCTTAATTTAAAACCAGTTTTATGATCAGAATGTAAATTTCCAGTTTTGGATTCATCTGCTGACATATTTTGAAGTAAAACGTTCTCTTATTCGAAGTAATTGGAGGTTATCCACCACATACCCGCCCGGTGTAAGTAACAGAAGGTTACTATTTAACAAGGACTCTTATTTTTTTAAAGAACGACCCTCCAATTATTATTAAATAAAACTAGACCCCTATTGTCCCTGCATACGTCGTTAGCGAGCAGTATGCAAGTGCTTGATCTGATAACAAACCGTTTAGTATGGAGAAGGCCCGAAGATATCGATCCAGGGATTGGTTTATTTATGACTCAACCATTGAATAACATCCCCAAACTGTTTGGGAATTCCCCCTAAGCAGTGATTGCAGTACGCGCACAGCCTATCACCACTTACTTCAATTCCATCTATGGGCAGAATAAAGAATTGATGTAATATGATTCTTTGGTTAATTCTAAGCTGTTTAGTTAGATGTCGTTACGCTACCCTAATAGGAAGTATTTATTTTCAATCATGTCCGTCAATGAACAAATAGTTTGTAGAGAGTCTTTGTTCGCTCGTTCGCTGTCGGCGGAATACTTACTTGGTCTCCAAGGAAGAGGATTGCGTGTATTTTGTATGAGTGAAAGAGTTCTCTACGTTTAATAATTTATTCTGTCTTTGTTAAAAGTATTTACAGATTTTGTAATCTCGGGAGAATAATGGAAATGAGATTAAATTATCCCGATCGTGTTGTCGGGCCGAGTTCAGTAGCTGGAATGGTTGCGCTCTCCGACGGAAGTTGGGAGAACTACATTGGTCACGTGACCAATGTGGCCATAACGCGGTTTGGTTATAGATTTAAATAATGATTGTCAGTACTTAATCGCATTTCCATAGCCTCCCCTCCAGTGCTAACGATAATGTGAACAATGGAAAATCGTTAAAGGAGATTATATTACTGGTACTAATCCTATTCTGACTGAGGCACCTTCAGTCAAAACAAGAATAGCCTCCAATGTGTTCGAAAAATTATAAGGGTTACGTTACTCGAGCAGAGTAGAATGATCAGTTAATGAAGTAGACTGTTGTTATACTTTCAAGAACACATTGGAAGGTATTAAAGGTTTAACCAAAAAATAATTTTTTAAGCTGAAAATCTTAATTCTAATACATGAAATCATAAAATTAATGTGTAACCATGACACGTAATGTTGAGAATTACTACACTATTGTATACTATAACCATTTTATTTGGTGTTGAAATCAGTTAATTCTGATGTGAGTATTTACAAGTTAGTTTTAAATAATGTTTTTTTAAAACTTGTCAAGCTCTATGAGCTCTTTACTTTATTTACCGTGGTAAACGCATCGACGAACTAGGCGTTCGGAGCATTGGTGTACATGATATAGCGTGGTACATGGAATTTGAGATATGATTCCAGCTGATTGTAGTGGTACCTGGAATTAGAGATATGATTCCAGCTGATTGTAGTGGTACATGGAATTTGAGAAATGATTCCAGTTGATTGTTTTTCAATTAATGCCTGAACATTGAATGTTGTTGCCTCAATGAACTATGTTCAGAGCTAGTAGAATTGTTTTACCAGTCGTGCGCAATTAGAAGCGCTGGTTGTAAAATCATTGTACATCGATTGTATAATAGATAATATTTAAGACTATGACTTAAAGTAACCTTAAAATAACATTATACATGTTTAAAAAAAAAAATATTCGCAAATGTATGGTCAAAAGTTGTAATTTACTTGAGAAACATTTCGAAGGTAGGTTGTAAATAGCAGAATGCTGTATTTTTCATAAGTTATATTGAAAAAGAAAACTATAGTAGCAGGTATGTTTAACAATAAGCTATATCTAGTGTAAGAAATATTTAAATTGATACATAATATACCATATACATATGGTAGAGTTTTCTTCCTAAAAGTATTATATTTTTTGGAGCCCTAGTTAGGCGTTTATCATAAAATTATAAATAATAAGGGTTTATGCTATTCTGTAGCGAAAAATGATGATTTTTAAGTCAAAGAGGCTGCACATTGTCTTCAGTACGTAAAAGTGTGTTTTTTGTTGATTTGAGTCGAATAATCATGTTCTTTTACGTACGTAAGACAAAGTGGCTTTAACTTGTAAGTGTATAAACATGAAGGAGAAAAGTATATTTAAAAATAAATGATTTCAACCACATAATTCACTAGATGTATAAAAGTGCCGTGTACATCCAGAGAAGCGTGGTTAAAAGACAAAATGCATGAATAACAATGTTTATCATGTGGTAAAGAGTTACCTACTATGTACATAGTTTGTAGAGTAGATAGTGTGTACCTTGGTACATAATATTATATAATATGATGATTTTAATTGATTGTTTGGAAGGTTGATTACAATTATTATTACAATAATGCTGTAATACTTGTAGTAATGCATAAATGCGTTTGTATGATGTGAATTTTACATTTTTTATTATAACGTTTTTAATTATAACATTTTTTAAGAATTGTAAAAACACAGTGGTGTTTGTAGTACCTTTGAAGTGCACAAAGTATGCAGTTGAATGATGAAAGGCTTTCATCTAATTAGGAGTGATTTAAAATTGTAATAACATGCTTAATATGTAATGTTTTTTTTTAAATGCATGAGTTATGCAGTTAAATGATGAATTGTTTCATCGTGTTGAAGGTGTTTCACACTTGTGAATACACTGTAATGATCTAAGTTTTAGATTATGTTAATTGACAATTTACAATATTACAGGTAGGGTTTAAAATGCATGAGTTATGCAGTTAAATGATGAATTGTTTCATCGTATTGAAGGCGTTTCACACTTGTGAATACACAATAATGATCTAAGTTTTAGATTATGTTGATTGACAATTTACAATATTATAGGTAAGATTTCCATAAAAAATCTGTGCATTTAAATATTGTGTTATTCGCAGTATTTTAAAGAAAAGTAAACTTTATGAATATGGTTTGCAATACAAAGCTATGCGAAATTTATAATTTAATTTCTATCATGAGTTATGAATGAGAAAAATGTCAAATAAAAATATCTTTTTGTGCGTTATTCCATCCCAAGTCTCTTTGGGGAATGTACATGCCGACCTGAACGAGTTGTGATCTTGTGACCAGTTGTGGATGTGGTCTTGGTTATCGGCGTACGGGAACTGATGGGTGTTTAGTGACATTTTCTTCAACCGGAATGAAAGCGGGCTTGAGTCGGTCTATGTAGATGCGTTGAGATTTTGGTTATCGGTGTTACAGGCAATGGTTTTGGACATGTTTGCAGGAGTTGTGTGATGTTGATTGCTCAGGAAGTAGTCAAGCCGTAGGTGCAGGGTTTGTTTTTTTCTGGTGTCTCCAAATGACAATACGTTGTTACGTGCAGAACCAAAAAATTATGCTGTATCCAGCATTGCCGCTTGGTGCGGTTAGCAATGGTGGAATTAGTTTGCGGGGCTAGTTGCTGCCGCGGAACTGGTTTGGCTGCCCGTTCTGGTTGAACGGAGGCAAGGCTCTCTGCCTGTTCTGGTTGAACAGAAGCAGAGAATTATGATGTATTCAGCATTGCCGCGAGTTGCGGTTAGCAATGGTGAAGTTTGTGTGCGGGGCTAGTTGCTGCCGCGAAACCAGTTTGGCTGCTTGTTCTAGTTGAACAGAGGCAGAGTTAGCTAGACTAGTTGTCGTAGCGTGATGTTCCTGTGGGTGAAAATGGCGACATGATTCATACTGCGTGTCGTGGATTATGTTTGTTGTGCCTGTTCAGATACTGGATGGCCTTTAGTTTCTATGCAATGAGTCACAGAATGTTTGATTGCATTCGGTGTCTGCATGGGAGGCCTTGTCAACGAGGGGTATTTCTTCAAAATGTCAAGATACTTTTGAGAAGAGGAAATTGTGGCGATGCCTGATGCTGGTCCTTTGTAGGTAGATCCTCTAATTTTCAATCCAGTAGACTGGTCTTCAAGTTTGGCTCGTCTCAAGTTGACTGTCAAGTTGTAGTGGTGAAGAAAGTCTGCGCCAATGATGGGTTTGGACACATCGGCTACGATAAAGCGCCACTTCATTGTGCGGCGTAGGCCGAAGTAGAGTTCGACTGTTCTCGTGCCGTACGTTCTTATTGGCTTCCCATTCGCCCCATATAATGTGGAAGGGCAGTTGTCGGAGGTCAAGTTGCCTTTCTCAAAGGTCATGTTCCTAGGGATGACTGAGATGTCCGCGCCGGTGTCTACTAGGTATTTATGTCTTGTTCGCAGGTCATAGATGAAGAGACGACAAGAGGTATTAGGGATCTAACATGTCTCTACTGGGAGTTCCCGCTGTCGATTCCCGACTTCTTCTTTACATAAGAACATGGTTTGGAGCATTTATGAGCGTTTTCTCCAAATCTTGCATGGTAGTAACATTTTTCATCCTGATTCCTATTGGGAGATGAATTGCGTGACCCGGAACTTGAGCGGCCAGGTTTTCGGCGGGGGCTCTGGTTTCTCCGTCCTCTATAAGTTGATGTGGGCTCAGTTTTGGCTATGCGTAGCTGGGCTACTTCACGCGAAAGTGCTGCTATTTGTTTCTGCAGTTGTAGTAATAAGGAATGTTCAGCTGGTTCCTGACGAGATGAACTGGGTTTGTTGCGATCTTCCATGGCACTGCAATCGGTTGATTGATAGACATCTAGTATTTTGTCTGCAGCTGTGGCAAGTTGGTTAATGTCGTTATCGGGAAGTGCTGACAGTATTGCTTGCACATGTTGAGGTAATCGTTGTAGCCACAATGTCCGCACAATTGCGTTATCCGGTCGCCTAGGTAGGTCCTGCTAGCTCTAGCATATGTCTCAATAGACCGGTTGGCTTCCTATCCTCCAGTTGGATTCCTGTTAGTAGGCGTGTGAGGCGTTTTTAGGCAGAGTCTTGGAGTCGGTCAATAAGGGCTGCTTTCAAATTGGCGTATTTGTCATTGATCGGTGGATGTGTCACGATGTCGCTCACACATTGTAAGGTTTGTGAATCCAAGGCAGCTATAATTATATTGTACTTCGTGAAATCCTCTTTAATGCGTGAATTCGCGAATTGGGCCTCAGCCTGTATAAACCAAAGCGAAATTTGATCCCTCCATAGATTTGGTAATCTAACGGACACGTGATTTACTGCTGCCGCAGAGCTAGGTTCGCCAGTTGATTCCATGTTGGTTGGTTTTGGTTCCGGATTTATTGATTGTTGAAACAAAATCTTGAGTTGATGAGTCGGTGTGGTCGCTGGAGATTCTTCATCCGAGGTCATTTCAACATTTATACGGAAATAAGCACGCAAAGATAGTGATTTTTTTGAAATATTTCAAATTATGTATTAAAAATCCGTAATAATTTTAGAGGAAAATTAGAGCTGTTGACATCTATGTGAAATGTACGGAAGTTACTAGAAAATTATTCAAGACGCAAACCTTTACGAAAATCAACTGTTACCATTTAAGTAGAAATCTTCAATCATGCGAGAATAATTCAGATTAATTAATAATTGATATGTAGAAATATTATTATCGGACATGTGTTAAAAATTGTAACATATTATTTTGCTAAATTTTGTGGTGGGTATGCAAAAATTATTTCCAGAAATATCGTATAAACTGTGTTAAAAATTTACGTGGCTGAACGTTGTTGAGATTTTTTTTTTTTTTTTTTTACAGTGAATAACCGCACAAGAATCTCAACTGCTCCCGTCTGGAGCCAGTGAGACTATGGCATCCCCAATTGGGGTATGTTGTGAGGCTGAAGGTAGTGGGGAGGGGAAGGAGGTGAAGAAGAGGAAGGTTGGGAAGTACCTGGCTATTCAGATCTGGTCACCAAACATGGCTAAAGCCATTTTCAAGCAACGTTTCAATTCTGAATGGTGGTCTTACACCAGGGCGATACTGATAGTATCTTCCACTCTGGAACATGCCGAAAATATACTATGTATTATTTTAAATGACTAAATTGTGAAATAACACAAATTAATCAAATAAAATTTATTTGCGCATGCCGGGTTTGAACCCGCGACCTCCGGACTGTGAGTCAAGAGTCTTACCCACTGGACTACGGAGGCCGTCAAATGTGAGTCAAGAGTCTTACCCACTGGACTACGGAGGCCGTCAAACGTGAGATGATGCAGATGTGTGTTTTCCGAGAGGGTCCGCAGCTGATGCTCGTGGTGGAGGCTGCGTCGATCTGTCGACCGGGCTGCAGGAACAGGGGCTCGGAGGTGTGATGCTCCTTTTGCGTTCCGAGGGTGTCCGCCGCTGATGCTGGCAATGGAGGCTGCGTCCAGCTGTTGACGGGGCTGCAGGAAGTGTGACTCGGCTGAAGAAGCTCCCTTGGTAGCATCACGCGTTGCTGAAGATGTTCGATGCCTAGAATAGAGGGTAACACGCACTTAATCCGAGATAAGAACAGGATATAGGCAAGTAGTCACAAATAGGGTCATTTTGCATTGCAGATTTATACGTATGATTGTATAGAACATCACCTGTGATGAATCCGAACGTTCAACTGAACATGTTCGTAAATCAAATTCACAAAAGAGTTGTGAGTGCTAAAACATAAGATTGGAGCATATTCAAGCTTTTCCACAGAGAGTTGCGTCAGTTTGTAACTCAAGTTGGACTTGCGATGTTGAGAAAAAACAAAATGGCTATTTGACACGTGTGGATCGGTACACGAAAGCCACACAATATTCATTTATTACGTATTTGTATAAATTTGTGATATTATTCGTAATGCTTTGAGAACCAAAAACATAGGTATAAAAATTTTTTTAAAAATACTGGGATATAAAATAGCTGTAAATAAGGCAACGATTATTTGAATTTGAAAGATGATTTTAAAATACCAAAATTAAAACGGTACTCACCAGATAACTGAACTGCGGTCCGAGAACACGTGTAAAAGAATTTTAAAAAATGGTCTAAACGTTGAAAGTTAAACACGCGGTCACTAGTTGTGTCAATCATTTTTTCTTGTCGGGGTCACCAGATGTAGAGAGTCTTTGTTCGCTGTCGGCGGAATACTTACTTGGTCTCCAAGGAAGAGGATTGCGTGTATTTTGTATGAGTGAAAGAGTTCTCTACGTTTAATAATTTATTCTGTCTTTGTTAAAAGTATTTACAGATTTTGTAATCGCGGGAGAAGAATGGAAATGAGATTAAATTATCCCGATCGTGTTGTCGGGCCGAGTTCAGTAGCTGGAATGGTTGCGCTCTCCGACGGAAGTTGGGAGAACTACATTGGTCACGTGACCAATGTGGCCATAACGCGGTTTGGTTATAGATTTAAATAATGATTGTCAGTACTTAATCGCATTTCCATAAGTTTACTAGTATATTATCATAGTCGATGGTATTTCTTAAGGTAGGGCACAGGTATTTTAAGGTAGGGCATTGCCCCCTAATGCCCCCCCCCCCTAGCTACGGCCCCTGCATTGGACCCATGCATTTTGTCTGTGGATTGGTTAAATCTATCAGGACTTCTATCTTTAAAACCTTGGGAGGACGCAGGTCATTCCAGTGTACGTCATTTTCATTTCAATTTATTCGTTTTAAAAACATTACAAAATTTACGTTTCACAGCGTTTTTGAAATAAAATAAATATTTTAGATTAGATAAGCAGATTTAAACTAACAGCAACAAAGCATGTCGTCTAAATAGTGCTTCATTGGTGGTAAACATATCGATATTCGAATAATTCTATTAAATAACAAGACAGCACTCCCGACTGGCACGACCATTGGCGAGTTAGTTTTGCAAGCCGGGAGATAAAAGTCTATGTTGTCGGTGACAGAGATAACCAAAGGGAACAGAAACTATGCTATCCCTGATAGTCAGTTTTCGAACCATCCACAAATCAGTTTGAAGAATGCGTTATAATGTGTACAACCCCTTCTGACCCGTAGATGGTTCATATCGAGCATGCCCTAGAGAAAATCGTTAGGGTAGAGATATTAGCCATACTCCCTCATGAAGAGAAATTTCGAAAAAAATTCTGAACCTTATCCAACATGAGCGAGTACTTCACTTGATACGGGCTCCAAACCACCAATCCACTCATTTTGTAGGTAGTATTGAAATATGGCAAAACAGAAGCTGGACATATCACAATATATGATTTTTGGAGTAATTAATAATAATTAACACTTTTTAAAAAATGTTTTAAATAACATCTCACATGAGCACGCCTGTGTGTGCAGTATGAACAGGAGAACTGTGTCACCAGCTGGTTGAGGGTCGGTAGGGGATGAAGGAAGAGATTTAAAAATACAAGTATTTCTACTATCGTGGTACGAGAACACAACAGAATGGAGTTGGCAGGAAAACACTTCTTTTTCTTCTTCTTCGGCACAATTTATTTAATGTAATAAATACAAGTATTACACGAGGCAGTGGCGTAGCTAGCATGGGTGGCACCCGGGGCGGAAAACGCGGTGTCACCCCCCCCCCATTAAATTTTTTTTGATAAATTCAAAACACAAATTTTGACTTCCTAAAATATAAATAAACATTTCTAGCTAGTCAAATATGTAAAAAAAATTGTTATCCTCAAAATTAAAAAATTAAATTTTCTTATATGCAGATGATACTGCAATATTCTACTGGTGTAAAGATCTAAACATACTACTAGAAAATGCACAAAGTGACCTAGAAAGAAATTGCGGTTGGCTCCAATCAAATATCCTAACAATGAATATAAAAAAACAGGATACATGATTTTAAGTTCAAACCGTAAAATAATTCCTCCACATGTACCATTAAAAATTGAAAATAACGATTTGCAAATCCTGAAACAGGAAAAATATCTTGGGCTGTGCATCGATAAGCATTTAACTTTTAAACAAACACATTCAAAACGTTAAAGATAAAATCACACCCTTAATTAGCTTTTTTAGCCGGTTATCATATCTATTACCAATTAGGTTAAAAAAAAGTTTATACTGTAGTCTCGTACACTCACACCTAAATTACCTGATTGAAATCTGGGGAAAGGCGTATGAAACATACATCAATGAATTACAGGTAATTGAAAATAAGATAATCAAAAAACTATTTCACTACGAATCCAAAACATCCACAAAAAAATTATATTTGGAAACAAAACTGCTAACATTAAGAAAACTATACGAGTACAATATATGTGTCCTTATATACAAAATAAATAATAAACTCATACATACAAACACCGAATTCTTTAAAACGTCCCAAGTTCACAAACATTTTACACGACAACACGATAACAAACGTTTAAACACCATTCATACTAACTACGGTAAGCAATCAATTAGTTACGAGGGGGGCAATTTATATAATTGCCTTCCAGATGATATCAAAAACGAAAAAAAGTGTGTGCAAATTAAAAAAATAATTGTAAAAACAAAGTAGTGATAGTGAATAATATCGTATGGTAATATAATATCATGTAAATGTTAGTATTTAATGTAATAGTATCTAATGTAATCTAAGGTTATGAAATGTAAAAACTATGTAATTTAAAAACTGTACATAATTCAATATTCTAGTTAAGTAAGTGAAAATGTTATTTTCTTTTTTACTGGAATAAAAACTTATGAAAAAAAAACACTTTTAAAAATACTAACAGAATAACAGCTTTTTCAACAATCGATAGGTGATAATTTCCTTCGCGAGTTCCCGTCAATCACAATCTACGAAAGAAATGAGAATGACACAGGGGAAAAGCGAGGAATATTTCACGGAAATCCCCAATAAATCAATAGTAAGAGATAGGAACGAAAATAAAATAACTGAATTTTTGGGGAATGCTGACCGACCGAGCCATATAGCTACAAATAACAGAGTTCCGTGTGGAGTCTTCAATTCTAATATGCTGCAAAAATCTGAAGAAAATCATTTGCTGTCATGAAAACATAATAACCAATACTTAGGTTAAAACCAGTTTTGTGTTCAGAGTGTAACAATAAAATTTCAATCGTGAAATAGTAAAGGGGGCGTTCAAGTATAACGTAACGCAATTTTTGAAAATTTTTGACCCTCTCTCCCCCCATGCAATGCGCCGTAACATTTTTCTGCACTTCCCTCCCCCTAAACGTTACGTAACACCCAAGTGACTATTTTTACCTAAAAGTCTCAATTAAATTGCGCAAAGTACTGGAAAGTCGCTTAAATACCTTTTTCTTGTTTTAATCGCGTTTGCGGTAAAAATAAAACAAGAGATTTCAAACTCGCAATAGGTCCATGCGTATATTGTTTATTTTAATGTTTTACATTGTAATTCATAAACAAATTGGGAAAATATTATTATTTTTATTGGCCTTTCATTCCTTCCGGATCTCCACAATTTAATACTGTCTTACCTTTAATACATCTACATGGTTTTACAACACATATTTCGTTTTACATTAGCTACACTGAGGAGGCCTTGAAGAAAGTAATTTTACAAAGGTTTCCATATGGAGCAACACTTTACTCCACTATGATTCATAAGCTTACTCAGAGTGGAGTAAAACCTTTTTCATGATCTGAGTGCCGTTATACAACTCCTCAAAACGAAGATTTAAAAGTCCACAGTATGATTCACAGAAGAGAAAAACCTTTTTCATGTCCTGATTGTAACTATTCGTGTTCACAAAAGGGATACATAAGAAGTCAGTTGCTGACTCAGTGTGGAGAAAAACTTTTTTCATGTTCCAACTGCAATTATTCATGTACTATGAAGAGAAATCTAAAAATCACACGTTTACCGACAGTGGAAAAAAACCTATTTCATGTCCTGACTGCAACTATTCATATTCTCGAAAAAATAACTAAAACGGCACTTGCTAACTCACAGTGATGAAAAACCTTTTTCTTGTCCCGACTGTAACTATTCATGCGCTACAAAACGGTATCTAAAAATTCACACCTTTCAGCACTATTAAACACGCTAACACAATAATAACTTCTTCGCTAGTTCACGTCAGTCCATAGATAACAATTCACTTCACGAGTCTACGTTAATAACAATATACGAACGAAATTAGAATGACACAAGGAATATTTCAGGGAAATCCCCGACTGAGCTAGGAACAAAAAAAACATTTTTCGGGAATCCCCGACCAACCAAGCCATAGAGCAAAATAACAGTCAGTGTTAACGTGTTAAATATTTTTTACGGCAATTTTGCACTTTCGAAGGTATTTTCTCCACGTTCGAGTGTCACCCCCTCCTCGGGTGGCACCCGGGGCGGTCCGCCCCCCCCGCACCCCCCTCGCTACGCTACTGACACGAGGGTCTATCTACCCTCACTCGGGTGGTCCGCGACCACACCACACTGACAAATATCGAAGTCTCTACTTCGACCTCTCTTTTGTCAGTTTTCCAATACTGAACCGTAGGTATAACTCGTACCTCCCAGCTTCAGTATAATTTACACAAGTGAAGGCACACAGCGTGTACCTTCTAGCTTTACTCTACTAGCAAAACTAACGCAAAGGGCCTATCTTCCCTCTGCGCAACTGAAGATACACTTCGTGTATCTTCCAATTCAACCGCAATAACAAGTCTGACTTCTCTCTCCCAAAATCACAATATTTAAAGAAAAAACATACAAAGGTTGCAAAATAGTGAGACAAAATATTTGAACTGCTCGCACATCTGGATTTTAAAATCCCGCAATAAAAAAATAGCCAAAGTCGGCCCAAAAGGGCCACCAATAAAACTATCATACAATACTGAAATGGAGAAATGGTTGCACTTAGATTAAATATTCCCATATCTCGAATTCTTAAATTTAACCCCCAATAAAACAATAAAATTACTTTTAAAAGGTTGCCAAAACGGGCACACCATTAGGTTCAAACTAACTTAATGTTAAGGTACATACTTAAAACTAAGAGATTAAATTCATTTAGTTCGGGTCATAAAAGAACCGCCAGCAAACCCTTTCTATGGGTTTTATTTGCAATGTACAGGTATACATAATTACTTAAAAATAAACAATTTGAGAAATTAACCCTTTGTTCCTTATCGGTAAAGGAATTCCCCCGTATAATATCAGGCCGAATACATTTATTTCTAAAGGTTGAGAGCTTACTTGGAAAACCCAAGGAAGAATTTTATTTGCAGAGGACAAAATACGTTTAACTAAAATGACTAAAATAACACGAATGATACGACTAATTTTTATTACTTAAAGCGAAATGGATAAATCGCATTCTGGAACAAACAACAAGTGTTGAAGAGGCCCAGAATATATGAAGGATGAATCACAATAGCAATATTTAAGAGTTTTTTTTATTGAAATATATAACAAGGTTACAATTTTACAAATTAATAAAACATCAATATTTCAATCACTCTCATAATAAAGCAGCTGGTCGTGTTTGGGAGAGGACAACTAAAAAAATTACATTTGTTTAAATTAAAACAAAAAATATTAGTAATTTAACAAAAAAGATTTGTGGTTTTATGAGAAACTGCAGATAAAAGTAATAAAAATAAAGGTTGGTTAATAAATGATTCAAAAACAAAAAGTAAAGTTATGAGGTGGTACTAGGGTATTTTAATTTAATTTTTTTTAATATTTTTCGTAGCTTTCTTCCGATCGTATATCAAGGGGTAATTTTTTAAATAATTTTATACCCTTGAATATATAGTGATGCTGTGTTGTTGTGGTTCGTACTAGTGGCACGGTTAATCCTCCAACATCTTTTGCTAATATTTAATTGTGGTAAATTATTTTTACTAAAGAAATCTTTATGTATTTGTAGTATTGCAATTTGTCATAAATTTTTGTAAGTGGGGCAACCGGGAAATCTTGAAAAACATTTATAGTTGGGTAGTAATAGGGCTTTTTTAAAATGATTATTAGTATTTTTTTTAATTGTTTCCAATGGGAGGGTTAATTTATATGAACCCCCAAGCCACGATTCCATATTGTAGTACAGAGTGCGCAAGTTCATAATAGATATCTTTAAAGTATTTTTAATGATACAATATTTCATAGTCTAAAAAATATATAGATCAGTTTTCTCATTCTGTTTACTGTAGAATTTTTTTGACTTTTCCATTCGATGTTATTATCGATAGTTAATCCAAGATATTTTATTTCTTCTATACTACTAATGTATATATAGTTTGGGTGCGATTCTAAGGAGGCATTTCCTTCGTGAATTTTTATGTGTAGATTTATATTTGAGATATTCTCTGTTAGGCTATAAGGTATAAAATGGGTTTTTTCGACGTTTGGTGTCAATAAGTTTTCGTCAAACCATAATTTTACGAAATTTATTGCATTATTAGCTGACATTTCGACCTCATTCCAAGAATTTCCTTCACCAGTTAACACCATACCTACCCATGGTTGTAGAAATTCACGGAAGAGTTACTTCAAGTTAAAATGATATAAATTGTAGTTTTTATTGTGGAAAAAAGTTTTGAGAGAGTGAACAATAATGTGTGTCATACTTGACTGTCCTGAAACAAATTGTCTTTGGAATTGGTCAGCATGTGACGTTTAAAATTTCCTTTTTAGCACAGGAATACTGCCAGCCGGAACACGAGTAAGGCTTTTTCCAGTATGGGTGCGCATGTGTGATTTAAAATTTACTCTTTGAGAACATGAATAGCTGCAGTCGGGATTTGAATAAGGCTTTTCTCAGGTATGGATACGCATGTGTGACGTTTTAAATGTTTTTTTAGAAAAAATGAAGAGCTGCAATCGGAACATGAATATGGTTTGTCTCCAGTATGGTTACGCATGTGACGTTTTAAAGAACCCCTTTGAGAACATGAATAGCTACAGTAGGGACATGAAAAAGGCCTTTCTCCAGTATGGGTAAGCATGTGAAGTTTTAAAGATCCCTTTTGGAAACATGAATAACCGCACAAAGGACATGAATGAGGTTTTATTCCAGAACGGGTAAGCATGTGACTCTTTAAGCTTTCCTTTCGTGAAAATGTAGAGCTGCAGTCGGGACATGAATACGGCTTTTCTCCCGTGTGGGTACGCATGTGAACTGTCAAATGTCCCTTTTGAAAAGATGAATAGTTGCAATCGGAACACACGAAAGGTTTTCCTCCAGGATGCGTCGTCAGGTCTGAAAAAGAGAGCGGAAAAAGTCAATACGTATTTTTTTGTAATGAAAACAGAAAAAAATCAGCTAAGGGGCCGTTCAAGTAATACGTAACGCACTTGGGGGGCACGTTGCGTTACTGGGGGGGGGGGGGGGCGTCGGACAACGCGTTACGTAACATGTTTTTCTTTATTTAAATAAAAAAAAAACTGCGGAATTAAAATCGTCCGAGTTGGCAACCCTTTTCGTTTATGTTATACGGGGAATTCCTTGACTGTATTGTGCGTCATTTTTATTTTATTTTTGATGTCAGTATTCGTTAGTGTTTTAAACACGAAATACGCATAAACACAAATTAGTGTAGTCAGTCTTGTTAAAGTGAGTTTGTAGGTACTATAATATCCTCAAAAGCGGGAGATTTACATCATTAGCTGTAACTGGCCTATAAAGGCTCTCATGCTGACTTGCGAGCGCAGAGGCAGCCAAAAAAATGCCAACGAAATTTGAAAAACAGCAAAAGAATAAATAAAAAAATAATGCAAAATTTATGGAACATAATTTATGAATGCTAAACGAAAAATGTATGTAAGAACAACGTTTTTTAGTTATTACACACAGGTTAGTTTACTGCCAAAATAAAATAATAATACAATAAAAATATATTTCGTACAACATGTGTAGTTACACTCAGAACATGAAAAAGTTTTTTCTCCACTGTGAATCGCGCTGTGGATTTTTAAATCTCCCTTTCGAGAACCATAATAACTGCATTCGGGACAAGAAAAAAGTTTGCCTGCTGTGGGTAAACATGTGACGTTTTGGTGCCTCTTTGTAGAACATGAATAGTCGCACAGTAGAAACATGTAAGAGGTTTAATATCACTGTGAGTCAGCAAATGATTTCTAAGAAGTTCCTTTGTACAACATAAACAATTGCAGTCGGAACATGAAAAAGGTTTTTGTCCAATGTGGGTAAAAATGTGAATTTTTAGATACCGTTTGTTAGCGCCTGAATAGTCGCAGTCAGGACAAGAAAAAGAAGAAGAAAAATAATTGCAGTCAAGACACGAAATAAGTTTTTCTCCACTTGAGTTAT
This sequence comes from Limnephilus marmoratus, assembly GCA_917880885.1. Lineage (NCBI taxonomy): Eukaryota > Metazoa > Arthropoda > Insecta > Trichoptera > Limnephilidae > Limnephilus > Limnephilus marmoratus. Next base: position 54,512,114 of record OU862913.1, on the reverse strand, counting down.
CATGTGATTTTTAGATTTCTCTTCGTAGTACATAAATAGTTGCAGTCGGAACATGAAAAAGGTTTTTTCTCTACTATGAGTTGAGTCAGCAAGTGACTTCTTAGTTATCCCTTTTGAGAACATGAATATTTGCAGTCAGGACATGAGAAAAGGTTTTTCTCTTCTTTGAATCATACGGTAAAATGGTTTTTGACCAGTATGGGTAAGCATGTGATTTTTTGGATACCATTGTGAGTAAACTTGTGGTTTGTAGATTACTCTTCGTAGTACATTAATAGTTGCAGTCAGAACATGAAAAAGGTTTTTCTCCACTATGAGTCAGGAAGTGACTTCTTAGATATCCCTCAACTCAAGTAGCTGCGATCAGGACATTAATTATGTTTTTCTCTTCTGTGAATCATACTGTGGATTTTTAAATCTTCCCTTTGAGAACTTGTACAACTGCATTCGGAACATTGAAAAAGGTTTTACTCCACTATGAGTCAGCTTGTGAATCATAGTGGAGTAAAGTGTTGTTCCACAGGGAAACCTTAGGAAAATTACTTTCCTCAGGGCCTCCTCAGTGGAGCTAATGTAAATAAAAGTATGTGTTGTAAAAGCATGTAGGTATATTATAGTTAAGACAGTGTTAAATTGTGGAGATCCGGAAGGAATACAAGGCCGATAAAAATATTTCCAATTTTTTTATAAATATCAATAAATAAATTAAACAATATACGCATGTATCGCGAGTTAGAAATCTCTTGTTTTATTTAATACCGTAAACGCGATTAAATCTAGAAAAAAGGTACTTAAGCGACCTTTAAATACGTTGAGCAACTTAATTGTAACTTTCAGGTAAAAATTGTCACTTGGGTGTTACGTAACGTTTAGGGGGGAGGGGGGATACAGAGAAAAACGTAACGGCGCGTTACATGGGGGGGAGGGGGGGGATCAAAAATCTTCAAATATTGCTTTACGTCATACTGGAACGCCCCCTAATGTATAAATAATTTTTAAAAATTCAGTAAAACTAATATCACCGATTCTACCTGCGGTCTGGGTAATAATTTCAGAATGCTTTACGCATTCCTTTTTAACATCCAGCAGGTCTACGTCTATTTCCGTATAAGGAATCCCCCGTCCATCTTCTTCCAGAGTTTCTGTATTGATGGAAATAGAATCCACATAAATGCTACGTGAAATATTATAATAAAACGGCAATAAAAGAACAATACAAAATAATGGTGGCTGGTGGAGATTTCATGTTTAATAGCAGTTCTAATAAATAAAAAATTGCAAGCACGTAAATGAAATATATACACTAAATGGAAAAGTGCCGAAGAAAATCCAAAACTAAACATTTTTCATAACAAATTGCAGAGTATGATAATAGTTTCTCTTAAGTGGACATTTTTGATGATTTTTATACATAAAAAAAAAATCTATGAGCCATAGAAAGAGATGGCTTCAGTTAGAACGTTTTAAGCTATGGTCAGATATCCTTGAGAATGTCTAGTTTCTTTAAATCGATCGAAAAATAAATTGGTTCCGGAATATCTGTAATACGTGATAATATTATAAATAAATCTTTTTGTAGTATAGAACTATGTAATGATTTATTTCAGTGATAAAATATGGTGAGGCAAAAGCTAAAGGACTTGGGAACTTTTTGCGAGTATCATAAGCGAAACGTTTTCTTAGTTCGACAGTTTTCTGTAAAGAAATTTTACAAATGTAAAATCAAATGAATCTACAGATGTCGGAGAAGAGGGGAAGGAGGAACTGTCCTGACTGCTAATATACGTTATGAAACTTACTAGTTGGCTGAACACTCTCGCCATACTGCAAACATTCCTTCTTTACATCCGGAAGGTGGATATCTATATCCATATACGGCATTTCACCTGCGACTTCTTCCTGGGATCCTGGTTCCATCTTGATGGAAACACTCTCTGGGTTGGGAAGATCTATGGCACTGTTGTGATAGCGTCCTGTTATATGATGGAAAATGAACTCAAGATTAAAAAATAATAATAATAAAGTCTAACTAAATTCTAAATTCTTAGTCTAAAAAATTTTCTAACAAATGATTTTAATAAAATTTTTTCGGACATCATGAAAGAAATTCAAGATCTGGGCAAGAAAGTGGAATCATGCTCAAATAAAATTTGTGATTTCGAAGGCGAACTAAAAAATACTAAATATTACCTTAAAAACAATGACACAAAAATGGAAGAAATGCAAAAAGAAATTAAATATCTTAAATCTTCTGTCAACAACATTCAACAGCGCACGCTAGAGACATCTATCGAAATTCAAGGAATTGCTGTGAAGGAAAATGAAGACATTAAAAATCCTATAGAACTTCTGTTAAAGACTCTAGACTGCAGTGACCTAATAAAAAACAACTACATAGTGAATTATTATAACAACCCTGCTAAAAATATAATTAGTATTCAATTCAATACAAAAGAATCAAAGGACCGGGTTATTAATAAGAAGAAAACTAAAGGCGTATTAAGCCCAAAAGAAATAAATTATTCGGACTCCACAGATAATATTTACATTAATGAAAAACTAACGCCATCAAATAAGAAACTTCTCTGGCTAGCCAAGTCTACGAAATCTATTGGATTTAAATATATTTGGACCAAGAACGGGCATGTTTTGCTAAGAAAAAGCCATGATTCTCCAGTCATTCGTATTCAAGATAAAAATGATATACCACTGCTATAAATATGTAACCACACAGAACAACGATACTCAAATATATATTTTAATCTCTGTTTATTGAAATATTTACTAAAAAGTTTCCTTTTTTTAAATCTGGAGGAAATGCTATTTTTTATTATAGTAAATAATATAATAAATCGAATATTTTCTGGTGTTTGGTCTGTTATAAAGTTTAGTTTGATGAGTACTTTTTTTACTCCTTTTTGTTATCACTTTAACAACTGTTTTCTAGCTCTTGAATCTGTTGAAATTCAGTTTATATGTATTATTTTATTTATAAAATAGTTTTTCAAATTATGTTTATTACATTATTCAAAAATTCGCCTTTCTATCTAATACCTAAGGATGTATATTTATTTATACCTATTGTACTTTATTATTAGTGTATACACTTTTTACCCAATCTGTTCAGACAAAATGTAATGACGATTTTTCTTTATATGCCACTGTATTGTTTCTTTCTAGGTACAATAATATAATGTATTATATTACCCACGCACAGGCTGCGCCTTAGTGGGTTCCCATTATTCTTATGTTTTTTATAATATTGTATATGCCAAATGTAACAATTGGGAAAAAATAAAGGAAAAAAAAAAAAAAAAAAAAAACTATAACAAAACGTTGACCTTTTTACATTAGCTCCACACAAGAAGGCCTTAAGAAAAAAAACTCACTTAGGGCATGTCATCTTTTGGAATACTTTGAAGAGGTTCTTTTAGCGAAAGGAAGGAGAGAAAGAAAGAAATGTAGAGATCAATGTGTCCAAAAGTGATGGACTTATGGCATCGAGAGATTCCAGTTGGAGATGTAAAAAGGTCTTTCCCAATCCAGACCGCTACGCAGAATGTAGGCAAATGCATCGACCGCCAAGACAAAGACAAACCTCCCCCGTGAATCCCTGCTAGGTCACCAAGGATAGGGAACCACTTGGAAGTGACCTATTGCTACGTTATTAGTTATCCTAAAAATTATTCCCGGGGAGGGGGAGTAACCATATCCGCCTCCCAAACTGCGTTACAAATGTACTAATGCACGTCTATTAGAAGGGGATAAATAAATAATCCAAGTGGACTGGTAATAAAGAAGCTTTAAATAGATTACAGATAAAAAAAAGTCGTTGGCGATTGAGACGCCGCGCCATCGAAGTGAATTTTCCACGAAAACGGTTCTGTAGAAATTATCAATGTAATATTAACTAAACCAGTCTGCGAAAATCGGCCACTTTTACCAGTAAAACGACGACTTTCTGAACATTTTGACGTTTCTACGGTTTCAAATCAAAATGTCTGGTGAGTACATTACTTAAAACCAAGGTTTACTAAGGTCGGGTGTACAAAGGTTTTGTTAAGCATAAAATTCCTAATGAAGTCTACATCTGATAAATTAGCGAATAAATCTACCCTCTGGGGAAAAGTTCTTGTTGGTCTCAAAGCAGCCGCTTCAGTTTTCTCTACATTATGTATTGCAGCCAACATCGCCGGTAAATCAGCCTTTATATGGAAATATACTTAACAACATTGAAAAAATTTACAATGCCTGTTACTTCGAAGAGAATGCGGGTAACGATCGTGTAATGATCTTAGGTTAGGAACCAACGTACCTAATAGTTTGACAGTTTGTCAAAAAACAACATGGTGTCGAGTGGTTGGACCCACTCGTTTTTCGAGTGGAATGAATTTTGAGTTGGGCGTCTTAGTTTTTACCTTCGTATTGATTATTAAAGAGTTTTGGTCTTTAATTAATCAATATAGCAAGAGACTACTCACGTGCAAGGCGAAGCGCAGCGGTCAATCTCAAAGCGTTGAAGAAAAGTCACTAGAAAAATAGAACCTCGAATTATAATATTGTGTGGTTTAAACGATATTACTTCAGAAAAGAGGAGCAACCATCACTGCGTTACAAGGTTTTAGGAAGCAACATATATAAATCAATCAAGGGAAGCAAATTAGCAAATTGGGACGAATGAGAAATTTGACAAAACCAATATAACCATAGACAACTGACATTTAAAGAAAATTTTCGCAAAAGCATCGCACAGATCTTTTATTCCGAATTCTGAAAAACGCATAAAGCCTCGATGACACAGGGCGAGTTTACTAGCTACTATCTACTAAGTTTAAAAGCGGATAAATCGGCGAGTGAGATTGTCATGATGACACACAAAACTGTCCACTCGCTCAGAAGCGTAGGAAACTGAGGTCACATTTAGCGCCAGTACAAGAATAACGACGCCTGCGTGAACTAATTCTTCACATTTTTGACAGTCGAAATCAGCTGTTTATCGGAAGCCTTGTTGGAAACGTAAATAAACCAATCACGAGCAAGCGGAGCGAGCGTGTAGGCGAGTAAAGTTGACGACCTTTCAACTTTTTTTCGTAGATTGTCAACAATCTGCTAGTTGCTGCTAGTTAGCAAGTGACACGATGACACTGGACGAGTTTACTAACAGATAGTGAATTTCCCAGATAGTAGCTTGTAAACTCGCCCTGTGTCATCGACGCTTAAGAATCAGTGGCAGACTTTTTATTATTTTTATCTTATTTATTATTTATTTATTTATTTAATACATGAATTATCGAGAGTACATATAGTTTTTTGTGGTATTTCACCCTCCATGCTAGGGATGATCCTGTGTTATGGCGGGTGAAGTTTACAGTTTGCGAATATACATTCATTAGTATAGGTTGAAATTTTTCACTAATTGATACTATCCACACAAATTCTCCTACAATAAGAGAGTTTATGTAGTTATATTGGATTACAAGAATAAGGTGAAGAAGTTAAAGAATTATTGGAAAAGATAAGTTATTTTTAGTACATTACGGAATTATTGATATATATAGTTCAAAGTAATCAGTCTTATACATATAATGCTGCTTAGATTGTAAATAAAGATATTTTATGTTTTGCCTGCTCTTAATACTATGCACACAGATCTTCTATAATAAGAGAATGATAAACTTATAGTTAGATTGGGTTACAAGAAGAAGATGGAGAAGTTAGAGAATTATTATAAAATGAGAAATTTGAGGAGTTGTTAGATATAGATCATACTAATTAATCTTGTACATACATGCTGCTAATTTAGAAAATAGAGATATATTATGTTTTGTCTGAAGGGTGATTAAATTGATAGAGTGTAGAGTGAATGGGTGTTAAAATTGTAATGTATTCCATGTGTAAGGATCCATTTCTTTATTTGTTTTTTAAATGAATGGGGTTGACTCAACGTTTTTAAGTTTTCAGGGATAAGGTTAAAGATTTTAGTAGCTAGGAAGAAAAATTGTCTTTGAGCTGACGTGGTGTGTAGTGTAGGTACATTGTAGTGTCTGTTGGTTATTGTTCTGGTGGTGTAGTTGTGTTGTAGGAGAGTTTTGTTTTTGTATTTAAACAGGAAATGTATTAGCATAAATTTTAAATGGAGTTGCCGTATGTTTAAGACGTTATACTCAATGAGGAGTCGTTTGGAGGGGTATCTTGTCGGTCGCTTGTTAATGACACGTATAACCATTTTTTGGGCTTTTAGTAGAGGTTCGATGATAAATTGTGCACAGCCACCCCAAGTAATAATGCCGTATGCTAGTAGAGATTGGCAGAGAGCGTAGTAAACAGTTGTAAGAGTTGAGGTAGTAAGGATATTTCTTAGGGTTCGGAAGACATAAGAGAGTTTGCGGATGCGTGGGGTTAGACTGGCCAAGTGCTGATCCCAACGAAGGTGTTGATCAATCATGACCCCCAGATATTTTATGTGGGTGGCGTGTTCCAAGTTTGGGCAATTACAGGAAATGCAAGTTCTTAGACATGAGTGAATTATTATATTCTGATTGTTGGTAGGTTGGGTAGCAGCAGAAAGACTTAAGGTTAAGAATTTTGTTTTTCCAGCATAAAGGGTTAGGAGATTATCATCTAACCATTTCTTTATCTGGAGTATGTCATTTTGAGCTATCTGATCGTAATCTTTTACTGTTACAACAAAACCAAACATCCACAGCAATTAGTAGTAATACTGTGCTAATATAACGGTTCCATGCCAACTCAGAACGATCATTAAAAGCTATGAAATTTTTTTTTTTTAAATATGAATAACCTAACTTACCCTTTTTAATCAATTTTTTAATATATTTTTTTATCATCACTCCTCATGACTTTTTTGGGGTGGTTCTGAATTGGTTTCATTCTAAGTTGGCCGGTCGCCGTATATAACTTGGAAATCGACAAATCGGTGACCAGATCTGATTAGCCCGGTACTTTCCCACTTTCCACTCCTCATCTCCATTCCTTCACAACTACCTTCAGCCTCACAACACATACAAACTGGGGATGCCATAGTCTCACTGGCTCCAGACGGCAGCAACTAACTTGTGAGGTATTCATATTTGTTTAAAAGTAGTGCCTTCCGAATAACTTGTCTACATAGCCGTTGAAATAAACCTGTATTGAAATCTCTACATCTCTACATATTATAAATTAAAGTCCACCGCGTCATCTGTCTGTCTGTCTATCTGTCTGTTCGCAATAAACTCAAAAACTATTGAATGGATTTTCATGCGGTTTTCACAAATAGATAGAGTGTTTCGTGGGGAAGGATTAGGTATGTAATTTGTCAAGGATTTGTGTAAATTGGTTGAAATATAACGATAATTGTTAGAAGTGTCGGAAAAGTCAAGCCGCCTGGTAGCTTTCACCGAAAACGCTGCCTAAACCTTTTGGGATATAACAAAACAATGCATGGTGGGTTATTCCTCTTCTATATATCTACAAAAAAGTCCGCAAACGCGTATGTCTATCTTTTACGGATAGCTTACTATACCCATTCTATCTTCTAAAAAAATGGTCACGAACATTGCGGTAATTGAAAAGTTATTTTAAGACGGATACAGTATTAATCCTTTTTAACTTACATACGTTAGTTACGCCAAGCATTTCATGCACATTATTATAATCTTTATCACCATCTCTACGTATTATAAATTAAAGTCCTCCGCGGCATCTGCCTGTCTCCTCGCGATAAACTCAAAGACGGCGGTGGTTATAAAGGTTAGATAACCATCCAGTAGATGACGTTGTGTTTTATTTGCCACAGCAACGCGTGGCCGGGTCAGCTGGTACAAAATAAATTATACCCTCTCAAAATCACACTCTAGGTTGGGGTTCAATGAATCATAATCTTGTGTAGATGTACATAACCTTAATTAATTTGAACAAAATGTGGAAGACGAACGATGATATTACCTACTAATAAACTGAAATAATTCGCTAATAACTAAAGGGTACTCACATTAGCTACTTATTCACAATAATCACTTGAAATTGAAGATTTAGACTATCAACAAATCAAACTGCAAAGCGTTTTGCTCCTCGACGGTTACCTCGAGAGTGTTTTCTCTTGGGGTAAAAATAATCTCGTTAAATTTAATGTTTCAAAGACCCAATCTTGTCTGATTACATCTAAAAAGGATCGAAATGAAAATCTAGTAACTTTCAACGGAAGCAATCTTCCGAACATGCCCTTCATTGATATGCTTGGTGTAACCCTAAGTGACCAGCTCAGGTATGGGGGCTCCATCGAAGCCAGAGTAAAGTTAGCCTCCCAAAAACTGGGCATACTAAACAGGGCCCGCACATACTTCAATTGTACACAACTGCTAACCCTATACAAATCACAAACCCCATGGTTGAATTTGGCAGCCACCTCCGGTCTGGAGCTCCAAAATACCTGAAAAATATCCTCGACTCTGATTCTCCTATCTTAACAGACGGATTACAATCTTTAGAGCACATGCGTCGAGTGGGAATGCTATCCTTGTTCTACCGGTATTACAATGGAAGATGCTCCGAAGAACTAGCGTCATTGATCCCTTCGGCACCGGTGCATAGTCGGGAAACACGCCAAACGCGTGCCCAACATTTGTACACGGTTGACATTTGACACATGAGAACGGGTCGTTTCTTCGACTCGTTATTGTGTTCAACAGCTCGGCTGCGGAATGATTTGCCGGCCTCTGTGTTTCATCCTTCCTACAACATGGGTCTTCCTGTCTTTATGAGGAGAGAAAGGAATGTTCATTCCTTTCTCTCCTCATAAAGACCATCCACACAACATCCCAGGGCCATCTTCAGGGCCTCCAGTGTGGAGTTAATCTAAAAAAAAAAAAATAAAATAAAAAAATAAATAAAAAGCGGCTGCTCGCAAGGTAACAACATTTTGCGTATGCTTGCAAGCATATGCAAGAAAGGATAATAAAATCAAATATTGTGATACGTTTTTTGTAATAGAATTTATAAACATGATTTTTATTGGAAGAGTACTCGTCACATGTAATTATAAAAAAAAAATTGGCATAAAATGAAGTCGTAATAAAAAAACATGGTATTTATACGTACACCCCCCCCCCCCCTCCCTCCCGCCGCTTGCTATCTGCAGTTGAATAACCTATATGAGGGGGCGGCTGACACCCACGCTATACCACTGCTTCCAACCAACCCAATAAATACAATTATAAAATTATATATATTTTATAAAACGAAACATTTTCAAGTTGCATTGTTTGAGAAAAAAAACAGAGGTATTATTTTACATAAGGAATCCATAAAGAGTGTGACATTTGTTTAAAAGAAATGTTTTTAGTAATGATTTAAATTTGAGTAAATCGTTTATTTGTTGAATGTCACATGAAAGGTTATATACTTAAATGCCCATATAGTAGGGTCCTTTTTTAAATATAGTTTTGTCTGCCTTTGGTATTAATACGTTTTCTGTGTACCTGTAACGTGTTTATGCGTCGAGAGTTTTATGGGAACTTTTCTGGAGACGATTAAACAAAAGAAAAGTTACTACTTTTGGCACATTGTTTTTCCAGTTTATATTTGCATCTAGTTGTATTTCCAGCAGATAACAAGTATATGAAGGATCGATGTTTTTTTTTTTTTTTTTTTTACTGTTAATACCGCACAAGAATCTCAACTGCTCCCGTCTGGAGCCAGTGAGACTATGGCATCCCCAATTGGGGTATGTTGTGAGGCTGAAGGTAGTGTGGGGAGGGGAAGGAGGTGGGAAAGAGGAAGGTTGGGAAGTACCTGGCTATTCAGATCTGGTCACCAAACACGGCTAAAGCCATTTTCAAGCAACGTTTCAATTCTGAATGGTGGTCTTACACCAGGGCGATACTGATAGTATCTTCCACTCTGTGATTGTTATTCAAGTTAACATTAACATTAATTGATGTAGCTTATAATGGACAAATTTTTTAAAAACTTCAGTTTTTGTTGTAACAGATTTTGTAATAACATCCAGTAAGCTATTGATTAACAAGTCTCATTATAAAATAAACTGTTGTTTTTACCGTCGAAAAATTATAGTTGTGAGAGAATACACAAAAAATTGTGTCTTGACTGTCTTAAAACTTTTTATCTTGTGTGACTTTTTTAACTTTTTAACTTTTTATCTTGAATGCGTCAGCACGTGACGTTTTATGCTTCCCTTTTTAGCACAGGAATACTGGCAGACGGCACAAGAGTAAGGCTTTTTTCCAGTATGAGTACGAATGTGACGTTTTAAATTTCCCCTTTGAGAACCTGAATAGCTGCAGTCGGGACATGAATAAGGCTTTTCTCCAGTATGGGTAAGCATGTGACGTTTTAAAGTTATTTTTTGAGAACATAAATAGCTGCAGTCGGGACATGAATAAGGTTTTTCTCCAGTATGGGTTAGCATATGAAGTTTTAAAGTTTGCCTTCGAGAACATGAATAGCTGCAGTTGGGACATGAATAAGGCCTTTCACCAGAATGGGTACGCATGTGACGTTTTAACTGTCCTTTTAAAGAACATGAATAGCTGCAGTCGGGACATGAATAAGGTTTTTCTCCAGTATGGGTAGGCATATGAAGTTTTAAACTTCCCCTTCGAGAACATGAATAGCTGCAGTTGGGACATGAATAAGGCTTTTCTCCAGTATGGGTACGCATGTGAATTTTTAAACTTCCCTTTAGGGAACATGAATAGCTGCAGTTGGAACATGAATAAGGCTTTTCTCCAGTATGGGTACGCATGTGAAATTCCAAATTTCCCTTTTGAGAGAAGGAATAGCTACAGACGGAACATGAATAAGGTTTTTCTCCAGTGGGTGAGCGCATGTGAAGTTTTAGGTTTGCTTTTTTCGAAAATGAATTATTGCACAAGGAACATGGATAAGGTTTTTCTCCTGTATGGGTACGCATGTGAAGTTTTAAAGTTCCCCTTCGAGAATATGAATAGCTGCAGTTGGGACAAGAATAAGGCTTTTCTCCAGTATGGGTACGCATGTGAAATTCCAAATTTCCTTTTTGAGAGAATGAATAGCTACAGACGGAACATGAATAAGGTTTTTCTCCAGTGTGGGTACGCATGTGAAGTTTTAAAGTTCCCCTTCGAGAATATGAATAGCTGCAGTTGGGACATGAATAAGGCTTTTCTCCAGTATGGGTACGCATGTGACATTTCAAATTTCCTTTTTGAGAGAAGGAATAGCTACAGACGGAACATGAATAAGGTTTTTCTCCAGTGTGTGAGCGCATGTGAAGTTTTAGGTTTCCTTTTTTCGAAAATGAATTATTGCACAAGGAACATGGATAAAGTTTTTCTCCTGTATGGGTATGCATGTGAACTTTCAAATGTTCCTTTCTAGAAGATGAATAGCTGCAGTCGGAACACGTGAAAGATTTCTTTCCAGTATGGGTGAGTGAGTGCCGAGTTAACTCTGACTTGCTGCGGGAGAAGTAGTTACAAAGGGAACACGAATAAAGTTTTCTTCCAGGATGCGTCATCAAGTCTGAAAAAAATAGTGGGAAAAGTCTAAAGTATATTTTTCAATGAAAATAGAAACGAAAAATCAAATGAAATCTGCTAATGTTTAATAATTAAAATAAACAACAAAAAATATTTTAGTAAAATTAATAAAACCGTTTTTACCTGCAGTCTGTGAAATAATTTCGGAATGCTTTAAGCATTCCTTTTTAACATCCAGCAGGTCTATGTCTATTTCCGTGTAAGGAATCCCCCTTCCATCTTCTTCTAGAGTTTCTGTCTTGATGGGAATACTCTCCACATTAATGCTACCTGGAATAATAAAACGACAATACAAGGACAAAATAAATTAACGATGGCTGGTGCAGTTTTCATGCCTAATTATATTTTTTCTTGTGTTGTTATATTTTTAAACTAAGCTCCGGTTGAAAAGCTGCTTGCAGAACCTTAAACTTAGCGGGTACAAAAATCCATCGCATAAAAAATTGAAAATAGGTAAATGGCATAAATATGTATATACTTTTTATATATAGATCAAGATATAGACAAAGTGCTAACGCAAAACTAAATTAAACATTTATTTCTTCAAACTTCGCAAAATTACTCTGTGGCATCATTTTTCATATAATGAATAACTGATCACTTTGTATAATCCACTATTTTTAAAACAATATCTACATGTTATAGTAACATATCCTGATGAAGATAACATTGTTATCGAAACATGTAGATATTGTTTTAAAAATAGTGGTTTATACAAAGTGATCAGCTATTCATTATATAAACATGTATTATCATAAAATGCAAAGTAAGTAAATGTTACACTTAAATGAACATTTTTAATGTTTGCATTCATAAAAAAAACACGAGATGGCATCAGCAAGAATATTTTACGCTATAGTCTTGAAAATGTATAGATTCTTTAAGTCAATCGAATAATGAATTCCGGAATAACAATAATATGTGATAATATCCTATAATATATAATATAATATATAATACATATATAATATCCTGAAAATTCAAAAATTACATTCAAAACAAATACTAACTTTCCTTTACAAGAACTTATCCACATTTAACATTTCACAAAACTCTCGCAATACTAGAACAAGACATGCTCTCCAACTACAAATACCAAAAACAAACACTTCCTTTGGACAAAAACACTACAGATACCAGGCTATAAAACTATACAATTCTCTTCCTACACAATATAAAAAAACTAATATTATTGAATACAAAAAAAACATAAGAAACTGGCTACAATCTTTCTAACTTCTAATTTATAATTTTTGTCGAATTGAAGTCGATTTTATATTTTGATTTTTATTGTTTCTCTTTTTTATAAAGGGTCCGCCAAATAACTTTTTTTTTTTGAAAATGCTATAAAAAAAAACTACTGAATATTTTCTCAAATTTCTTTTTTTATTTGAAAATACAATCCTTCCGGTTAATAATGGAAAATAATTTCATTCAAATGGCTGCCTCGGCTGGCCATGCAGTAGCCTACACGATCGGTCCAATTTTTAAGTTGAAGCCAACTGACCATCCAATGCGTTTTCGCTTCGCTGAGTGGGCCTGCGATCGACTTACAGAAGATGCCGATTTTGCCAAAAAAATCATCTTTTCAGATGAAGCTCATTTTGATCTTGGCGGGTATGTAAACAAGCAAAATTGTCGCATTTGGGGCACAGAAAACCCGCACGCATACATTGAAAAGCCGATATACCCAAAACGAGTCACTGTTTGGTGCGGATTTTGGTCCAGAGGCATAATTGGGCCATTTTTCTTCGAAAATGAGCAAGGAGTGGCGAAATTGGTGAAATACAGCTGCACACAATCGATAATGTGCTTAAAAATTGGACCGATCGTGTAGGCTACTGCATGGCCAGCCGAGGCAGCCATTTGAATGAAATTATTTTCCATTATTAACCGGAAGGATTGTATTTTCAAATTAAAAAAGAAATTTGAGAAAATATTCAGTAGTTTTTTTTTTATAGCATTTTCAAAAAAAAAAAGTTATTTGGCGGACCCCGTATTAACTATTAACACTCTTTTGTTTTACTATTCACAATTTATAATTTATAATTTACTTCTGAAAAATGTCCTCCACAACACAGGTGAACTCCTAGTGTGGAGGACAATATATTATACCTTTGTAACATAAATGTACTAAGAATAAATAAATAAATAAATAAAATATTCTTAATATATTTTGGAGCACAGAACTGTGTGATGATTTATTTCAGTTATAAAATATGGCGAGGTAAAAGCTTAAGTAACGGTTTGCTAGTATCAAAAAAGAAACGTTTTTTTAGTTCAACAGTTTTCTGTAAATAAATATTACAAAGGTATAATCAAAAGAACTGATGGATGACAAGAGGGGAAGGAGAAAACAAGCATCTGTCTTCTGCGTCGTCTGAAACTCCTTTGTGATAATATACTTTATGCAACTTACTAGTTGGCTGAACACTCTCGCCATACTGCAAACATTCCTTCTTTACATCCGGAAGGTGGACGTCTATATCCATATACGGTATTTCACCTGCGCCTTCTTCCTGTGACCCTGGTTCCGTCTTGATGGAAATACTCTCTGAGTGGAAAAGATCCATGGCACTTCTGTGATAGCGTTCTTTTATGTGGTCGTAATTGGTTTCAGCTCACAATAAAGTATAACTGTAACAAAGCATAGGCATTTCATTACATTAGCTCCACACGGAAAACTCTCAAAATAAAATGCTCCGGGCATATCAAAGGATGGAGAGAAAGTTTTGGAAAATGGAGAGAAAGGAAATAGAAATTTAGGGTTCGATGCGTCCAAAAGTGACGAAAGTGTCACGTCAAAAGATTTCAGTTGGAGGACATGTCAAAAGGTCTTCCTTAACGAACGAAATTTAATGGTGCTAAAACCTTCAAAATGACGTACCAACCCATTAAAAAGCAAGTTAATTTTCATGTGAAAACCGTCAACATTTTCTGAAGATATTTTTGTAAACTAAATCACTAATTAATCATCACTCCATTTCCTCGTAGGGGTAGGCAGAGAGGAAGGACCGCCAAACAGCTCGGAAATTCTCATCATTTACAAAGAGCTGAAGAATGGGATGGGAGAGGTGATGAACGGAGACACAAAGACTATCAGCTGACGAGTACTAAGGCTTTGTTGAGCATAAAATTCCGAACGAAGTTTTAATCTTACAAATTAGAAAATGAATCTACCCTCCGGCGAAACGTTCTTGTTGGTCTCAATGCAACTGCTTCAGATTGCTCTACATTATGTATTGCAGCCAACATCGCCGGTAAACCAGACATTATATGGAATTATGACAACTTTGTAAAAATATACGACGCCTGTCACTTCGAAGAGAATGCGGGTAACGATCGTAGGTTAGGATATAATAAACTAGACTTTGAAAGTTTGGTCGAGGACAAGACGGTGTCGAGTGGTTGGACCCACTCGATGTTCGAATGGAATGAATTTTAAGTTGGGCGTCTAAGGATTTTGCCTTCGTATTAATTATTAGAGAGTTTTGGTCTTTAATTAATCAATATAGCAAGAGACTACTCACGTGCAAGGCGAAGCACAGCGGTCAATTTCAAAGCGTTAATGAAACGTCACTAGAAAAGTAGAAGCTCGAATTACAAAAAACATTCCTACATTGAATTGGCTTTAGCCGTGTTCGGTAATCAGATCTGGTTAGCCCGATATGTTCCCACCTTCCACTCCTCATCTCCATTCCTTCACAACTACCTTCAGCCTCACAACACATACAAACTGGGGATGCCATAGTCTCACTGGCTCCAGACGGCAGCAACTAACTTGTGAGGTATTCATATTTGTTTTAAAATAGTGCGTGCCGAATAACTCGTCTACATAGCCATTGAAATAAACCTGTATTGAAATACAAAATAAAATATACCCTCTCAAAGTCACACTCTAGGTTGGGGTTCAATGAATCATAATCTTGTGTAGATGTACATAACCTTATTTAATTTGAACAAAATGTGGAAGACGAACGATGATATTACCTACTAATAAATTGAAATAATTCGATAATAACTAAAGGGTACTCACATTAGCTACTTACTCACAATAATCACTTGAAATTGAAGATTTGAACTTTCAACAAATCAAACTGCAAAGCGTCTTGCTCCTTTGACAGTTTGACAGCGAGGCCATAGATGTTTTAAAAAATAGATGGTTAGATTACGACGCTTGGGATAAGGTAGGTAGGTACTCATCGATTTTAATGTGGCACCTTTTCACCCATGCATGCAAGCTATATTAACACAAAATCAAAATATGCTTTCTTATAAATATGCATATAAGTGAATTGTCTATGTATTGCTTTATTACGCATAGGAAATGTTTGAAACTTTCGAAATACCTCCTTTCCACCCTCGCGAAGGTTTCTGGATCATTATATCCACATTACAATACGTCTAAAAAGTTTTTTTTTTATCATTACAGATGCTCTCAAGAAAATGTTAAAAATGTCACAATTACAGAATGACACTTTGTAAACCACCGATTGTTTAAGGAGAACGTATGCGTGGTCCATTTCTGCCAATGCCATTCAAATCTTTGATTTGGATTTGAGATCAAAATACCCAACCAAACTGAAAAATTATTTTTTTAATCAAAAGGTAAGTATATCAAATATTTAGTTAGGGTGTGAGCTACTTTATTTTTTTTTTGCTTTGAATTATAAGATAAAGGCCATTCAAGATTTTAATGTTTCTGGATTTTAGATGCAGTTTGGGCAATTATTTGTGAGTAAATGAAAAACAATAAAAAATATTTTACTATATTTATCATATAAATATGGTGAAATATGAAATAAAAAAATAAAAAATTATAAAAAAATCATTTTGATGGGTGTAAATTAAAAACACAAATTAACTATTTACGGCGGAATAAAAAATGGTCGCTTTTATATTAAAATCACTACCCAAAAATGTATTTTTAAGAGCTTTTTATTTTTTTTATTTTATTTTTCATTGTATTTTTAAAATAAAAATAGTAAAAATATGTTTTTAAATGTTTTTCTTTTACTCACAAATAATTGCTTAAGTTGCCTCCAAAATCATGAAAAAGTAAAATCTTTAATGGTCAATATCTTATAAAACTAAAGCAAAAATAAATAAAGTAGCTCACATCGTAACTAGATATTTGATATACCTTTTGATTACAAAAATAATTTTTCAGTTTGGTTGGGTATTTTGATCTCAAATCCATATCTAAGATTTGTATGAAACGGGCCGCACATACGTTCCCCTTAATTAAAATTCATTTTCGAATAAACTCTTTAAATCAATGAATTTACTTGAAGTACTACGAATATAGTAAATAAGAATTATAGGCATTTTAAATAGGTGCCTTTGTTAGGTACCAGATTTGAGTGATAGTTATGTACCTACATAGAATTACCTCTGTTATTATAACTATTACATGAGTCCAGATTTCGTTTTATATTTCATCTCGATTGAATTTTTTGTAAAAAAACCAACTGTTGAGTTTTAAAAAAATAACAACTGCATCTGTTATATATATGTTATTGTAAAAGCCCGAACTACGGTAAATCCTAAGATTTACCAACTCTTAATGGTAAAAGTCCGAACCGTTCTATAATCATCGTTCACCAACCTAACCTAACCTTACCCAACCTAACCTAACATGTACTACATTCTAATTGTAAAAGCCCGAAAAAATCGTTTATAATATTTAAATAAGAAACGATTTTTTCGGGCTTTTACCATTAGAATTTAGCCTACATGTTAGGTTAGGTTAGATTAGGATGGTGAACGATGATTATAGATCGGTTCGGACTTTTACCATTAAGAGTTGGTAAATCTTAGGATTTACCGGAAAATCTTAGGATTTACCAATATTCGGACTTTTACGGTAAAATATACATTTATAACTTTTGTCTCACTCATTCTTATTTTGTCCTTTACTGTAATACTCCTTATACATACCTTTGTGCCACTGTAACTTAAAGTACGAATTAGTATTGGAAAAGAATATCAATTTATTTATTTCTGTAATATGTGGGCAGTATTTTTAAGAAATCTCTTATCCAATAAATGGTTCCTGGGACGGCGGTACCCATCCCAGCCTTCCAAATTGTATCGGGTACCGCCGCCCCAGGAACCATTTATTGGATCACCAACACCTAAGCCATATGTCACTCCAAGTGGTTCGCCACGTTTGGTGACTTAACAGTTGTGCCCGGGTTCATGAGTGAGGTATGTCTAGTTCTTGGCGGTGGACGCCTCTGCCCATTACAGTATGGCCCTACGTTCATGGAGATACTTAAACTACGTAATTGTGACGAAACCACAAGTACCCTGCTGATATACCACTTTTTAATGCTAGTCTCCGTACACGGCGCTACCCTAAATATACTGAACTTGATCATTTTTCACGTACAGCCGTGGAGTTAACACGCTGTCAAGCAATGCAATATGGCTTTTTTTCCAACATCAATCCATGCCTTCTCCACTAAATCCTTTCTTACGTATTCTGGTAAAGTATAATTATATAAACATGCATTTTTTCCACTTCCAGAACAAATCTAACATTATTTTCATGTTCCGACTCCATTTCTGTCAAACGTCAAACAAATAAGTATCAGACACAAACGATGCGATGCGTCGCGTGCGATCAGCACTGTCGGTATCGTGATACTGATTGGAAACCGACAGACGTCGCGTAGCGCCGTGTATGGGTAACAGTAAAATCGTACGGAGGGTACTTACGATTGGCGCGTATGATATGCTCACAAGGATCTAGGAGCTTGTAAGTAGCGTCATGTACCTACGGAGGCACTATGGCAGGCCGGATCGGGAGAGACCGGTTGAGGGAGATCATTTGGTCTCTTCAACAGAGAGCTCTCGACCCATCGTCTTGCACCGCATTGGGAGGAATGGATCCGTACGTCCGTCACTGCTGAATCCACCGACCCCCAGATTCCTACCCATCCCTCGTACCTTTGGCAGATATAGGTACATACTACCACCCCGAAAGCGAAACATTATATTTCTTAACTAAATAATTATCAAAAATTAAAATAAAAACATTTATTGCATAACGAACACCTCAACCATAGGTCACCTTAACCCTTAACGGTTTTGTGGTATCCCTGTGAGAACACATATCGTCGTTGCGCCTGCAAAATCCGACAAACGTTTTTTTTGCAAAATCGGTTTTTTACGCTTTGTGATAGAACGAGACATGGCGGATAGGCCTGTAAAACACGTTTTCTAATATTATAGCTAGTTTAGAAAACTGCAAAATCAGCTATGTATTTTCGCTTAAAAAATGGCTTTCAAAATACTCTATGAAGATTCCTTCACATATCGCATTTTGAACTAAAGTAAAAAACTTAATATTGCGCCAGTTAATGACACATGGCGGATTTTGCACTGGATTTTGCACATCTTGGTTCAGAACGTACATATTACAAGTCACGTGACTGGACAGTGGACAGTTGGGCAGTCTTGTTATGATATTCAGTCTTGGTGCACGTGCCAGCGGATTATTTACGTTTATCAAAAAATAATATTTAAGCCTTTAAAACGGTGTGAAATTACATTACAGTGCCCGTGCACTCAGCGCACAATAATTTATATATTTGGACATTTCTGAAACAGTTTTGGAGAAAGACGTGGGGAATGTATCCCCAGTTGTAATCTTGACCATGAATAATGATACTGACAGCATACTCAACCCTGAAACGAGACTGTTTGAACGAGTTGCACTTTCAAATTATAACGAAAAATGTGATGAGGATCAACTGGGCACAAATAATCATAGGTTTATTTTGAATCACGAAACGGGACAATTCGAATGCTCTGATGCTAACTCTAATTCTGAAGACGATCTGTTGACTAATGTACCGAACATAAAGGACAAACGAAAATTGAATAAAAATTTACGAATCCTGGGGAAAAAATATAGCGGTATTAAACGAGTAAGTGGACGTACAATTTACGTTAAAAGGGCTCAAAGAAAAATAAAAGAAACAACATGCAATCATCATGGCTTGAATTTATCCAATAGATCTTTTCTATGCGGATTGGTTAATGAACAAGCTCGTCTAGACGTGTTTAACTATTTCTGGAGCTTATCAACATGGGAAGCTGAGAAAGCCTATATTTTCGGACTTGTAAATATCCCAAGAGTACTCAAGAGGCGACAACGGCGACAGCAATTAAAAGGTAGAAGTGCTTGGAAGCGCAAAATTGGGGTCGACTACTCCTTACCCAAGCTTATTGGTGAAAAAGTTAGAGTTTGCAGAGAGTTTTTCAACGCCACATTATGTATTACGAAAGATACGTTTGCTCAATGGATATCATCAACACAGATTGATAACGAAGATGAGACTCAAACAGCTGGGAAACAAAAGACCAGAGTTCCTCAGTCTTTGAGGTCAGATTCCGTTAAAAAACGGTTGGACCTATTGCCTAAAGTTTTGAGTCATTATTGCCACTCGACTAGTTTAAGAACATACGTGGAGGATACTTTTAAATCTAAAACAGAAATGCATAAAATTTACAAGTCGTGGTGTTCAGAAAACGGCATAACTTGCGTCCAAAGAAAGAAATTCTGTGATATTTTAGAAAGTAACAAAATATCTATATTTAAGAAGAATACCAAATTCACATTAATAGGAAAAATGAGGCAAGAGATGCAAAGAAGCTGGCTATTGCATCCTGCTCTGATCAACATTTAGTAGTAACAATGGACCTTCAGAGCACACAGCTTTGTCCGAAACTTTTAGTATCCTCTCAATATTATAAGCCAAAACTTCAGTTACACGACTTTACCATTTATAAAAACAACACGAAAGATGTTTTTCTGTACTTTTGACATGAAGACGATGGAGGTGTTTCAGCAAATGAGTTTGTTTCTTGTATTATCGATTTTATAGAAGGAGAAATTAGAAAGGGATTCAAAAAAATTACTTTGATATCGGACGGCTGCGCTCACCAAAAATAAATTCCTCAGCAGTGCTCTGGTAGATATATCGAAGAATATGAATATAGAAATAGAGCAACTCATATTAGAAAAAGGACACACAATGATGAAGGTGGATAGCGTCCACTCGACATTGGAGAAGCTTGTACTCCTCCATTATACTCCCCAAAGGATTATGTGGACCGAATGAGAATCTAGACCTTCCAAACCTGACGTTATTAAGTATCTTGATTAAAGTTTTTTAAGGCTTACGATACACCCCCCAGTAATTACTGCACTATTGGTCCAGGTAAAAAGGTTGGAGATCCTACAGTTACCCAGTTCAGAGGGCTGCTGTACAAACAGGGTGAGGTTATGTACAAACTCCGACACATTGATAACTGTACTGCCTCAAAGGAGGAAGCAAGATTTATACACAACACCAAAACCATTGTACACATAACAGAAAAAAAATGATATGTCTAAGTTTGAGCAATTACAATCCTTAAAGTTATATATGCTACGAGATTATCATTCATATTACGATAATCTTGAACACTGATTTTGTTGATTACTATCATACCTTCTATTTTTATAATATTTTAAAGATCTCAATAGTTATTAGACTAATGTTCAGATTACTAGCAGGCGTTATCATTGTTTATTTACATAACTGAGAAGTTATTTGTTTTGTTTAAAAGTAGTAATTATTGTGATTGTATTATTGTTCAATAATGTTTGGTTTGTAATAAGTATAATACTAGTTACTATCTACTTGATTTTATTCTTCCAATAAATAAAATGTAATAATCTCGAACAGTGGTTTGATAGATTACATTATGAACCTTATATTTTTATAAAATTTTACAGATCTCAATAGTTATTTGTAATTAAACCAGCAGGAGTTATCATTGTTAATTTACGTAATTATTATGTTTGTATTAATGTTGAATAACGTTTGGTTTGTAATAGATATAATACTAGTTACTACAATCTACTTGATTTTATTCTTTCAATAAATAAAATGTAATAATCTCGAAGAGTGCTTTGGTAGATTACTTACGTAGTTTCTGCTTTTTATAGATTTCAAAATTTTAAAGATTTCAATAGTTATTAGACCAGCAGGCGTTATCATCGTTTATTTATATATCTGAGAGGTTATTTATTTTGTTTAAAGTTGTATTTATTATGATTGTATTATTGCTGAATTTTGTTTGGTTTGTAATAAGTAGGTATAATACTAATGACTATCTACTTGTTTATCTTCTTTGATAAATAAAATATAATAATCTCAAATACCGATTTTGTTAATAACTTAGGTACTTTATATTTTTATAAAATTTTAACGATCTCAATAGTTATTAGACAAATGTTTAATTTGCTAGCAGGCGTTACCATTGTTAATTTATGCAACTAAAATGTTAATTTGTTTTGTTAAAATGTTGAGATTAATTTAAAATGATTGTATCATTGCTCAATAATGTTTAGTTTGTAATAGGTATAGTACTACTATCTACTTGATTTTATTCTTTCAATAAATAAAATTTAAAGTGTAATAAACTTTTTTTTCCATCTTACTCAAAATATTTTTCGTTAACCTTCACTCGATAATTACTTATTTAAAAGTAAACTTTCAGCTGGGAAAGATAAAGTTTCGTTAGAAATAGGCTATTGGTTTGTTAAAAATGCTTTACGCATACGTTAGTACATTTAAATTATACGCAATTAAAGAATTAATATCATTTCTAACTAAATGTAAAATCCGTTATGTCTAAAATATACGTACATAAAAATCCGCTATATGCTGCCTCTAACACAAAGCGGATTTAAAGACCCATACAAAATCAGCTATGTGTCATTTATTCACAAAAACAAATATTACTACTAAAGTATTAAATATTTAATTGTAAAATATCATTTATACAAAATCCGACGTAAAGATCTAATTTTCTGTTTATTTGGATTGTAAAAAATGCGAGCCATTGTTAAATAAATCAGTTTTTTCCTTCTCCTGAAAAGCTACGTTTTTTAACATAGCGGATTTTGCATGCACAGCGACGATATAGTCCAGTCAAGTTAAACATGAAAAGGGGGTTGTGCTTGCAAAAGGTCCGGTCATTCTGAATTTTTTATATGTTGTTAGGACCTAAACCAGTATTAAAAAAAAAAATTTGCAACTTCGAAAATGCTGTGCGAGCGGCGGTGGACCCAAAAAACCAGGAAATTTTCGGATTTTTTTCAGTTTTTGCTCAATATCTCAGTGAAGGAAGGGTCTAACTGGTAAAGTCAGTATGCGTAATTTTAAAGAAGACTAAATTTGCTACAATTTGACACCAAAGCAAGCTATATACAGTCATTGGCTTCCAAGATACAGTTCTTCGAAAATAGGCCATTTTTTCCAAAGGGTGAAATTTTTTCAAAATGTTCACTTATTTTGTAAAATATTTTCTAAAAACGCATCCCACGTCAAATATTATTTGAAATAAAGTTTTAGTAAAATTAATTTGCTTTCATTTAAGACTAGATTGATATCTGTAGACCTAACGGTTCTCTCAAAAACGCCAGATAACCAAAAACAGTCATAAGTGGGTTTTGGGGAGTAAATGCAAATAAACTGTTCTCACGTCTTTTTATGGTTTTATTTATCAAACAGTTACAATTTTGTTTTGTTATTGTTAACAAATTTTTGATGAAAAAAAGAAAAGATAATAAATCCATCGGGAATTACGTCATCTTCAAACATTGTTTTATATATCTACATACAAAAATGCTTGTACAAACATCATGGTACTAACTATAAGGATAAATTACATATACCCAAAAAATAAAACTAATATAAATCATGTAGGTATTGTGTCTTGGTTGCCAAATCATGTCTTTCTTTTTATCTTAGATGGCCCGGGCTTAGGCTCGCACGAAGGTGTCTCGATATCTGTGATGGACGCTGGGAGAGGCGCCCAGCCTGTAGTCGGGTCATCTTCATCGTCCGAGCATTTCAGCTCCACATCCGGGATGTTAATGCACAATTTGTCATCGCATGACTGACAGAGGACTGAGCAGTGGAGCCCAGCCTTTCTGCACGAGCAGCTCCCAGAGCATCCCTTCTTGCATTTACATGAAATTTTTCACAGAATGGCAGGAGGTGCGGGATCCATCGTGGTGAGGATGGGGGTGAGTCCTTGAGAAGACAGCTTCCACCCCCATTCAGTGGGATTCAAGTTGACTCCCCGCCGCTTCTGCACTTAGAGGTAGCACCTTGCTGCATGGTGGCCTGCGGCATCTTCCATCGGTGGGCGAGGTTTATGCTTGTTGAAGTGACAAACGTCTTATACCTCAGGAAATCCAAAGACTCCCTCACGATCTCACCCCCATATAGAGCCACAAAGCACTTGATGCCTGCTTCACTCACGGCTTGTGTGGTGGAGTCTGGCTGAAGGAATACCTCCACTTGCTCAGAAGTGTGGTGATTTTGGTCTTTCCTTGGCCAAACGATGCTGAAATGTAATCGCCGGGAGCCCTGGTGGTTGTAGGAGGTCGTAGAGTAGTGTCAGCAACCAGCTTCACCCTTCGTGCTCTTCTGAAGATAGACGTTTGTCCCTTTAGCGCCTAAACCATTGAGAGAAGAACGAGCAGGTCGACGTCTTCTCCCACTATGACGACCCGATCGGCTACTGCTCTTTTTGAAAGCGCCATCATGACAATCTCTCGATTCACATCTTCTTCGGCAACAGCCACTTCTACTCTCTCCTTCTGAAAGGCGTCACAGAGAAGAGTTATAAGCTGGGATGAGCTGCGTAGCGCCGGAGTCGTTCCGCTGTTTTGGTGTTTTTTTTGGAGCATCTTCGGGGTAGCCGTCAAAACCGATGGAGACGTTCTTCCCAAAGTGGTTTCGGACGTAGGTGCTATAATGCTCCAAAAGTACTCGAACCGTGATCTTTCGCTGCCACACGACCTTGTGCAAGAGATAGCCACCATCCAAAATGACGTGAGTGCTGGCATCTATCGGCGTGTGGCTGGAAAGAGGAGTGAAGGCAGATTACAGAGTAGATTTTGTGCCCTTGCGCATCCCTTGTTCGTTGACCAGAGACATCGGGAACGGGGCCAACTCAAACTTGAAGTCATCCTGTAAATCCTGTTCAGATTGCTTTGCAATACACGCTCGCTGGAAAATTGTGAACGGATCCACAGCCACTCTTCTGTTTTTGTCCGGCAGTTTGACGGTTGAAGTGATCGATGCCAGCGTGGTAACTTTATTTTTCCGTTTTATTACTCCCTTGTCGTACATTTGCCCCACAATTTTCATCACTCCCTCCCTTCCAACTCTCTGGGCTGTGTGGCAATTAATTTCAGGACCTGCCAGTAAACCACTACTGATAGAAATCAAACTGTCAGTTTTGGGAAATGGAGGGTGGAGAGCAAACCAGTTTTTTTAGTTTTTCCACATCATAATTATCTTGGATGATTCGAGAAGGTCTCATGTCTACATGCTACTCTCCAGTAGGACATGAGATGCTGCAAAAACTGTCCAGTTCTTCTCAAATAATGTTCAACATAAACACCATTCCTGTTGTCCACCTTGCTAGAACACTGCCGGAGATTCCCCTTCCTTGGGTCAATCCACCATAGGTTTTCATGGATCGCATCATGGATTTACTTCACAGCACAATAAATGGTCTCATGGATTAGTCTCATGGATTTACTTCACAGCACAATAAAACCATAAAAAGACGTGAGAACAGTTTATTTGCATTTCCCCCAAAACCCACTTATGACTGTTTTTGGTTATCTGGCGTTCTTGAGAGAACCGTTAGTTCTACAGATATCAATTTAGTCTTAAATGAAAGCTAATTAAATTTACTACAACTTTATTTCATATAATATTTGACGTGGGATGCGTGTTTAAGAAAATATTTTACAAAATAAGTGAACATTTTGAAAAAATTTCACCTTTTGGAAAAAGTGGCCTATTTTCGAAGAAATGTATCTTGGAAACCAATGACTGTATATAGCATGCTTTGGTCTCAAATTGTAGAAAATTTAGTCTTCTTTAAAAGTATGCATACTGACTATACCGGTCAGACCCTTCCTTCACTGAGATATTGAGCAAAAACTGAAAAAAATCCGAAAATTTCCTGGTTTTTTGGGTCCACCGCCGCTCGCACAGCATTTTCGAAGTTGCAAATTTTTTTTTTTAATACTGGTTTAGGTCCTAACAACATATAAAAAAATCAGAATGACCGGACCTTTTGCAAGCACGGATGTACATCTTGACTGGAGTAATAGAAAATAATTATTTCCTAGAGGAGCAGTGCGCTTTTTAAAATAACACGTATTTATTGAAGTAACTGATACTGCCGTCTATTGACCGCTGCCAAAAACTTTCTTCAAAATTTGAATATCATTGTGTTTACCAACATTTTTGTCATTCAGTTAGAGATTTTTTGACTGTTGGATTTTGGAGGAGATCAGTGTCATAAAAAACCTCTTTTTGTGCAAATATTATGGTAAGAATCTAATTTTCTATTCAAATACAATGTTCTTTTGTGATTATTTTGAGAATTATATCGAAGTATGTAAATTACCACTCGTGAGTTGAATTTTTCATGTGTTACTTCAAGTGTACCACAGCTCCACTAGCGAAATATGCACTGACCCTAAATTTTTTTTTTTATGTTACTGCATTTTGCTAATAAAAGTTATTTTGATGTTTTTCCAAATTTAAAGGCTGAGCAATTTTTAAATAAATAAATATGTCATAGATTTGCCGTCAGATCCCGAATCTGATGAGTGAAGATGAAATAAATCCAGAAAAATCTTTAATCTTACAGAAATAGAAGATTCAGATGACGATTTCTGTGAAAATGATAATGCACCTTTGTTGTCATTACTTACTGTTCAAACAAAGACATCTGAAAACATACCCGAGAAGTATGAATGGGTGAGGAATATTGACAAAATTAAGAACATAGAACCATTTACGGAGGAAACAGGTGTACAAATTTCAAGGCTTGTTGGAAAATCCCCAGTAGAGATTTTTACGACTACCATAAAAAATAATGTACATATATGTAACAGGTTTCACATTGTTATTCACCATTATTAATTATTTTAAACCATTATTTTTATTTTTCAAAATTAACAAAACAAAAAGCTACTGGAGCAGTGGTACTCTGGAATAACCACATCAATTTTTTGAATAAATCTTTCAAATAAGTAATAACAAATATTTTTCTTCATTTATTAACATACAAATGAACCTAAATATGCAAAAAAAAAATTGGAATTGAAAGAAAAGGTTAAATGTTCCTCTACTAAGGGTTAAGTGGTTTGCTACGTTTGGCGACTTATTAGGTGTGCCCGGGTTAATAAGTTTCAAGTTTGTCCGGGTCTTACATAATAAATAAACAAAATTCTTTTTATATTTTTTTAGTTCTTTATCCTACTTTAAATTAACAATTAAATATTTGAATTTCATTACGTGAAACTTAATTGTTCAATCATGTTCTTGATTCGTCTAACAATTCTCTGAGTTTAAGGAAATTATATGAGGAATCTGGTTTTGCAGAATAAAAACAAACAATAAAAAAATTATATTTATAGAAGATAAATTACTTTGCACAAAGCACTATTTATGTAGCGGTTTGTGCAAAGTTATTTGTCTTCTGATTTGAAAATGACGCCACCAAGAGCTTCTGTAATTATTGAAGAATTAAGTTTGATTTCCTTACCAGTGTACCCTGCCTTCTTAGTCTCAACTCTCCTGAAATTCACTATTTTTTGTTAGCAAAATTTATTTACCAAAATGGCCTTAAAATTTAAGCATCAATCACATTTCTTTCTCTTCCATACGTAAACATTTGTTTCTTATAGTATTATTATGTACCGTTGTGCAGGTTACTTTTTTTGGGAACCTGTACACCTTCCTACTCTTTAACTTTGTAATTACTATTAAGGGCGTTTAACCAGCCAGCGGACGAAAATCCACATTTCGTCGAAAGTTGTTCTTAAGATCGTGCAGGGCGGTAACAATAAGAAAGATTAATTATTCTCCGTACCAGCTTTTTAAAATTATAACTCAATATCGATTTTTTTTCAATCCAAATTAGCTTTAATTTACACCTTCATCCAAAAATGCTGAAAGGCGTGATGATAAAACTATTAAAATAAATTACACTTTGTAGTTATTTTTCGATTATAAGTATTTATCATTTTTCAATAATGTCTAAATTTAATAAGAATGTAAAAAAATCTGAAACATATTATTTTGTAAGTGCGCAAATAAATACACAAATGGACCAATTTTCGTCAAGAATCACACGTACGTACATATTTTTTAAAGATTTTATTGAAACCAAAATTAAAATTCTAAAACATGCGTTTGCTAGATTATGTATTGATTTATTTTACTGCATGATTGCATTATTTAAAATGGGTGTGGTATAATACAAAATCTTTTTTGAAAATTTAACAAATCTGCCAACGACCTATGGAATAACCTAATTATACTAAAAATTAAAAAAAATTCTCAAAATTTATTACATGCGAATGTTAGATAAAAGAACAATCTTTCGAAATCCATTTATATGTTTTTTTTGGAAATGAGTCAATACGTCCAAAATCTGATTTGAAAATGACATATTTCTTTTTTTCTCTGGTAATGCCCTCTTAATGCGAACTCTGTGTGTAACTTTGTATGTACAGTTGTACAGGTTCCTATTTTTGGAAACCAGTAAATCTTCCTTCTCTAAAATTTTGTATTACTATTAATACCAACTCTATATATTAGTACAACTTGTATAATCATATGCATATTTGTCTTGGCCCACTGTCTATATTTTATAATATAATTTATCTATTCCATGTAAAATATTGAAAATGTAACTAATTTTTAAAAAATCAGAAAATGTAAATAATTTTTAAAAATTGATAATGTAACTTATTAAAAAAAAAACTGGAAATGTAAATAATTTTTAAAATATGTAACTTACTTTATAAATGGCCAAGATCACCTTAATGGGTGAAAGCCAAATAAATAATTAAAAATAATAATAATAAAATTACAGCATATTAAATCAAGTTTACCCCGGGTAACGTAGAATATAACTTGGAAGGTAAAGTGTTTGTTACCGTAGTGTATAAACATTTATAATTGTGGAACTCTGTCGTCTCGATCAGCGCACACGCGGAGTTGCGGGACGAGGGACGGCACTGGCCGACCGACCGTGGCGAGGGGAAGACGCGTGAACGTTTGCTGTGAACCGATAAAAATGGAGTTTAGTGTTACACCTTCTTTCGTAATATTAAATATTCCAAGAAGTGCTAATATCTTTTTCTGATTTTTCTATCTCCAGATTTTCAATTGAGATTCGCTAATATTGTCTTCATTTTATTAAATATTACAATTTGAGGTTTGAAGTGTGTTTGTTCAATTTTATGCGCTGCCATATCGTTCATCCGATTACGATGAAACTTTGGTAATATGTTGTGCGTACGCCTGTGAAGGTTATAGGCTTTATATGATGATAAGCTCTGGGCGTTATGAAGTTTGTGTAAATGAAAATGTGTATATTTTAGTGGTAGGGGGGAAAGGCAGGAAGAGGAGGGGAACGGGAGAGGTGGGGTTCGCGGGAGGGTGTCGAGGGAGTGGGAAGGCGAGGAAGGTGGAAAGGGAACGCGGGGGAGGAAGTGGACTCAGGAGGTGAACGGGGAAGCCCGAGAAAGAACATACAGGGAGAATCAATTGAATTCTATCAATGGCATTTCAACGCAGGCCTGGTACCAGCTAGCTTTTAATAATTTTAAAATTTACGCATCCGACATTTGTCACATGAGAATAGGTCATTCCTACGACTCGTTCTTCAGTTCAACAGCTCGGCTCTGGGACGATTTGCTGGCCTCTGTGTTTCCTCCCTTCTGTCTCTTTAAGAGCCAGGTTCACTCCTTCCTTTTCAAAAAAGACCCTCCACACAGCAGGCCCAAGGGTTGACTTAGGCCGGGAGAGAAATTATTTTCATAAGGGCCTATGTCATATTTAAACGTCGAGATTTGAACCCGTGACCTCCGGATTGCTAGTTAAGACCCTTACCCCTCGATCGTACAGGCCGTAGAGTTTTATTTCCAGTAGCTCCACACAGGAGTCCTTGAGAAAAATATTTCCCCTCAGAGCCTATGTCATCTCTGAAGATGATTTGTGGAGGGTTTTTAAAGGAAGGGGAGATCAGGAAGTTCTGGGAAGGATAAGGTTTGAGGAGTGGGTAGGAATCTGGGGGTCTGAGGATCCAGGAGTGATTGACGCTTGAAACCATCCTTCCCATCGCGGTGCAAGGCGATGATCCAAAAGAGGTCATAAGGTCTACCTTAACCAGACACATCCGCCGCCATATTTTTTAACAACGGATGAAGAAAATAATTATTTTGAAGCAATGTTCTATATCACTGCCACCTATGATTCGTTCCGAACTTTCATATAAACAAGCCACCGGTTACTTTGGGTTTGATCCTTGGCTGAATCTAATACATTTTTCAACTCTACATAATAATTCGAATTCATTTTTCTCAAATTTGGTTCTCAGGGATTTAATTTTGTTCGTCAAAAAACGTACTTTCAATGAGAAGCGGTTTCAAATTTTAAATGATAAATCAATCACACGGATAGTAATACTTAGTCCTATTAGAAGATATACATCATCATTGGAATCTCCACGCTGGTGTTTGAAGACATCGTACCTGGGCAAATATACAATACTTCAATCAATGATAAAATCATTGAATATACACGGGGAGGCTGACATAAAGTTGGGTTTGCTACATCACGCTTTAAACATGGCGTCATGGAAGAACCAAGCTACATTGGATACATTCGGTGTGTGATTTGCTTCAGTCTACGAGAATTTCAATCATTAAAACTTTGACAGAACGCGGGCCTGTCCAGTATGTACGGCATTTAGTGGGAAATTTTGAAATAACAACAGCTAAGCGCGTTCCGAAGCGATTTCCAACCATAGTGTTTTAATACAGTTATTGTGTTTTAATACAGTTATTGAGTTTTTAATACAGTTATAAAGTCAGTTCTTTCGTGTTTTAGCTCCTTCGGAGACTATTCGCGGCAAGTGCCGATTATTCGCATGTGATCTACGCAACCACGCGTTTTTGTGTCGAACTTAAATCTATCTTCAGTGATTCAAACATTATCCGTTTTACGAACACTAGTGCAAGTGCTTTGAACTTTACTGGTTTATCATCCACGACTTTGGTTCCCCGTCTGAAAGAAGAGTAGGACTGTCCTTATTCCTGGAAAAAACCACTAAATCAGCGCTAGCATCCAGCAGCAGCCATCATACTGTCCACCAGCAGACTGGTCCTTTCTGGAAAACGCAGATATAAACGATAATGTAAATAAATTCTATGACATTCTAAATGATGCTATTGCAAATTTTGTGCCCCTAAGACATAATAGAATTTCTCATTTTCCAAACTGGTTTAGTCCCAATTTGATCACTTTAACATATAGTAAGAAAATAGCTCATAAAAATTACAAGCGATCCAGACTGACGAGTGATTACAATAAATTTCAATTGTTAAGAAGGGAGTGCTGTAAAATCTCAAAATTGTGCTATAAAAATTACATTGACAAAATTGAAAGTGAAATTCGTGTAAATATAAAACAGTTTTGGAACTACACTAATTCTCAAAAAAATACTAACTTAGGTATCCCAACTTCTATGAATTTCAATGGAAAAATTGGGTGTAATGATAAAAACATTGTAAATCTATTCGCCGATTATTTTAAGTCTGTGTATGAAGAGGAAATACCTAGCAATGAAATTCCAAAATTCTCATCGAATCTGAGTCTGGATATATCTGAAGTACGCATAGAAATTAAAGATATCAAAAACCATGTTAATTTGTTAGATGCTAGAAAAA
Organism: Limnephilus marmoratus; assembly: GCA_917880885.1. NCBI lineage: Eukaryota > Metazoa > Arthropoda > Insecta > Trichoptera > Limnephilidae > Limnephilus > Limnephilus marmoratus. Next base: position 54,480,728 of record OU862913.1, on the reverse strand, counting down.
ATGCAGGACCTGATAATATTCCACCTGTGCTAATTAAAGAATGTTTAAACGGCTTACTTGTTCCTCTTTTTCTAATTTTTAACCAGTCACTAGAGACAGGTAGTTTCCCTGATACATGGAAACACAGTTTTCTTACGCCCATTTTTAAAAAAGGGGACAAAACGGACGTAACAAATTATAGACCAATATGTATCCAATCATCGATACCCAAGCTTTTTGAAAAAATCGTCCTCCATAAAATATCCACAAACATAAAAAAAATTATAACTCCCTTTCAACATGGCTTTTGTTCAAATAAATCTACACTGACCAATTTACTAATATACGAAAACTTCATATCTAAATCTTTAGCCAACAGGTGCCAGGTTGACTCAATATACACTGATTTTAGCAAGGCCTTTGACAAGGTGTGTCACAAAATACTAATCAATAAATTGGCGAAACTTGGAGTTTATGGTAGCTTATTAAATTGGTTTGTTAGTTATTTGTCCAAAAGAATTCTTAGTGTGAAAATAAATGGCACACAGTCTTACAAATTTATAGCAACAAGTGGAGTGCCGCAAGGCTCCCATTTAGGGCCCATTTTGTTTATTATATTTATAAATGATATTGTTGATATATTTACTGACATAAATGTGCTACTGTTTGCCGATGACATGAAACTTTATAAAGAGATTAACCACATTAATGATTGTATTATACTTCAAACTAACTTGATATATCTTTTTGAATGGTGCTCTATCAACAAACTAGCATTAAATATAAATAATTGTCAGTTCATTCATTTTTCCAAAATAAATAATCCTATTATTTTTCAGAATTCTTTAAATGATGAAAATTTAAATTGTGTTAGTGAAATTATGGATCTAGGCATTATGTTCGACAGTAAACTCACCTTTGTATGTCATATTAATAATATTATCAACAAAGCCCTAAAGACTCTTGGATTTGTTTTGAGAGCTGCAAAAGATTTCAATGATTTAGATACATTTATTATGTTATATAAAACCCTTGTCAGATGCCAACTTGAATATAATTCTACGTTATGGTCTCCCTTTTACAACATTCATTCAGACAACATTGAAAAGATTTAACGGAAGTTTCTAAGGTTTATAAACTATAAGTTGCACAGTCCTATACTAAACATTGATTACAATTATCTCCTGGATAAAACGTCTCTATTGAAACTTTCAGAAAGAAGAATAAGCACAGATTTAATACTATTACATAAAATACTGCATTACAAAATTGACTGTTCTGAAATACTTCAATTTATCAATATCCATGTTCCCCAAAAATCATGTCGACATTTATTACCCTTCTACTTCAATAACACCAGGACACTAGCTTATCAAAATTCTCCGTTTCCGAGACTTCACAGTCTCGGAAATAAATATTCTAATCTAGGTGCTATATTTCATCTTAAAACTATTCTGTATAAACGTTGTATATTCTATCACTTTTATTTATCTAGGCACAAATAGATTTACATAATTTCTTCAATTTTTGTTTATATTGAATGTAAGACTTCTTATAATTTTTACATAATATGTATTTTTATTTTATAATTTATTTTGTTGTTACATTGTTTTGTGTATTTTCTTTTCTCATTGTATTATATTTTCTTCATTGTTTGTTACTCAACTTATAAATTATAATGTAAAAGCCCATCAGGGCGTGTAATAAATAAATAAATAAATCATCCACAGCAGACATTTTCCATCATCTCTGGTGAGAGTATTTGGACTTACATGTACTTGATATATTGTTTTTTTGACAGAGTTCATAAAATCATATTCACCTTCCACCTTTTTTTTTGTTCAGAGTTAATAATAATTACCATCTATCTTAGACAAATTTCTCCGATTTTATCCTTGTAAAAGCATTATTTCCTCTCAATCTTCCAAGTTTCTATAATTGACGACATTTATAAAGTTTAAAAATTATTATTTACCCAAATTAAAAACACTCTGCTCGGCCGCGTTTTTCCCAATACCCAGTCAACCTAATAACAAAAGTCATTAGCTCACTGCCATCAACTAAAAATAAATATAAATTTGGGTATTTCCAAACTTTCTCGAATTCCCAACCCCTTTACCACGCGGGCATAGCAACTAAATAATTACGGCCCTGTATTCAAGTCTTACCTAATTAACTAATTACCTCAGTTACCTTCAAATTTTTCAATTATGAATACCTACGAAAGCACCGTGGCCGCTTTCATGTTCGCAAGGGTCAATAAAGATCTCTCCCTTGAAGAAAAATCATATCTTAATGAATTAATACAGCGCGAACTAGCTTCTCAAGCTGCAAACCAAACCCCAGCGGATGAAACAGTATCCCCGCGGCGTTTTACCTCTCCTCCAAGACATTATTCCCCTTATACAAATCAGGAAGATTCCGAGTCCGAAATGGAATATTCATCCTCCGACGATACAGGTTTTCGTCTTGTATCCGGACGAAAACGTATTCGAGCTAGTTCAAATGGCTCCTTGACCCCAGTAAACTCACCGAGGCACTCTCCTGTTTCCTCCTCTCGATCAAAAAAAAAATCCAACTTAGATTCGAGAACCGGATCAGCTCACGATAATAACAAATTTGAAATTCTAAGGTCTCCCTCTCCAATTCCCTCTACATCTGCTCCGATAGTTGAGCCCTCCTTAACTGTCGAACCGCCCCGCAAATTTGGACGTATTCCACCAATTGTTCTGCATAGAAAAACGGAAATAACGGCTCTCTTCCGTACTTTGGAAGACAAAGGCATCGACTTTAGTGCGAAAAACATGGGGAACTTTCTCCATATTCAGACAAAAACTCCGAGAGAACACAGCAGCGTTACCAGGCTGCTAATAAGTCGGAAAATTGAGCATCACTCATTCCGGCTTCCTGAGGAAAAACCCCTCAAGGTAGTTCTCAGGGGTATCCCAAAAGAAATAGACACAGAGGAGGTCAGGATTGAACTTGCCCGCAGCTACCCGGTGATATCGGTACACCGAATGAAAGCTGCTCGGTCTCGCAAACCGATACCTCTTGTGATGGTTAATCTGACCAAAAATGACGATGGAAAAAAAATTCAATGAGCTCACCTCGATCTTCCATCTGAGGATCCAGGTGGAAAGCTTACGTAACAAAACAAGAGTAGGGTAATGTTTTCGTTGCCAAGCTCATGGTCACTTGGCAAACTGCTGCCACGGAATTGAGCGCTGTGTTGCGCTGGTCTTCATAGATCTTCGGAGTGTACCAAACCGAAGGACACGCCTGCTAAGTGCGCCCTCTGTGAGGGTGAACACACAGCCAATTATAAGGGCTGCCCTGCCAGACCCCATTACAATAATTATAACGCTAATAAAAACCGTAACTATAATTATCAAAGACAGTCAAACAGAAATACCAATTATAATGAACACCGTCGCGAATACCGGCAGGAACAAGTTTTTTACGGCTCTCAGCCAAAAACTCAAAGTGAACCCTCAAGGTCCGAACCCATCACTACCAATATCGATACAAGCCAGCCCCCCCCCGTCATCCCCTCAACTTCTCAATCCTGGCCTGCGCCGTACTTTTTCAAATGCCGTAATTCCCATCAGGACAACCGGTCCCCCAAAGCCCCGGCCTTCAGTCAACAATTCCGGCTTGAACGCCCTCCCGAGTCCCCCCAAGCTTCCCATAGTAACCTTCCTCCCCCTCCCCCACCGCATTCTTCTTCTTCTAAACCCGAGGCTAGCGAAATTCAAACCCTCATCGAAAGAGCTACAGAGCTCCAGTTCATCATCCAAAATGCCACCAAAGAGCTAAAGTCCATACAGACATTTATTATCAAACACAATGGCTAGACAACGCGCCGATAAATCAAATTTGCAAACAGCGTACTGGAACGCCAATGGCACAGTACTAGCATACCGCGAGGAAATCATAGAATTTCTCCACGATTATAATCTAGACGTATTTCTTATAAATGAAACGTGGCTAAAACCATCACGCAATCTAAGAATACCAAATTATAATATATTTCGAGATGACAGAACCTCCAATAAAGGAGGCGGTACTGCTATCTTTGTTAAAAGCAATCTTGACCATTGTCTAGCACATGCATTCTCTAACGATAATATTGAATCCACCGCGGTTAAAATCAATACTTCTTCGGGTCCAATTAAATTCATATCTGTTTATAGCCCTCCCAAACGACAATTGATTCCCTCTGAACTAGATTCACTTCTCTCCGAAAACGTCCCCACTATTATTGCCGGAGACTTAAATGCCAAGCACGGCTCTTGGAATAGCCGATATGATAATAAAAAAGGTAGAGATCTTGCAAAATATGCTCTCTCTAACTCAATCGCCATAGACGCCCCTGATCTACCAACTCTTCAGCCACCACATGGCAGGCCAGATGTCATTGACATAATCATCCTCAAAGACACAAGTCACGTTCACTCGCTAAAAGTCCTAAACGAGCTCGCATCCGACCATAATCCTATTCTTCTTACATTGACAGGTGGTTCAAACCCACTGGTTCCTCATCAGCCAACTCGGAAAAAAATTAAATGGCCTAAACTCATTGAATTATTAAACTCATCTACGACGGTGCCAACTTCTATTCCCGATGAAGCGAGCCTTAATAAAGCCACTTCTACGTTAATTAACTCAATTAAATCATGCATCAACGAGGCATCCGTTGAAATTCCAAACGACACAGGACGACATGGTATCCCCGAAGAGATTAAAGATCTTATTAGGGAGAAAAATTTAATCCGTAAAGAATGGCAAAAAACTTGCAATCCTATAGTAAAAATAAAAGAAGTAAGAGATGCCCTTAGCGAATTCCGCAATGAACGCTGGCACGAGTTCATATCTTCCCTCGAAAATGACAGAGCAGCTTACTGGAAACTCTCAAAAACGCTCAGAAAACCAAAAACAAGAATATCCCCCCTTCAAGGCCCAAACGGAGTAGTATACTCTACTGCAGACAAGGCAGAAGCCTTTGCAGACAGCCTTGAAGCTCAATTCACCCCAATAACTGATCACGATGACCCATCCTTCGTTTCAATGGTGGATTCAAAAGTAGCATCAATTTTAAATACAGAATCTGACTTGCCAATCAAATTCTCACACCTAATGAAATTAAAAAAATAATTAACTCTCTTAAGAATAAAAAAGCGGCGGGACCAGATGGCATATCTAATAAATTTTTAAAATGCCTTCCTTTAAAAGGCATCTGCGCCTTAACAGCCATCTACAATGCGTCACTACGACTCAGTTGCTTTCCTAAAGCTTTTAAACAAGCAAATGTTACCTTAATACCTAAACCGGTCAAAGACCCACTACTAACCGTGAACCATCGCCCAATTAGTCTCCTTCCTTGCTTAGGAAAAGTTATTGAGAAAATCATCCTCGTTCGATTAGAATCATTTATCCACGAAAATAAAATTTTGCCAGATTTCCAACACGGCTTCCGAACTAGTCATTCTTCAATTCATCAACTTCTCCGCGTAGTACAGATCATAACTGAAGGCTTCAATATAAACAAACATACAGTGATCCTCACATTTGACATACGATAAGCATTCGATAGAGTATGGCATGAAGGGTTATTATATAAAATGCATCAAATGGGCTTCCCCATCTCATATATTAAAATGGTACATAGCTACCTTACTGATCGTACTTTTAGAGTAAAACTAGGCGAAATTCTATCATCTGAACGTCCACTAGCAGCAGGTGTCCCCCAAGGCGGTTCACTATCCCCTAAATTATTTAACGTCTGATACCAATGTTATCTCGAGTTCTACTATCGCGACCACTGCTACACGCCGCGTACAGCTCCAAGCCACTCTATTCGAAGAGTTTTGTAAAAAAATGGAGAATTTCAATTAATCCAACCGCAGTGCCGCTACAGTTTTTTCACGAAGACTACCCAAACAGCCCCCGAATATAATATTATTTGGGGAACAGGTCCCATGGGAAAAATCTATTAAATACCTCGGAGTAACATTAGATTCCAAGTTAACGTGGGCTAAACACATTAATGAAAAAGTAAAATCAGCTAATAAATCAATGTCAGCACTCTACCCTATGCTAGGTAGAAATAGTAAATTATCAGCAGACAACAAATTACTCATCTACAAGACGACCATCAGGACGGGCTTTACATACGCTGCTCCTGTTTGGGGTCATGCAGCTGACACTCAATTGAATAAATTACAAACCCTGCAAAACAAAGTCATTCGATTAGCGTTGAATGCGCCGAAGTGGATCAGGGTTAACACTCTACATAAAGACACAAATATTCCTCTGATAAAGGATTTAATTATTTCCCAATCGGAAAAATTCTACGCCGGCCTAGCCGGACATGAAAATCCGACCATTAACTCTCTCGCCCAATATAGCGGGAATGAAATTACCAAACACAAAAGACCTAAAGTAATCCTCCGCAAGGAGTAGGCAATTAAGTACATATTTTAAATAATAATAATAAACAAATATAATTAATAATAATTCCTGCATCAAGTCGCAGTATAGTTTTAAGTTTCATTTCTCACCACCAAAAATAAAATCCCTCCACGCAAAGTTTCATAAAAAAAAACCATTGTAAATATGCTAGAGTCAGTAAACTCATTGTTTAGGAACTCTGTCAATAAAGAATATCCAAGTCCAAGTGAAATATGGCATCGCAGACGCTGGTCAGAAATGCAATAGGTATACGATTTTTTTTTCTAGTAATAAAGAATTTTTAAATACAGTAAATAGACCAATTTACTCTAAATAATAACCGTTTCCAAGTGATACTCCATTCTTTAATTAAGTTAAATTTGTTTTGTTGTCAAACAGCAAATTACAATATTTCTAGATACATTATCCAAATAGTAAAATTGTTTAATAGTAGATAAATACTTATAATTACATAAAACCGAACTTAAAACTTATTATTTTTTTACCTTGGAAGAGTGGTATTAATATTTGAACATGAACATGTACGCAAACTATTACATCGTCTAAATGTACATATTGTTGTATATTTTATGAAACATGTAAATAAATAAGTTTTGGATAACACCTCGCATGAGTGCTCATGTGAGGTATCATTTAAAACTATATGTTACAGGGTAAACAAGAGTGTCACCGGCCAGTTGTGCAGCGTAGTGACGTAGGGGACGTAGGAAGGGATTTAATAATACAGGTGTGGAAGAGGCCCGGATTATATGAAGGAGGAAAAACATTAGCAATATTTAAGAGCAAAATACAAAATGAACTAATTCACATAAACACAACATTTATAAAATCGTCACAAGTGCACGAGCATTATACTAGACAATATAAAAAAATGTACACAAATACGGTCAAAACTGAAAGTGGCAAGAGACGAATTGGTCACGAGGATGAACACTTAAATAATCTCCTTTCAGAAAACCGAAAAATGGAGAATAGAATTAACACCTTTAAAAAAAATCTATTTGTCATTGAAGAAGAAGGTAATATTAATAATCTAAACGAAAATATGAAAGAGAACAAGACACAGAAAAAAAGTTCTAGTCCCAGTTGCGACCATTATCTTTTTCTATTTTTCCGTGTCCTGTTCTCTTTCATATTTTCGTTAAGATTATTATTATTATCCTCTTCTTCAATGATGTATTACGTTGATGGGAATAACCTTCAAAAGTTACAAAAGGAGAGTTTTTCTTATAAAAAATTTAAAATCTACAAACTTACGTTGTTAGAACAAAATTAAAAATATTACTATTATACTACATATACACAACTACTGGGTTCGCATTTGATATTTATAATTTTCCTTTTTGAAAACAAGTCTACAGTCGCCACATAAATAAGGTATTTCTCCAATATGGGGACGCATGTTAAATTTAAAATTTCCTGTTTGAGAACACGAATAGTTGCACTAGGAACATAAGTGGGATTTTTCTCCAGTATGGGTACGCATGTGACTTTTTAAAGTTTTCTTCAGAGAACTTGAATAGCTGCAGTCGGGACATGAATAAGGCCTTTCTCCAGTATGGGTACGCATGTGACATTTTAAACTCTGCTTTAGAGAACATGAAAAGATGCAATCGGGACATGAATAAGGCTTTTCTCCAGTATGGGTACGCATGTGACGTTTCAAATAGTTTTTTTGAGAACAAGTAAAACTGCAGTGGGAGCATGAATAAGGCTTTTCTCCAGTATGTGTACGCATGTGAGATTTCAAATATTGTTTTATAGAACAAGTATAGCTGCAGTCGGGACATGGATAAGGCCTTTCTCCAGTATGGGTACGCATGTGACCTTTTAAACTTTGCTTTAGAGAACATGAATAGATGCAATTGGGACATGAATAAGGCTTTTCTCCAGTATGGGTACGCACGTGAGATTTTAAATATTGTTTTATAGAACAAGTATAGCTGCAGTCGGAACATGAATAAGGCTTTTCTCCGGTGTGGATAAACATGTGAAGTTTTAAACTTTCTTTTCGAGAATATGAATTCTTACATTTGGAACATAGATAAGATTTTTCTCCAGTATGGGTTAGCATGTGACGTTTTAGGGTTCTCTTTCGAGAAGATGAATAGTTACACTCAGAACATAAATAAGGTTTTTCTCCGGTGTGTATAAACATGTGAAGTTTTAAACTTTCTTTCCGAGAATATGAATTGTTACATTTGGAACATAGATAAGATTTTTCTCCAGTATGGGTAAGCATGTGAACTTTTAAACGACTCCTGTTAGAAAATGAATAGTTGCAGTCAGAACATGCGAAAGGTTTCTTTCCAGTATGGGTGCGTAAGTGCAGAGCCAACTCTGAACCTGAATTAGGTTTTGCTCCAGGATTCGTCATCAGGTTAGATGTTAAGTCTGAAAAAGATAGTAAATAAAGCTCAATAAGCCGATTTCTATTAAAAAAACGGAAAAGAAAAATTATTAATACCAAAAATAACTAAAAGTAATCCAGGAAACCAAAAACAGATTTTACCTGTGGCCTGGGTAATACAGTCAGAGTGCTCTAAGCATTCCTTTTTAACATCCAGGACGTCTATGTCTATTTCAGTATAAGGAATATTCCCTACATCTTCTTCTCGGGGTTCTGTCTCGATGGAAATAGCTTCCACATAAATGTTACCTGGCATAACAAAATGAAAATAGGATGATATATAGTGCTGTTTGTAATTTGTATTTACTGATGCATTTTTTTATACTTAAACCAAGCTCCCGCTCACAAGCTGAATTCAGTAATGTACCTAACCTTAGCGGGTAAAAATTTTCCATTGCATAAAAACATTGCAAATATATAAATAAGTATATAAATTTTACAGATTTTGACCAAGATTTAGAAAATGCTAAAGAAAAAAATAAACTTTATCCGTTACAATCTGCAAAGTAATTAAAGCATTCATCGAGAAATCATGAAGACGAAGGATATACGGTGTGGCAATTTTAATGATTTTCATTTATAAAATAACACGAGATGACTGCTCCAAGAACGCTTTTAACGATAGTCTTCAGTTGTTTAGAATATCTTGTTTCTTAAAATCAATCGAATAATGAATTCAGGCATAACAGTAATATGTCATAATATATATTAAGGAACTATATTGAGGAACTAGAAATTGTTATCTTGGTTCGACAGTTTTCGGTAAAGAAATATTACAAATACAAAATCAAAAGTACCGATGGACGACAAAAGAAGAGGAAGAAAACAAGCAGCTGTGCTGACTGCGTCATCTGAAACTCCACTGTGATTATACACACAATACAACTTACTAGTTGGCTGCACACTCTCGCCATACTGCAAACATTCCTTCTTTACATCCGGAAGGTGGATGTCTATATCCATATACGGCATTTCACCTGCGCTTTCTTCCTGTGACAGTGGTTCCGTCTTGATGGAAACACTCTCTGGGTTGGAAAGATCCATGGCACTGCTGTGATATCGTCTTATTATATTAAGGTAATCGGTCTCAGCTCACAATAAAGTATGACTGCAACAAAACATTAATTAATTAGTCTGATGTAATTGTGATGTGATGTGAAACCTCGGCGGTTTAAAGACCTATTTTGATAAATGGAGTTACCCATTCCAACACCGAAGCATTAAGAATCAATTTAACCTGAAAGAACAACCATCTACTACTGGACTCCAGGCCCTTTAAATTATTATTTTATAAAAAAAAACAAGTAAGTATGTTTTTTTTCCTGTCTTTGTTAGTTTTAACAGTTAAAATGAATTTCGATGTGTTAATTTTTTGGGTATTCCGAGATCACACCAAATCTGCGGTTACCTTTGGATTTCACAAGTTTCAAAAAGCCTAAGTTTTATAGCAAAAGGCACCGTATTTTGTATGGCGGCGTTGAAAAATTTATCGGATTACGTCTAAACCACATCTGTTAATAATACACTGATAACGACGATTATGATAATCTTATAATACTGTGGTGAAGCCAACACTCAGGTACGTACCTACGTAAGGTATAGACGAGTGCAGCATGGCGACGTCGCCGCTTGGTACAACCGGGAACGGTACACGAAGAATACCTACCTACCGGCGCTGAATATCTGGAATCTTGTCGCACTTTATGGAAAGTACCGGAGCGTTTACATTCCCTGTACATTAGGCGTCAGAACCATCGAGAAACGTATCGTATTCTCTCGATATTACCAGCTGAATTATTAAACCGTTACCTCCGCCGCGGCATTATAAAAGCCGGAGTAATGGTTTGACCCAGTCAGTCGATAGAATAGCAAGCCAAACAACTTGTACCATTATTTACAACCTTCTCACTCCGTGTAATATTTTGAAGTATTAATAAACGATCAACAGTTAATTCCAGTGTTTTTTTACGCGTTTACGTAGCGCGACTGATTGCTACAATACCATATAAAACAAAATCTGGTTAGTTACACCATTTATAACTCGAGAACGGCTGGACCGATTTTTATAAGTGTTGATTTGTTGGATTTGTCTCTGCCACGAATAGCTGAATAGCTATTAAAACATCGCAAAAATTCACGGAAAAAAATTGTGAAGAAAATTCTTTTCCTCGTACATTTTGTAAGGAACGAATTCTCATATTTTGAAAGAGCTGAAGGAATATTGTGATAAGTGTAATTCTGAGAAGTGAGTGAATTCCAAAAATTGTAAATGCGCTAATTGTTTTCTTTTGTACTTAAACATATAATCCTGCCCCTATTTATTACACACTATTAGTATATGGCATCATAATTTGGGGCGGCTGTGCTCATAAATTTATTGATCCCCTACACAAAGCTCAAAAAACGATAATACGTGTTATCAACAAGCGACCGACGACCTCCGTAGTCCAGTGGCTAAGACTCTTGACTCACATTCCGGAGGTCGCGGGTTCGAACCCGGCATGCGCAAATAAATTTTATTTGATTAATTTGTGTTATTTCACAATTAATTCATTTAAAATAATATATAGTATATTTGCGGCATGTTCCAGAGTGGAAGATACTATTAGTATCGCCCTGGTGTAAGACCACCATTCAGAATTGAAACGTTGCTTGAAAATGGCTTTAGCCGTGTTTAGTGACCAGATCTGAATAGCCAGGTACTTCCCAACCTTTCTCTTCCCCACCTCCTTCCCCTCCCCACTACCTTCAGCCTCACAACATACCCCAATTGGGGATGCCATAGTCTCACTGGCTCCAGACGGGAGCAGTTGAGATTCTTGTGCGATATTCACTGTAAAAAAAAAAAAAAAAAAACCCCTCCACTCGACTCTTCACTGAATATAATGTATTTATTTATTTATTTATTTGAGACACAAACAGGATATTTATATAACATTTTTGTGGGTAGTATATAATGATAACATACTTTTATGTAACAAATGTATGCTTAGTATCTTGTTTACTATTCAAAAACCTATTTCTGTCAATATTAATGACAACTGACACCATAGACAAAATCATATACCACAAACAAACCAAAACTAATGATGTTCATAAATGCCCCCTTTCAAAGCATAATTACTTACTTTTCAATAATTTATTTTACAAAAAAATGTATTTAATAATGCTTATTATATTATACTTTCAAAATGGATTCTAACAAAACGGCAATAACATTTTATTATCAAAATGTACGTGGTTTAAAAAGCAAATTAAACGATCTATACTGCGAAGTGCTCAGTTGCAATTATGATTTAATTTGTTTTACAGAAACATGGCTAGATTCCACAATCTATGACCATGAAATAGTAGATGATCGTTATAATATATATAGACGCGATAGGGACATATCGAGTTCTCTTAAAAAATCAGGTGGTGGTGTTCTAATAGCCATTAAGAAAGAAATGACATCTTTTTTAGTCTCAGCACACAGCTCAAAATCTACAGAAGATTTATGGACAATCCATTAACCTATGTTTGGCGTATTTGCCTCCAGATATACTAACTGAAAATCTCGCAGATTTTTTCGAAAAGTGTCAAACGACATATAATAACTTTTCATCAGAAGATATAACAATAATAATGGGCGATTTTAATGTGCCATCTATTCAATACTCACCAACTGTCAATGTAACGCACACCAGACCAGTCTTACAAAATAGCCAGAAATCAATATCTCTACTAGACTTTCAAAATTTGACCGGACTTAAGCAATTCAATTACGTCTCTAACAACATAGGTCGAATTTTAGATTTCCAATCATAACCTCAACATTCAAATTGCTTCACATGTGCTATCCAAAATTGACTATTATCATCCTCCCATTGAATTTGATTTTTTAATGTCCAAATACAGACCCCTACCCACCAATCCAGATCACATCAAATATAACTTCAAAAAAACGGATTACATTAAATGCAATGAAATGTTGTCACTTAATAACTGGAACGATCTTAATACCCTGAATTGTAATGACTCCCTACTACATTTTTATAACTTGTTATGGCTATCAATTGAAAAACACACTCCGCGCTTAAGAATCAGGAATAATAAGTTTCCAATTTGGTTTAGCAGTGTTCTCATCCACCTACTCAGAGAAAAAGAAAAGTTTAGAAAGAAATGGAAAAAATACAAAAATCAATGTGACTATGACAGTTTTTCTATCTTGAGGGCTAGAGTAAAAGTATCCATACGTACATGCCTTAAAGCCTATGTAGATTCAGTAGAAAATTCTCTCCCTAACAGTATCAAAAATCTTTCAACTCTCATTAATTCGAAAAGAATTTCAAATTCTCTCCCCAAAATCATGCATCTCCACGACAAATCAGCAACAAATGGAGAAGATACGTGTGAGCTGTTATCTACTTACTTCTTTTCTGTTTTTACCCCACCATCCAATTCTAAGAGTGACTCTAAACTTTCACCCCCACTCTATAATTATCCACTGTCTCATATCAATATAACGTTAGACGAGGTCAAAGCAAAATTAAACACTGTTGATATCAATAAGGGTTCCGGCCCAGATGGAATTCCTCCACTATTTATTCGAAATTGTGCAGATCAGCTTGCAACACCATTACACAAAATATTCATCAAAAGTCTGAACGATGGGGTATTTCCGGATCTGTGGAAGGTTGCCCACGTAATTCCAATCCACAAATCTGGCAGTAAAAATGATGTAACTAACTACCGTCCTATCAGCCTTTTATCTTATTTTGGCAAAATATTCGAGTCCATTGTATATAAAACCATTTTTAACCATGTAACACATATACTTAGTCCTTTCCAACATGGATTTGTAGCTAAAAGATCCACAAATACTAATTTACTCGAATATATGGACTTTCTGTGTAAATCGATAAATAATAAAACACAAGTAGATGCCGTGTACACCGACTTCAGTAAGGCCTTTGACAAAGTTAGTCACTCTATCTTAATTAATAAACTCGATAAAATCGGCATTCACGGAAACCTGCTTCGTTGGTTAGAATCATATTTATCACATAGAAGTCAATTAGTTACTATTAACGGATTTAACTCTTCCCCAATATTAGTTACGTCGGGCGTACCACAAGGATCTCACCTTGGACCCTTACTTTTCTTAATCTTTATTAACGACCTTACACATAAACTCCGCTGTAATTTTTCTCTATATGCTGATGACCTCAAATTATATAAAGAAATTAAATCTATGAAAGATTGTGAACTCTTACAACAAGACCTTACCTTGTTGTAAGAGTTCACAATCTTTCATAGATTTAATTTCTTTATATAATTTGAGGTCATCAGCATATAGAGAAAAATTACAGCGGAGTTTATGTGTAAGGTCGTTAATAAAGATTAAGAAAAGTAAGGGTCCTTGGACAATCCATTAACCTATGTTTGGCGTATTTGCCTCCAGATATACTAACTGAAAATCTCGCAGATTTTTTCGAAAAGTGTCAAACGACATATAATAACTTTTCATCAGAAGATATAACAATAATAATGGGCGATTTTAATGTGCCATCTATTCAATACTCACCAACTGTCAATGTAACGCACACCAGACCAGTCTTACAAAATAGCCAGAAATCAATATCTCTACTAGACTTTCAAAATTTGACCGGACTTAAGCAATTCAATTACGTCTCTAACAACATAGGTCGAATTTTAGATTTCCAATCATAACCTCAACATTCAAATTGCTTCACATGTGCTATCCAAAATTGACTATTATCATCCTCCCATTGAATTTGATTTTTTAATGTCCAAATACAGACCCCTACCCACCAATCCAGATCACATCAAATATAACTTCAAAAAAACGGATTACATTAAATGCAATGAAATGTTGTCACTTAATAACTGGAACGATCTTAATACCCTGAATTGTAATGACTCCCTACTACATTTTTATAACTTGTTATGGCTATCAATTGAAAAACACACTCCGCGCTTAAGAATCAGGAATAATAAGTTTCCAATTTGGTTTAGCAGTGTTCTCATCCACCTACTCAGAGAAAAAGAAAAGTTTAGAAAGAAATGGAAAAAATACAAAAATCAATGTGACTATGACAGTTTTTCTATCTTGAGGGCTAGAGTAAAAGTATCCATACGTACATGCCTTAAAGCCTATGTAGATTCAGTAGAAAATTCTCTCCCTAACAGTATCAAAAATCTTTCAACTCTCATTAATTCGAAAAGAATTTCAAATTCTCTCCCCAAAATCATGCATCTCCACGACAAATCAGCAACAAATGGAGAAGATACGTGTGAGCTGTTATCTACTTACTTCTTTTCTGTTTTTACCCCACCATCCAATTCTAAGAGTGACTCTAAACTTTCACCCCCACTCTATAATTATCCACTGTCTCATATCAATATAACGTTAGACGAGGTCAAAGCAAAATTAAACACTGTTGATATCAATAAGGGTTCCGGCCCAGATGGAATTCCTCCACTATTTATTCGAAATTGTGCAGATCAGCTTGCAACACCATTACACAAAATATTCATCAAAAGTCTGAACGATGGGGTATTTCCGGATCTGTGGAAGGTTGCCCACGTAATTCCAATCCACAAATCTGGCAGTAAAAATGATGTAACTAACTACCGTCCTATCAGCCTTTTATCTTATTTTGGCAAAATATTCGAGTCCATTGTATATAAAACCATTTTTAACCATGTAACACATATACTTAGTCCTTTCCAACATGGATTTGTAGCTAAAAGATCCACAAATACTAATTTACTCGAATATATGGACTTTCTGTGTAAATCGATAAATAATAAAACACAAGTAGATGCCGTGTACACCGACTTCAGTAAGGCCTTTGACAAAGTTAGTCACTCTATCTTAATTAATAAACTCGATAAAATCGGCATTCACGGAAACCTGCTTCGTTGGTTAGAATCATATTTATCACATAGAAGTCAATTAGTTACTATTAACGGATTTAACTCTTCCCCAATATTAGTTACGTCGGGCGTACCACAAGGATCTCACCTTGGACCCTTACTTTTCTTAATCTTTATTAACGACCTTACACATAAACTCCGCTGTAATTTTTCTCTATATGCTGATGACCTCAAATTATATAAAGAAATTAAATCTATGAAAGATTGTGAACTCTTACAACAAGACCTTACCTTGTTGTAAGAGTTCACAATCTTTCATAGATTTAATTTCTTTATATAATTTGAGGTCATCAGCATATAGAGAAAAATTACAGCGGAGTTTATGTGTAAGGTCGTTAATAAAGATTAAGAAAAGTAAGGGTCCAAGGTGAGATCCTTGTGGTACGCCCGACGTAACTAATATTGGGGAAGAGTTAAATCCGTTAATAGTAACTAATTGACTTCTATGTGATAAATATGATTCTAACCAACGAAGCAGGTTTCCGTGAATGCCGATTTTATCGAGTTTATTAATTAAGATAGAGTGACTAACTTTGTCAAAGGCCTTACTGAAGTCGGTGTACACGGCATCTACTTGTGTTTTATTATTTATCGATTTACACAGAAAGTCCATATATTCGAGTAAATTAGTATTTGTGGATCTTTTAGCTACAAATCCATGTTGGAAAGGACTAAGTATATGTGTTACATGGTTAAAAATGGTTTTATATACAATGGACTCGAATATTTTGCCAAAATAAGATAAAAGGCTGATAGGACGGTAGTTAGTTACATCATTTTTACTGCCAGATTTGTGGATTGGAATTACGTGGGCAACCTTCCACAGATCCGGAAATACCCCATCGTTCAGACTTTTGATGAATATTTTGTGTAATGGTGTTGCAAGCTGATCTGCACAATTTCGAATAAATAGTGGAGGAATTCCATCTGGGCCGGAACCCTTATTGATATCAACAGTGTTTAATTTTGCTTTGACCTCGTCTAACGTTATATTGATATGAGACAGTGGATAATTATAGAGTGGGGGTGAAAGTTTAGAGTCACTCTTAGAATTGGATGGTGGGGTAAAAACAGAAAAGAAGTAAGTAGATAACAGCTCACACGTATCTTCTCCATTTGTTGCTGATTTGTCGTGGAGATGCATGATTTTGGGGAGAGAATTTGAAATTCTTTTCGAATTAATGAGAGTTGAAAGATTTTTGATACTGTTAGGGAGAGAATTTTCTACTGAATCTACATAGGCTTTAAGGCATGTACGTATGGATACTTTTACTCTAGCCCTCAAGATAGAAAAACTGTCATAGTCACATTGATTTTTGTATTTTTTCCATTTCTTTCTAAACTTTTCTTTTTCTCTGAGTAGGTGGATGAGAACACTGCTAAACCAAATTGGAAACTTATTATTCCTGATTCTTAAGCGCGGAGTGTGTTTTTCAATTGATAGCCATAACAAGTTATAAAAATGTAGTAGGGAGTCATTACAATTCAGGGTATTAAGATCGTTCCAGTTATTAAGTGACAACATTTCATTGCATTTAATGTAATCCGTTTTTTTGAAGTTATAATAATAATAATAATAATAATAATAAAGGTCTTTATTCCAGAATGTGGGGAGGTGAGTGCAATCCCACACATCCTATATAGTGTATAAGTACATGCATAAAACACATAGATATTTAAAAAATGAATGAAATAAAAATATAAGTAACAAAAAATAAATAAAAAATCAGTCTGGGGTTATAGGAGCCAGTGTCTTCCTCCAATGTTCTTCTAAGCTCGATCCTGAAGTCAAGCGGGATTCTATTATGAGAATGTTTCTGGAGTGGTTTATCCTTCCCCTCAGTCCTGCAATCCTGGTTCTTAATAGAGCTTTAAATCCTGGAACTCGCCCTTCTGTAAACATTGAGGAGGCACTGCAGTGCCTGGGGAGTCCAAACATCAGACGGTAAGCATTGTTATATTGCACCCGAAGCCTTTCCATGGTTCTTTTTTTGAAGGTTGCCCAAAGCTCGCATGTGTATAGGGTTGTGCAGAAGGCTAGGAATAGCGTCCTTTTTACCCGTGGACTGCATAGCCGAAATCTTCTACTGAGCATGTTGGATTTTATGCTCAGTACGCGCCTCTGCCTGTCAATATCTTCATCATCTGTTAATTTATCGTTGATGATATGTCCTAGATATTTGGTAGATTCTACTGTTTTTAGGAGTTCGCCGTTCAAAAAAGCGGGGGGGATATTTTTTGGGCCTTCCCCGTGTTTTATGACCAACAGTGCTGTTTTTTTCGCATTATAGATCATGTTGGTTTCGTGTGCGAATTCTTCACAGATCTTCAGGAGGATTCGTAATCCCCTTATTGACGGTGCCATCAGAACCATATCGTCTGCGTAGCTCATGTTGTTGATACATTGACCTCCGATGTGGCAGCCCACTCCAGCATTGTTTAGCCTGTGGGTTAGTTCATCCATGTATATGTTAAACAATACTGGGGACATACATCCTCCCTGTCTGACCCCGCTTTTCAGGAAATAAGGTACTGAAAATCCATCTTTCCATTTTACAAGATTTTCCTGTTGACGGTGCCAAGTTTCGAGGATTTTTACCACTTTCCAAGGTATACCCCTTTCTTTTAGTTTTTTCCATAATAGGGGGTGGGAAACTCGGTCAAAAGCCTTACTTAGGTCCAGAAAGCATGCATAGGTTGATGTTTTCTTCTTCCTGTAGTATTCCAAGGTCCGTTTTACGCAAAAAATAGCCGAGTCCGTAGAACACTCTCTCTTGAAGCCCATCTGATTATCGTTCGTTGTCAAATGAGATCCGACTTGATCCAAGAGAACTCGTTCAAATATACGGGCGATAGCCGTGGCGATGGAAATTGGTCTGTAGTTTTCCTTCAAAGTTATGTCTGACAGTTTCGATTTTATTATCGGTATAATAATTGTTTTTGTCATATCTTTAGGTAGATAGCCACACTTTAAGATATCGGTGAATAGTGTTGCCATTAGTTCCGTAACCGCTGCCCCTGCATGTTTGAAGTGTTCGGTGCTTAAGCCGTCATGCCCTGCCGACGTTCCATTTTTCATGTTACTAATGGCCGATTTTATCATGCTAGTTGTGACAATGGGATCGATATCATCATAGGCAGTCAGATGCGTTTCATTTGAGTCGATAGCCGGGGTGGTAGTTGTAAAGTGTTCTTTAAAGATGTTTGCGATTACTTCCGGGTTCGATTCTCCATGTATGTTGCATGAGATTTTGCAGCGCATGTTTAATAGTTTGTTAGACTTGTTCCAAAATTTTTTGAAGTCCCGATTTTCTAAATCCTCTGCTATTTTATCCATCTGAAGTTGAGTCGAGTTTTTTTGGCATTGTTTAAGTGCAGTTTTAAAGGCAGCACGCTTTACCCTTCTCTCCTCTGCAACAGGTCCCTCGCGCGGTCTCGAATTCATTATCCATGTGTGCATCGCTTGTCTGGATTCATAGTATTTATTCGCTACAAGTTCGTTCCACCCACATACTTGCTTGTGTTTTTGAATAGTACGCTTATTAAATACAGAGATGGCACTACTTCGTAGGGCTTCTACTATACTCCCATAGAGGTATTCAATTTTGGCGTGAACAGGGTTGTCACCGTTCTCAAGAAATGTGTATTTTGGTTTAACTTTGACGAGATAGGTTTGCGAGCACGAGTTGTATTTTCCGATATCACGTATATTATTCGGATTCCATAATGCTGGATCCCTTAATACAGAATTAAACACTTCCGTTTTCGCCAGTCCCACTGTTCGAAAGGTCAGCTCGAGAGGCCGGTGATCTGTCCAATCTATATCGTAGTATATTTTCATATCTATAATTTGCTTCGAAATATTTTTTGTAACTAGACAGTGGTCTAACCATCTAGTGGAGCTGTGAGCGTCACTGATATATGTGTAGGAATTCACAGGCAAAATTTCGATGTCCGCACATACATATTCAAATTCTTGACAAAAAGATAGTAGTTCCGTTCCAAAAAGCGAGTCGGGATGCGCGTTGAAATCTCCGATTATAATTGTATTAATATAATTTTTATCATCAATTATTGCTTGTAGGGAGGCAAGGCAGTTAGAATATTCCTCAAAGTTGTCAGTTGAGCAAGTCGGCATGTAAATTGTAAAAATGCTTAATGTTTCAGTAATCAAACTAACCTCGATTCCAGCCATCCGACAATTATGCATCGGGATTGCGGTAACCCTTAGATTTTGTCTATAGATTATCCCCACTCCACCATGAGGCCTTCCAATTAGCGGCCCATCGGCGATATTCACAGCAGAGGTTCCCAAACTGTTGAAGTCCGGGTGAATATGAGATAGAAAGTCAATATCTGTAGGGAGTAACCAAGTTTCTTGGACTACTATAATATCATGTAATTCGCAGAGATCATGTATAAATTTTTCAGAGCTGCGAACCGATCTGCAGTTCACGGATATAATTCTTAAGTCATTACTGGTCATTTTGAGGTTTAACAGATATGCGCGGTTCTATAAATCTTCGGAATACAATTCCCTCCGGCCAAAGTTCTTCTGCCAGGAATTTCTTTACCTCAATCGCTTTAACAGTGAGTTTAAATGTGTTAAAAGGCGTAGGACGAAAAGGCTTGATTTTTTCAATCTTGGTACATTCCAGACCCTTTTCTGTTAGGTAGTTATTGATGTTTTCCTCTGAAGTTTCCACGGTAAACCTCGAAATGTACACCGTTGTGAGTATGTCAGCTGACTTTAATGTTGTTGACGTTGCTTTACCTCTCAAGTTTCGGTTAATTTTCCGCGATACTAATGTGAAACCGCTCTCGTCAGTCGCGGATGGCCGTGTTTGAGACCGCGGGCCGTGTTCGCGCGTTCGCTGTTTATTTGCTGTGTTCTCGAGCCTAGGTTCAAAGTCCGAACTCAGTCGTTCACGGCGATTACTGCTCGTTTTCGTGTGTGTGGTAGTTCCATTACTGTATGCGTTCTTAGATGCAGTCGATAAGTAGGTCGCTTCTGTCGGTATTTGTTTACCTTTAAGTTGTGGATTACCCACAGTTTGTCCGCTATTTTGTTGCGAGTTCTCAGCATGGTTCTCAGCCAAATCGCTTTGTATGTTTGGAGCATGAAGTTTTGTAATTTGTTCTCTTAGTGAAGCCAGTTCTTGTTTTAAATCATCATTTCTTGTGACTGATGAATCTTTTAATTCCGTTTTGATGAGAGTTATTTCTGTTTTCATGGAGTTAAGTTCCTTTAGAAGTTTAGATACGTCCACACTATCGAAGTTGACTGGAGGCAATTTGTGCAGCTGTCTGGCAACGAATATAGGCAGTTGGTCAGGGTCCGTCTCCTTCAATGCCCTCAGGATGTCCTGGAGATCTCGGCTAATCCTGCCGTCTCCTTTCCGCAGAGTTCGTTTCTCCGGAAGCTTATCGAACAAGATAGTTTTTGCATCTTTTACATCCTCCTCGGAGAAGGTGGAAATACATAATTGGATGATGGCGATTTCATCGAGAGTATCTGCCTTATTTTGCATAAACGTAAGACACTCGTTTATGATCACATTACATGAGTTACACGACATAGCTTAACAATACGTCCTTCCGTCACGGCGTTTGCGGAAGTATATTTGATGTGATCTGGATTGGTGGGTAGGGGTCTGTATTTGGACATTAAAAAATCAAATTCAATGGGAGGATGATAATAGTCAATTTTGGATAGCACATGTGAAGCAATTTGAATGTTGAGGTTATGATTGGAAATCTAAAATTCGACCTATGTTGTTAGAGACGTAATTGAATTGCTTAAGTCCGGTCAAATTTTGAAAGTCTAGTAGAGATATTGATTTCTGGCTATTTTGTAAGACTGGTCTGGTGTGCGTTACATTGACAGTTGGTGAGTATTGAATAGATGGCACATTAAAATCGCCCATTATTATTGTTATATCTTCTGATGAAAAGTTATTATATGTCGTTTGACACTTTTCGAAAAAATCTGCGAGATTTTCAGTTAGTATATCTGGAGGCAAATACGCCAAACATAGGTTAATGGATTGTCCATAAATCTTCTGTAGATTTTGAGCTGTGTGCTGAGACTAAAAAAGATGTCATTTCTTTCTTAATGGCTATTAGAACACCACCACCTGATTTTTTAAGAGAACTCGATATGTCCCTATCGCGTCTATATATATTATAACGATCATCTACTATTTCATGGTCATAGATTGTGGAATCTAGCCATGTTTCTGTAAAACAAATTAAATCATAATTGCAACTGAGCACTTCGCAGTATAGATCGTTTAATTTGCTTTTTAAACCACGTACATTTTGATAATAAAATGTTATTGCCGTTTTGTTAGAATCCATTTTGAAAGTATAATATAATAAGCATTATTAAATACATTTTTTTGTAAAATAAATTATTGAAAAGTAAGTAATTATGCTTTGAAAGGGGGCATTTATGAACATCATTAGTTTTGGTTTGTTTGTGGTATATGATTTTGTCTATGGTGTCAGTTGTCATTAATATTGACAGAAATAGGTTTTTGAATAGTAAACAAGATACTAAGCATACATTTGTTACATAAAAGTATGTTATCATTGTGCAATTATTTGTAATAGGTTGCGATCGTGTTTTATATTTAATAGATTGTGATAGTACATGAGGATAATGAGAAAGTTTTAAAGTATAATTTTGTTCAAAAGTTAGCAACCGGTTTTTGTGATATTTGAAACACTCTAGCAATTCGTTAATAATTATTACAGTGGAGAAATCGTGCATATAATAAATATTTTGTTGTTGTTTTAAAGAATAATTAGGTTCAAAAGTTAGCAACAGTTTTTTGTGATAATTGAAATACTCTAATGATTCTTTAATTACTACATTGGAGATATTGTGAATATAATAAAGATGATTCCAACATTCCAAAAGGTTAACTCTTAAGTAACTTGTATGTGGGAAGTTTTTTAATAATTTTAATGAATTTAAATTCATAAAGGGACGGCAGACCTGGTAGGTGAATTTTGGGTGGACTTCAATGTTGAGAGTTTGTTGACATCTTCTTGGTCATTAATAAGAATTATGGGGGTTGAATCGCTTATACGAGTGAAAATTTTACCATTTCGAACCCAGCAATAGCGAATTTTACCAGCCATTCTTAATATCGCGACATTGCTTCAGCAAAAGTTGGTTTTTTGAGGTTAGATGGTCGTTAATATATATTTTACTGGTTCCAGGAAGCTGTAATTCGGAAGCAAGCATTCCTTTCCTCTTTCTTATAGCACTTATGAGTTCATCCTTAAGGTACCTGCGAGTTAATTTGACAACAATGTGTTAATTTGACAATAATGTTCTAAACATACGGCAACTCCATCTAAAATTTACTTTAACGCATTTCATGTTCAAATATAAGAAAAAAACTCTCTTACATCATAATTACACGACCAGAACAATAACCAACCGACACTACATACCACGTCAGCTCGAAGACATTTCATATACCTAGCTCCTAAAATATTTAACCTTCTCCCTGAGAACTTAAAAACCGAAACCCAACCGCTCACCTTTAAAAAACATTTATCACAATGGATCCTTACAACTAGAAATAATGATTAGAAACGGTGTTCCTTAATTCCTTAATTTAACAAATAATTAAATTACTATTTTTTTTATAATATGTATTATTATCAACTTATTATTACAATATTATTACTAATTTTTGTTATTATCATAATTATCATAATTATTTTTAACGCACCAGATTTAAATGTCCGGGTTAAATTTTCCCCCCAAAAAAAAAAAAAAAAAAAAGAAGGAAAAACTAAACCCTTCCATACACTTTCCCAAATGATCATCTAGTGAATCCACGCTATGCAATTGCACTATATAAGTATTATAAATACAAAACAATACAAGAACAACATGTCAACCTACTAGAGACCAAATGGGAATATAATTCACCGACTCCAGATATTTTCATATCAGAGGGTTCGGCTCTGTGGCATTTCTAATTGAACCTATAAATCCTACCGATCCCTCAATATAAATATTTAAAAAATCCTTTGTAATCCTACATGTATTTAAAATGACTGATTTTTGCATTTTTATATACAAATTCTTTGACAAATCTAATATGCTTAAATTTTGAATCAGATTCCTAGGTATTATGCCAGTGGCCGAAATAACAAATGGCAATATTTTTATAGTCCGAGAATGCCAAATTCTTTTAATCTCATTTCCTAAATCTGTGTATTTTCTTATTTTTTCAGAAATAGTTTTTTGAATATTACAGGAATTTGGAATAGCTACATCAATGATATAAGTTATTTTTTTTAATTTTGTCATGTAAAACTATATCAGGTCTATTATGACTAATTGTTCTGTCTGTTAGTATAGTTTTATCATAATATATTTTATAAAATTCATTTTCTGAAAATGAATTTGGTTCATATTCATAATATGGTACTATATTACGGCAGTCAATCAAGTTATGTTTAATTACCAAACTTTGGTGAATTATTTTTAAAACCTGATTGTGCCTAAATGTATACTCGGAAGGCGCTAATATAGAACATCCCGATATAATATGTTCTATAGTTTCGGGAAAAGCCAAACATTTTCTACATAAATCATCAATTTGATTTATATCTTTGATTATATGCTTTCTATAATTTTTAGTATTTATGACTCTATCTTGAATGGCAAGCATAAATCCTTCTATTTCTGCGCTCAACTCTCCAATACTCAACCATTTGTTTGACGAAAGTTTGTCAACATACGTTTGGTTGAGATAATTGAAGTGTTTTGCGTGAATAATTTTATTTGACCAGGAATCTAATAATTCCTGATTAGTATTTATAAGAATGTTGGCATTCTCGTCATATAAATTTAAAGATGTAATATTTCTATCTGCCTTGCAAATTATTTTGTGCAATTCTGAGCTATTAGCTTTCCTATGGAAAAAATTTCTAAGCATTTCTACCTGATTGTGTTTCAAAGATGTTATTTTGACTACACCTTTACCTCCTAAATTTCTAGGTAAATTAATTCGTTCTATAGCTGAATTTGGATGATGGCAATTAAATTTTGTTAACGTAGTTCTAATTATTCGTTCTAAACTATCTAAATCTGTATTGGACCATTTAATTATGCCAAATGAGTACGTTAGTAGAGGTATTGCCCAAGTATTTATTGCTTTTACTAAATTTTTAGCAGATAGATTGCATTTTAAAATTTTTCTGATCCTAGTTTGAAATTTAATCCTAATATCATTTTTAATACTAGTGTGATCTAATCTATTCGATTGCGGGTATCCTAAATATTTATAAACCTCATCCCCTTTCATACTTTCAATTTTTGAAATTTCTAAATATACCCTTGTCTCCATCTACAATTTTGCCTTTCTCTATATGGATAGTTTTACATTTATCTAAACCAAAAGTCATTTTAATATCATCTGAAAAAATTTTAACTACCTTAATCATTTTCTCTAAATTTGATTCAGAATTTGAAAATAATTTTATATCATCCATATATAATAGATGTGAAACTATACTACTCTCTCTTGTATTACCCTTAATTTTTATTCCAAATTTGCTTTTAATTAACATTTTAGAAAGGGGATTCAATGCTAAGCAAAACCAAAGAGGGCTCAATGAGTCTCCTTGAAAAATCCCTCTTTTTATTGAAATACCCGGTACTACTATTTTCTTACCTTTTAAATTAACTAGCAAATCTGTATTCCAAAAGGACATAATATTTTTCAAAAAGCTAATTATAATTGGGTTAACTTTATATATTTTTAATATTTTGATTAGCCACGAGTGCGGGACACTATCAAAAGCTTTTTGATAATCTATATAACAAGTATGTAAATTACGCTTTTGATTTTGAATTTGTTTTAAAATTACAGAATCAATAACTAACTGTTCTTTACATCCCATATGTTTTCTGCGACAACCTTTTTGTTGTTCAGATAAAATATTTTTTTCATCCAAATGAGTATATATTAAATCTGTCAAGCAAGAGGTTAAAATTTTGTATATTGTCGGTAGACATGTAATGGGTCTATATTGAGAGGGATTATTAATATGTTCGCTTTTAGGCAACATATAAGTAATGCCCTTAGTTAGAAAATTAGGAAAATTTTGAGGTTCTCTGACAAGTTTTGAAAGATTTTTTGCAAAAAGAGGATGTAAAGTAGTTAGACGTTTGTACCAAAAATTATGTATCCAATCGCAACCCGTGGCTTTCCAATTATGAGTATTTTTTATAATTTTGGCTAACAATTCAACCGATATATCAGAAAAACTCATTTGTTCAATGTCTGAACAATTGAGTTCTTCATTATTATTAATTAATTAATTATTATTATTAAAAAATTTTTGCAATTTAATTTAATCTGTACAACTTCTAATTTTATTTATCAACCATTACAAATGTATAATTTCAAATCTGTAAACTTCACCCGCCATAACACAGGGATATCCCTAGCATGGCGGATGAAACACCACAAAAAAACTATGCAATGTACAATATTCTTATAAATAAATAAAATAAAATAAAATAAAACACTAAATGACAACAGTAGAAAAGGAAACAAACGGTGACTATGTCTGCACCCCTCCAAAGGAAAAATATAATCTTACTAATAGGTATAATAAACGCAAAAATTTGTATGGATGTATGCGTATTTGTTACTCTTTCACACAAAAACTACAAATGGAATATAATGTAACTTCACAGTAGCTCATACAGCAGAACAACATATAAGCTATATATAATGGTAAACTTCGGCGTTATGAAATTTGTATAAATGATAAAGTGTGTATTTCATATATTTTAGCGGCAGGGAGGAAAGGCAGAAGGAAGGAGAACGGGGAGGTGGGGTTCGCGGAGAGGGTAGTGACCAGGGAGAGGGAAGGCGGGGAACGTGGAAGGGAACGGGGACGCACGGGAAACGACACGCAGGGAGAATCAATTTATTTCTTTGAAAGGCATTGCAACGCATGCGACCAGCTAGTATATTGATAAGTAATATCCCTTGGTGCTAAAACCAATTCGAAAATGTAATCGATTATCGATATAATAATATTATTGTAAATAAAACATCCAATATGAATTTACCAGAAGAAATCAGAAGCATTAATGATAAAACCTGAATACTGCTCTCTGTCAAGAGACATTTTACAAATATTCTTAAGAAAAAAACTACTAAATTACACATAACCTTAGTTTTCCATAACATTCTTTTTTTTAAATACCCAACATTATCAAAATAAATACTGCAGCTCACATATATTTATGTACAAAGAATTATCTAAGTAGTAACTTATAACTAATAACGAATAGCATTTATGTACACTCCCCTTCCATACATAAGCAAATGCTTTTAATGGAAGGGTAGTAAAAAAAACCTGAGATGTAAAATTATTATGTAAATAAAACGTCCAATATGACATATTATAAGACTAACCCTTCATAGACACACGGTGCCGACTGACAAGTGCCCCGTTCAACTATTTCAGGGAGACTCTCATGTGAGAAGAGCTAATTTATCACGTAAATAGGATATCAAACGCATCAGAGAGCCGTATTATAAGGGCGGGAACACAAGCCGGGTTTAAACTTAGGAATTATTGTGCGTAAGAGTCCACAAGCTAGTAGAAAGTAATATCGTACAATGGCGCTTCTTTGAATGCATTGATTGTATTCTTATGATAACGTAATTAATTAATAAATCGACAATTCAAATGGTTGCTAAATATTCCCTTAAATATTGCATTACTAATGACAACCGAATAAAACTTCCGCCATTAACCACAAATGCCATTTTAATAAACGCGCATTGAAATAATCAAACAAAATCACACCCTAGGTTGGGGTTACTTCGAAGAATAACAATTCTACGTAAAGACGTACATAACCTCAATTTGACAACAAAATACGAAACTGATCGTTGACATTATCTACTAAAACAAATCTAGGAATAATACGATAATAACTAAAAGATACTCACATTAGCTCCTTACTCACAGATAGCTTTTCAATAATCACTTGGAATTGCAGATTTAAACTTACAAAATCGAACTGTAAATGCGTCCTCTTTCCTTGACAGTTCGGCCATAGATGTTTATCAATATAGATGCTTAGATTACGACATTTTGACGACGGAAGGTACTGATGATCAAGTAATCAATATTTTCCAATATTTCGACGTCACTCATCGACATCCATGTCGCTCCATTTCACCGGTCCATGCAAACCATACTGTAATATAAAATAAACATTTTAAACAGATTTACTATCAATTCAACAACTCATTAATTTTAACATTGACATAAGTACACAAAACAAGACGATTATGAGCAGTGTTTCAGTATTTATCGTAGTCATTCATTAGCATTACCTCATAACTCCACACTGGACACTCACTGTATTAGAGGTGGAACCCGGTGTTCGAACACTTTAAGATGAAGCTATGCGTGAAATTCTATTTTAGTAAATTAAGCTTTAGTACCAATCGGTTTACATTATGAACATCAAAAAATATGCTACGGATAAATTAAAACGTTAACTATTATTAGTATTGGAACTACAAAAAAAAATTATTTACCTTACAAAAAATATAAGCGTAAACTATTAAAAAAAAATGTTCTTTCATGATTTAACCATGCAGTAATAATATAAGAAAGATTTTTTTTTTTAAACCTCTTTATTGTTAAAAATTATTTGACAAAATCGCTTTAAAACTGAAACTCTGTGAATTAATGTCAACCTTCGGTTCAAAATATCAATATGGCTAAAATTTAAAAATGTAGTCACGTAATTATTTTTTATGGGAGCCTGGCTGTATCCTGTATTACTTATATTTCTAATCTCTCAAAGTTTCAAATTTTATCCCCATTTTTTACGTCTTTAGACTTTTTTTTTTCCGGTTCGAATAAATAACTTTATGCAAAATATATATTTTTAAATCTTTACGTGTAAACATTATTATTAGTTTCATAGAATAGGCACTTCCTAGCCCGTTTAATCACAGGAGACCATATTTGTCCCAACGCACATAGGTCTCATATAAAACGCCGTAACTCCCTTACTATCATAGTTACAAATATGTTTTAATCAATGTTAGAAAGGAAAAACATAATGCTTTATATTCCAACCTAAAAAGTAGTCAAAGTAAAATGTACACTTTTATGTACACAAATTTTTGAATCGCAAATTGAAAAAAGAATTTCAAACTTCGGAATTTTTATAAATTATTTTTCATAGAGCGACAAAAAAGTGAGGTTACAATGTGTTTTTGTTATACATTAATTTGTCTAATAAAATATGTATGTATTTTTTTTTTTTTTTTATCAGTAAATTTAGTTAGAAAAAATATAAGGTGAGCCATTTTGAAAAATTTTTTATGTTTGTATGCAAAAATTTTATAATTTAAAAAAAATAATTTTTTTCGAAATCTATAATACGAAAGCGTATTTCACCACCTTTCTAAAATAGTTTCTGGTTTTCGAATGTGTTCAGAAATATTCCAAATATTTGTATTTTATTGTAAAGCGAAAATATTTTGACCATCCGAAAAAAATGCCAAATTTTTTAAGGGCTGATTAGAAACTATTGTTGACTGCCTCCATGTATTCACGTCTGTATTACAGCTCATCCTTCACGTACTTTTTGCTAATCATAATATTTGGTACGACAATATTGTGGTGCATATGAATATCCAATATCCCTGTGCCTATATGTTGTAAACCGATCGTAAAATCAGGCAGATCATGATGCGCCTAACCACTAACTGAGATTGTGACGGAGGCGCATCATGATCTGCCTGTTATACGATTGGCCTGCGACATATTCATTATTTTGCCTAATGCTGAAACTTAAAAATTTCTATATCACATCTATCTATTCTATCTATATAAATAAAAATGAATTGCCGAAATGTATGTACGCGCATAACTTCCAAACGACTGCACCAAATTGGATAATTCCTTTTTTTTGTGTGTTCGTTATTGTCACGACAAGGTTTGTATAAAACTACATATGAGCTCTGGTATTATTTAATTTGTATTAAAAAAATTGCAATAGGTGGCACGCGAGCTGTTTGAAAACTGAATGTACCGGGAATGAATGTATGGAATGCGGAAGGATGGAGGGGGTAGGGGAACTCGGGGAAAGGGGGGAGTGGAGTGGGGAGAAGGAAGGTGGAGTGGGAAAGCGAGAGGGAAAGAGGACGCGGGATAGGGAAGGGAGGTGGAAGGGGAACGGGAAAAATGGGAAAGGACAGGGAGAAACAATTTCTTTATTAAATGGCATAGGAACGCATGCCGGGTACCCAGTGGCGTAGCGTGGGTTTCGGCCGCTCTGGGCGGAGTAAATTTTGCCGCCCCCCCCCCCCCCCGTCCTACTTCTACATGTAGTTTTTCCGTAGATTTCGCTGACCGGGGGGGGGGGGGTAAGTTATCCTATTTTTTTATGCCGATTTTTATAATCCTATGTGCCGAGTAGGTACTTTTCTAATAAAATCATGCTTATAAATTCTACTACAAATTTATATATAACTGCTATCAGAAATCGAGAATGGTATGTCCGCAATAGAATTTCGCATCTTCATCACGCATACGTATGGAATGCAACTCAAATGCAAAGACTAAACTGGTTTAAATTGAAAAAAATATGCGGTTTATCAAAACTACACTCAAGACATAAAAATGGTTTTTCTTTGATTTTAGCGACACTTAAATTCTGAACACAAAACTGGTTTTAATTACATCTGTATGTGTTGAATTGAAGCTACACTCAGAACATGAAAATGGTTTTTCTTTAATTCTGCCGGCAATTACATTCTGAACATAAAACTGGTTTATGTTCAGAATATTCAGAAATTAAAACTACACTCAAAACATGAAAAGGGTTTTCCTTTGATTCTGCCGGCATTTACATTCTGAACACAAAACTGGTTTTAATTAAATCTGTTGATGAATTAAAACTACACTCAGGACATCGGGGCGGAGAAAAATTTCGCCGCCCCCTTATTTGGGTACTTCAAGCGGTGGGGGGGGATTTGTATATGAAAATCATATTTTTTTATTACGACCTATTTATATACGAGCCGGATTTTTTTAATAATCTTATTTGACGAGTATTCTTTCAACGAAAATCATGTATATAAATTCTACTCCAAAGTTGATTGATTGATACTTCGTTCCCCAAAGAGTTCCGAGTCCCCAAACAATAGTTACACACGCAACAATCAATTTCTCAGAATTTTACAGCATTACGTAACTCAAATGTAAAGCTTCACTCGATGCAGGATGAATCTGCAACTCGTTATTTAATTTATTGTTGTATTCTGAATACAAAACCAGTTTGTACGTGGTAAATTAAAACTACACTCAAAACATGAAAATGGTTTTTCTTTGATTCTGGCAGCACATACATAGTCTGCAAATAGAATTTTATAACTGAACTTCGAATAAGAGGATGTTTTCCTTCGAAATGTGTCAACAGATGAATCCACAACTGGAAATTTACATTCTCAACACAAAATTGGTTTGAATTGTAACATCTATTCTTACAAATCTTACGAATACAATAATAACAGTGCAGACTGTTATTATGCTGTAGCTTTTAAATGCATTTATTCAGTTACTTTTTTTTTAAATCCCTAATTTATGTATACTTAAAATATTCACTAAAACCATAGAAATAAAAATAAAAGTAAAAAATCTGTATTATACCCACGCACAGGCAGGGCCTTTGTGGGATTTTTTTGTTCATACATTTATTATATAAAGTTTTTTTATATACTTTTCATTATTTCATGTATGTATTATATGTATTGTATCAAAAATTTTCAATAAAAAAAATTTAAAAAAAATTAAGTCCTTATGAGGTGAATTAAAAGTACACTCAGAACACGAATATTGTTTTTCTTTGATTCTGGCAGCACACACAGAGTCTGCAACTAGAATTTAATAACTGAACTTCGAATAAGATAATGTTTTCCTTTGAATTGTGTTAGCAGATGAATTCTCAAATGGAATTTTACATCCTGAAAACTGGTTTAACCCTTCGAAGAATGAGAAAAAAATATCTATAATTTTTTGCCTGTCAATTTTTGCGCACAACATTTCCGGTTCTTCCCATACAATATTCCTTTTTATTAAAACAAAACTGTTCTAAAGTCTAGATAAAGTAATTTTTCCGACGTGCTTATTAAACATTATTGTTTCTAAACATTAAAATTTTCATATTGGAAAAGTGAATTGGCTCAAAAGTACACGCCTGCAAATATTCGAATTAAAGTAGGTACCTAAAATATAATAAACTTAAAATTTTAAATATAGATTCCTTTTCTTAAAAAAAATGTTATAAAACTATATCTTAACTTTTTATCGCAATCACAAATTAATTTAAAATTAAATGTGTGGGGCATAATTTCATAATTTTATTTTAAAATTAAATGTGTGGGATAATTTGCGTCTCCTGTGATTAGACGGGTCAAATTAAATCTGTATTTGCCGAATTAAAACTACACTCAGAAAATGAAAATGGTTTCTCTTTGATTCTGGCAGCACATACATAAACTAGAATTTTATAACTGCAATTCGAATAAAGTAATGGTCTCTTTCGAAATGTATCAGGAGATGAATACACAACTGAAATTCATTCGTTAATCCATTTTGAACACAATTCTGCTTTTAATTAAGAGTGAATCTTTTTGCAAATAATCAGCTTTAATTAGTATTACTCTCATAATATGCGTACGCTTTCCCTACGAATTGCGAAATTTGCAGCTTAAAAAATATAGTTATTGATATTTTTAATCAATTAAAAAAAGAGTTGGATTCGTAAACGAAAGTATGAAATATTATATATGAACATATTAAAATAATGATTTGAAATGGTTAAAATTTTTCCAAAATAATGTTATTATTTATTGGGAAAATTTGCCGCCCCCCTTAAAAGTGCCGCCCAAGGCGGGCCGCCCCCCCCCCCCACGCTACGCCACTGCGGGTACCAGCTAGTTTTTAATAAAATATGTATTACCGGCAGTTCATGTTGCAAATAAAATAACATAAGTACAATTATTCAAGGCGACGATAACAGTGTCGTAATCGATGCGCATTCGTCTCCTGTTTAACTCAATTACTAACGTAATTGTTGCACATATTTAGGATTTGTTTCGGCGTTCTTTTGAAAAATGAACCACTCTAATGTACATTCAATGCAATCTTTAGCTTTCATCACTTTCTCATTGTACCCAGTGGCGCAGGGTGAGGGCGGGATGGGGGGGGGGGGGGGGGGGGGGGGGGCAGGGGGGCGGCCCGCCCCGGGCGGCACTTTTAAGGGGGGCGGCAAATTTTGACAAAAAATAATAATATTATCTAGGGAAAAATTTAAATCACTTCAAATCATTATTTGAAAATGTTCTACGATACTTTCGTTTACGAATACAAAAAATATGTTTTTTATTATTTTTTAAAAATATCAATAATTAGGAATATTTTTTAAGCTGCAAATTTCGCAAATCGTAGGTAAACCGTACGCATATTATGAGAGTAATACTAAACAAAGCTGATAACTCGCAAACAGATTTACTCTTAATTAAAACCAGAATTGTGTTCAGAATGTATTAACGAATGAATTTCAGTTGTGTATTCATCTGCTGATACATTTCGAAAGAGTTATTTGAAGTGCAGTTATAAAATTCTACTTACAGACTCTATGCATGTGCTGCCAGAATCAAATAGAAACGATTTTCAAATTCTGAGTGTAGTTTTAATTCGCCAAATACAGATTTAATTTAATCCATCTAATCACAGGAGACGCAAATTATTCCACACACTTAATTTTGAAATAACATTGTGAAATTATATCCCACACATTTAATTGTAAAATAAATTTGTGATTGCGATAAGAACTTAAGATACAGTTTTATTACATTTTTTAAGAAAAGGAATCTGTATTTAAAATTTTAACTTTATTCTATTTTAGGTACCTACTTTAATTAGAATATTAGCAAGCGTATATTATGGAGCCAATCCTAATTTCCAATATCAAAATTTTAATATTTAGAAACAATACTGTTCTAATAAGCACTTCGGAGAAATTACAATATCTAGATTTTAGAAGAATTTTTGTTTTTGCAAAAGGATAAAAAAAACAATAAAAAGGGACATTTAAAATGCAAATGAAGAACCGGAAATTTTGTACGCAAACATTGACAGGCAAAAGTTTATAGATATTTTTTCTTATGGTTCGAATGGTTAAAAACCAGTTTTCAGAATGTAAAATTCCATTTGAGGATTCATCTACTGACACAATTCAAAGGAACATATTATCTTTTTCGAAGTTCACTTATAAAATTCTAGTTGCAGACTCTGTATGAGCTGCCAGAATCAAAGAAAAACCATTATCATGTTGTGAGAGTACTTTTAATTCGTCGCATGCAGACTTAATTCAAACCAATTTTGTATTGATAATGTAAATTTCTAGTTGTGGATTCATCTGTTGACACGTTTCAAAGCAAAACATCCTCTTATTTGAAGTTCACTTGAGGTAATCCAACCGCTTTCCCGCCCTGATATAAGTAACAGATGGTTACTCCTTCAGGGCTCTCACAAGGACTCTAATTTTTTTTAATAAACGAAGCTAAACCCTCAAATGTCCCTGTAAAACATGAGTTAGTCTGAAAATGGGGTGATGGGTTAGTGTAATGAATGATGAACATAACATGAGATAAATAAAGAGAATATGATTAATATTATTTTATAAAAGTTTGTAGAAAAATATAAGAAAAAAACAAGTGCCATCACTCAAAACAATGGAAAAATAATATCTGTAAAAATACTAAGATTACAAGTAAAGTCACCTGAAAGATACAGAGACTGAGGTGGAGTAGACAATACAAAATATATAAAGTTCTAGGAACTTTGCTCAACAAAAATCAACATAACTAGAATGATACACAGCGATATTACAACCATTCTGAAGAAAATAGACAACAACATAGAACCAAATTCCATCAACACATTCCGTCTTGGAGCAGTGAGGCCTGATAAATCGAGGCCCATTAAAGTGATCTTAAAAAACTCAACTGAAGTAATGAATATTCTCAGGAAAAAAAACTTTTATCTTAACAACTCCCCTGTCAAAATTTTTTCCGACCAAACTCCGAACCAAAGAAAATATTTATCAGACCTACGTCAATCAATGGAAAGTAGGATACAGGGAGGTGAAGTTGGACTAACAATCAAATATATCAACAGCAAGCCGACAATAGTTAAGAAAAATCCAAAAAACTCAAACACATCAATGGATACGGCCAAAACATCCGCGGCTGCCGAACCAAACTCTTAGAGTTGCAAACTTCTATTCCTTTACTTCAAAACGTCGCTTTAGTTCGTTTTACTCCAACAGACCAAAACGTAAATCGTGAGAAACAGCGCTTTAAAGCTTTTTTTACGAAAAAGGCACATAAAATGAAATTAGCTAAATTGTAAGTCTACTATAATGTTTTAAAGTATTACAAATTGTTTTTTTTAAGTACAATATGTTCTAAATGTATAAAATTACGCAGAAAACACGTTTTTAATTTGGATGTTGGCCAAAGTGACGAATTCTTGTTTGCGAAAGTTGGATATTGGACAAAGGACACTGGATGTTAGACAAGAGCGCGTACTCTTGCGTGAAGTTACTTTATCTAACGTGCTTGGTATTACAGGGAGATCGGAAAGCATTTCAATTCATTGAACTTTGATAGGTACTTATGGATTTAGCTTATGTGTCCTATGTTTTCGCGGTGAGACCTAAATATTCGGGTGTGATTTTTAAATAGTTTCTTATAACATTCGACAATTTTTTAGAAATAATTTGTTTCTTGGTTGGGAAACAAGTTTCAAGAGTAAGTTTTGTAAAATAATAACATCGTAAAATCATCAATGAAAACGTACGTTTTCTGACAATTATACTTATTAAATAATGTTTCAGGCGTGTTTTATTGTTGGCTGCTAGTCATCAACCGTTAGTCATCAGATAGGTCCTACGTTTATTAGTTATTATTTGAGAGGAGGGTATGGGTACCGCCGCTCCGGAAACCATTTATTGGATAACCAACACCTCTGCCATAGGTCACCCCAAGTGGTTCGCTGCATTTGGTGACTTAGCAGGGGTGGCCGGGTTTATGGTGTGAGTTTTGTCTGGATCCTGGCGACGGATGCGTCTGCCCACCAACTGCGTGGCAGGCCGGATCGGGAAAGACTGGTTGAGGAAGATCTGTAGACCTCTCCAGCAAGACTCTCGGAACATCGCTTTACCCGCAGTGGGGAGGGATTGATTTATACGTGCGTCACTCGTTGACACACTGACTCCTAGATTCCTACCCACCCCTCATACCTTTTTCTTCCCACAACTTCCTCTACTTCCTTCCCAAAAATGACATAGGCCCTGAGGGGAATTATTTTCCTCAGGGCCTCCTGTGTGGAGCTGTGAAAAGGTCTCCCCAAGTGGTTCGCTACGTTTGGTGACTTAGCAGGAGTGCCAGGGTTCATGGGGTGAGGTTTGTCCAAGTCTTGACGGCGGATGAGTCTGCCCACCAGCTGCGTGGCGAGCCGGATCGAGAGAGACTGCGTGAAGGAGTCCTTTGGACCTATCCAGCCGGACTCTCTCGACCCCATTGCCTTGCACCGCAGTTGGAAGGACAGTTTCTTACGTCCGTCACTCCTATACACACTA
The DNA here is from genome assembly GCA_917880885.1 of Limnephilus marmoratus. Taxonomy (NCBI): domain Eukaryota; kingdom Metazoa; phylum Arthropoda; class Insecta; order Trichoptera; family Limnephilidae; genus Limnephilus; species Limnephilus marmoratus. The sequence goes on along the minus strand of OU862913.1, from coordinate 54,444,189 downwards.
ACCCCCAGATTCCTACCCACCCCTCATTCAAGAACTTCCTATTCTTCCTTTCCTCAAAAAAACCCTCCACACAGCATCCCCTCGTAGGCCCTGAGAACATATATTGTAAATTGCTATTCAAATTATCCATATAATATACATATACTCGTATTATTTTTATCATATTTATTACGGCATATAAATCGAAGATTTAGTATGATCAGACCCGAAAGGTTATATTGATTGACTTTATTTTTATGTTAATACTGCACAAGAGTTCCAACCGCTCCCAACCGCCTGGACCAAGTCAGGCTATACATAGCATACCCAATTTTGTGAGGCTGGATGTAGCGGGAAGGGGATGCAGTTATGAAGGTTGGTAAGTACCTGGCTATTCAGATCGAGTCAACAACCAGGGCTAAAGCCATTTCAAGCAATGCTTCAATTCGAAATGGCGGTCTTACATCAGGGTGATACTGAGAGTATCTTCAACTCTGGAACGTGTCGCAAATACAGCTTGTATACATATATATTTATATATTTTTTTATTGATTTGTGTTATTTCACTATATAAACATAAAAAAAACACATATACACGTACGTTTTTTTAATGGTTAAAGTTGTGAAATATGTATATATATTTTTAGATTAGCTCCACACAGGTGGCCCTGAGGAATATAATTTCACTTTGGAGGAGTCTTTATAAGGAAGGTAAGGATAGGAAATTTAGGAAGAAAAAGGGTATGAGGGGTGGGTAGGAATCTGGGGGTCAGTGTGTCCGGGAGTGACGGACGTATGAATCCATCTCTCCAATTGCGGTGCAAGGCGAGAGTCGGGAGAGTCCGGCTGGAAAGGTTAAAAAGCCTCCCTTAACCAGTCTCTCTCTCGCCACGCAGCAGGTGGGCAGTCATATCCGCCGCCAAGACCTGGACGAACTTCACCCCATGAACCCGGGCACCCTTGCTAAGTCACCAAACGTAGCGAACCACTCGGGGTGACCTATAGCAGCGATGGTGGTTATCCAATAAATGGTTCCCGGGACGGCGGTACTTATACCCGCCCCTCAAAATAAACGAATCTACCAAAATAAAAATTACTTGTGCACGATGGGATTGAAATTTGCGACATTTGGATCGCTAGTTGAGAGTCTTACCCCTCGACCACAGGAGGCCGTCGTGTGATAACAGAAGTGTATTATTTTTAAAATAAAAAGTTAACTCGAAGGATTTTCGAACACAATAGATAGCTACAAGTTCTTTATAAATGTGTAAAACAATAGACGACAAGTTCTTTTTAAAAATGATCCTATGTTCGAACACATGGGATGTGATTTACGTCTATTACACAATACAGACTTGTAAAAAAAGAGGTCATAAAACAATCCTAACCACTAACCACATTTTTAGCTTCATAACAAATGTATTCCAGTATTTGAGGTACCACTTAGTAGGGCCAAATTATTAGAAGGTTTACAAAAGGGGCTGAAATAAAAGAACTGGAAATTGATCTAGGTAAAAAAAGTCAAATGAATGGGATACCTAATCATTAAAAATGTGCGAATAGTAATAACGTTTTTATTGACAATCCAAAGCTCGAACAAAATAAAACTCGAATAGGTAAGAAATAAACAAACACATAAGAAATATGAGACACTCAATATATAAAATAATAGAAATGCTTTCATTGTCATTCGGTGTAAAATTCTCCCATGAAGATTTCAAAAATAAGATATTTATAGGTACACAAATACAACTGTTCTTTGGCACTAAATATACCAAAAATGTTTTCATTGTAACACTAAGATTTGGTTGATTAAAATAATAAGATACTTTAGGCATTAAATTTACCAAAAACAAAAACTTCTTTATTTCCTTATTCTAATAATTAACATGTTTTAAATATCTCAGGTAGAATTCTGACACAAATATTTGGTAGATAAACACATAAATATTAGGTACTAAAAGCAAAAAAAACTCCTGCATTGTCTTTATTTTAATAATTGTGTTTTGTATTACAAGTAGGTATTCTAATAATAATAATAATAATAATTGGATAGAAATTAATAAATTACTTGGTCTTTACCACCACAAAAGTGGTAAAGACCAAGTAATTTATTAATTTCAATCATAATGGTGCCACAAAATAATTTATAAAGCGCCGTTTTTGTGAAAAATCACCTCAAGGTAAAGGTAGATAAACATGAAGCTACTACTCACTAAATGTGCCAAAAACAAAAACTCCTTCGTTGTACTTATTCGAAAATTGCCTTGTTTTAAATATCTTAAGTAGAATTTTTACACGAAGATTTGGCTGATAAATATACAGATATTTTAGGAACTAAATGTACCGAAAATGAAAACTTCTTGATTTCCTTATTTTAATAATTGGCTTGTTTTAAATATCATAAGTCGAATAATTACATGCAAATTTGGTTGATAAACAGATATTTTGGGAACTAAATATACAGAAAATTAAAACTTCTTCATTTCCTTATTCTAATAGTTGTTGGCTTGTTTTAAGTATCTGAAGTAGAATAATGCTTTCACTAAGATTTGCTAGATAGACACATATATATTAGGCACTATAATACATCAGTCCTTATTCTAATAATTGTGTTTTTTAAATATCACAAGTAGGTATTTATGAACAAAGATTTAAATAATTAAGTACGTAAAGGTTGATAAACATACCGATACTACGCATTAAATGTGCTTAAAACAAAAGCTCATTCAATGTTCTTATTCTTATAATTGTTTTAAATATCATAAATAGGTATTTTTACACGAAGATTTAAATAATTACGTATAGGTAGATAAACATACCGATACCTCTTTATACACATACGCCTTAAGGATCAAATTCCGAGTGTATTCCGTATAATGTCGTCCTTATACTCTTCGTTAATTGCACAGATAACAGATCTATTATCTGTGGTTAATTGATTTTTCTTCAATTTCAGTCAATTCGTTTTAATATTTTAATTGGTTAAATTAAATTAAAACAGCGACGAAGGTTAGGTATATCAATTTTTAGTACGATATTTCACCACAATATAGAACTTGGCATTTATTACAATATTTTCTCAAAAAATACACAACTTTATTATAACCACCCTGTAACGGACGACAAGTTGAAACAATTTGCTGAGAAAATATTGTAATATTAATTATCTGTTATGTTTTCCTTAAAATTTTTTATCCTTTTCCACAGTTTACATCTTTATGCATTTTGTCTGAAGAAATCTCCTAGAAAACCACTAAAGTAACTTGGTAACTAGCATAATCATAAGTGAAGATATTTACTTTCGTGGCGCTAAACGAACGAATGTTTGGAATGAAAGCAATCACGTGGTCCTCCGCTGCGCTGCTATTGGCTGTGTGGTCTGTTAGAGCAATACGCCCGGAACCGAGAGTTTGAATTTCGCACGTTGGCTAAGATACAGCTTGGATGTTGGAGAAATTCCTATGAAATTTGACTGAACGGCCGGTTTAAAAACGGGAGTCCTTTTGGCCAACGTGTGGATGTTGGACAAATACGCTCGAAATGTTGTTTCATTTTGGAGGACGTAAGACAAAGTGCGTTTTGAAAACCCCCTAAATAATTTTTTAAATTTTTTTTTCACTTGCATTGTATACATAAAGACTTTCTGAGAACTACTGCATACTTAACTCAATTTCGCTAAAAATGGTCTGTTGGAGTAAAACGAACTAGAGCGACGAAAAGTCGATGTATTTCTCCTTACTGAAACCTGGCTTGATCCTGATATTCACACCGAGGAACTTGGATTCTCGTCTTATAACACCTACCGCCTTGACAGGAATCCAGCCACCAGCAATAAAACCAGAGGAGGAGGAGTTCTCATATCCGTCAAAAAATCACTGCCATCCACTCGATTAATTTGCAAACATCTAGACGTGGAACAGGTATTTGTATTACTAAAAACTAAATCAAGTAAAATTTTACTGGGATGTGTCTACATTCCTCCTGGATCCAACATCACAGTCTACCAAAACCACATTGATGACCTCGAAACCTTTAAAAATAAATACCCTGATGCCAGAACAATTTTATTTGGTGATTATAATACCCCTAGCATTGATTGGATGAATAAAAACTCTTATAATAACTTAAGCCTACCAGAAAATGCCCGTGAAATAATAGATATGACGAACTTACTCAGTCTACATCAAGTCAATCAAGTCTACAATACCAATAACCGGCTGCTGGATTTAGTATTCTGTAGTGATCTCTCAATTCACATTGTTAAATCAGTTGACGAGCTCCTCCCCCTAGACTGCCACCACCCCGCTTTAAGCATAACCATAACGATGAATAACTCACCAGACGACACAACTATTCTTCCTAACTTAACTTATAATTTTTCCAAAGCTGACTATCCTAATATGAACCAATATCTTACAAATGAAGACTGGTCATTTCTTCACCTCAACAGTAGTATTAACTACAATCTTGAATTTTTTTACACAATTATCAACAGGGCCATTGAAAACTATGTACCACTTTCACACTTCAAAGAAGCGAAGTTCCCGAAATGGTTCAACAGCGAGTTAATCAACCTGGTTATTTGCAAAAAAACTGCACACAAAAACTTTAAAGAATCTAAATCCCTTAATGACTATAAGGTATTTCACAATTACAGAACTCAATGTAAAAAACTGTCAAAAAAATCATATTATAATTATATAAATGGAATCGAAAAATCTATACCCTCTAATATACAAAACTTTTTCACACATGTAAACTCTCTTAGAAAAAACAAACAAGGTTTACCCATTTCAATGCACTTCAAAGATAAGAGTAGCACTGATATGAAAGTAAAGGTTAACTATTTTGCTGATTACTTCAAAAGTGTATATGACGAAGATATCCCAGACAATTACATACCACCACCTTCCATTATTGAGAGCATACATATCCCTCCTGTACACATCAATATAAGCGACGTTAAATCTAAAATTAAATCTCTGGACAAAAACAAAAAGGCCGGACCTGATAACGTGCACCCCAATATTCTCATTAATTGCATTGCTTCACTGGCTGAGCCGATTTGTCTATTGTTTAATCAATCGCTTGACACAGGTTGCTTCCCGGACATTTGGAAACGTTGTTATTTAACGCCTATATTAAAAAAGGGTAATAAAGGTGATGTCACTAACTATAGACCTATATGTAAGCTATCTATAATTCCGAAACTTTTTGAAAAATTACTTCTTGATAAAATTTCCCCATATATTAACAATCTCATTGTTCCAAATCAACATGGATTTTTGTCAGGCAGGTCAACTCTGACAAATCTCTCATTATATGAAAACTTTATATCAAATGCATTAGCTAACAGAACTCAAGTCGATTCCATTTATACAGATTTTATCAAGGCCTTTGACAAAGTGTGCCATAAAATTCTACTGGTTAAACTACATAAGCTCGGTATTGACGGAAAACTTTTAGACTGGTTTGCGAGCTATCTATCTGATAGAGTTCTACTTGTAAAAATTAATTTGTTCTATTCCAATCAATTTAAAGCTACCAGTGGTGTACCTCAAGGGTCCCATTTAGGCCCAATTTTGTTTTTACTGTTCATAAATGATATTGTTGACATATTTGATAAAGATGTAAATGTATTGCTTTTTGCAGATGATTTAAAAATATTTAAAATCATCAAAACCGCTGAAGATTGTGCCTGTCTACAAAATAATTTAAACAAATTAATTAGTTGGTGTTCTCTTAACAAACTTTATCTGAACATAAATAAGTGTTATTCAATAAGTTTTTACAGAATAAGTCAACCAATTATTCATCCATATGAACTTAACAACTCTATTCTTACCTCTGTCGAAGAAATTAATGACCTGGGCATAACTTTTGACTCTAAATTAAACTTTATATCCCATATAAACTCAATCTATAATAAAGGTATCAAAATGCTTGGCTTCGTTCTTAGAAATTCCAGAGGTTTCAGGAATATTTCAACTTTAAAAATTTTGTATACATCCTTAGTACGTAGTCAAGTCGAATATAACTCCTCGATCTGGTCCCCCCATTTTAAAATACATTCAGATTCAATCGAAAAAATTCAACACAAATTCTTAAGACACATTAATTTTAACCTCGGTATTCCCATTGAAAACATAAATTATAATTACTTGATGAAAGAATTAAATTTATTAAGACTCTCAGATCGAAGAATTATATCCGACTTAATATTTATGTTCAAAATTGTAAATGGTAGCATAGACAGTCCTGATTTAAATAAGCTCATTGAATTTCATATTCCCACGAGAACCACTCGTTCTAAAATCCTTTTTAAATGTAACAATAATCGGACTGAGTATACGAAACACTCACTTTTACCTAGGTCACATGAAGTTACTAATAGATATGCAGATGTGATAGATCTATTTAACTGCACGGAACAAGGGTACAAGAAGGCTATGCTATCATATTTTTTAAATCACTACTAATTTTATTTGTGTTATAGATTTTTGCATGTAAAGGTATCTCTGTTGTCACTTCCCAATGTATCGTCACAACTAACTGTTATACATACACTGTTTTATCATTACTGATATTTTGAATATGAATTTGTGACATGTAATTAGTGTTTATGGCATACTTATGCCGTTTGTATTAAATAAATAAATAAATAAATAAATAAATAAATATCACAATAAAAGACAAAATAAGAAAAAAAAAAATTCTTTTCACACAAAATTTAAATTTTAATAAAAAAAAGTGATACACAGAAAGATCACAATAAGTACTTAAAAGGAGGATCAAGTACGACCATAATCGGTCATCCTGACTCGTATATCAATAGCGGCTCGCTGTGCAGGACAGTTTCTATCACCCGTGGGGTGATCATCTTTTTTTAAAAAACGTCTGCAAGTAGCACAGACAGCGGCCTCTGCTTTTTTGGGGCAATCCTCATAATCGTGACCACTTTCGGCACAATGACGACACGTAATTACTTCCTGAATGCAAGTTTTGCTTACATGGCCATACAGGTGACACTTGAAACATCTGATGGCTTCAATAAAATCGCGAAGGCGACAGGCATTCCACCCAAGAAAGCAATGACCGCTATCCACTAGAATCTTCCTAACCTCAGGATGAACGGTAACCACCATATTCATAGTAGGTTGGCCACATTTCCCAAAGAGTGCCGCATCGTTCTCAAATGATCCTCCCTTGTAATTGTAGATTTACCCTCAATATTATAAACAAAAATTTCGGGGTCACCGGAAATATCGCAGCTGGAAACATTATATAATACAATTTTAGGTAGTCTGCCAAGAGACGATACTATCTTGATGCCAAAAGCACTTAATTTTTCAGTGTTCTTTTTAATATTATCCAGACCAACAGTATTAGATTGTTATGTGAATATCTTATAATTCACGTTGAAACGGCAATTATTACGTGCAAAATGGCGTAAGGAGCCATATGATGTGGCTAGCTGAGAGGGAAGAAGACGGGATGAATACAACTGCGTACTTTTCTATTAATAGAGCGCCAAATCCTGTTCAAGACAGAATATGTCCACAGTTGAATTCACTACGCCTTCTTCCTAGAACGACGGAGAGCATTTAATTCTTCCCAGGGAGCGTGGGCACTATGACAATCACTTCTTTACTCATCATTAGGAACTACAGTGTATCGATATGAAATAACAAAGAGATTTGAATCAATATTTTCTATATTTACAATATCGAACATTTAAAACAATACGGTATTATAAACCAATTTTACAAGGGAAAAAAAAAATACACTACTGAAAACTCACCCCTGTATTGCGACCATGACCTTGAAACCTAGCTAATTCGGATTAAGTGCCTGCGGGCAGGCATGATGCACGTAGTGGAGCTTGGTGCTTCGTCCAGCATCCAAGAGGTGGTCCTGATGTGATCCTGCTGAGGTCGCGATGCCAAACCCCCCTGGGAGCATCAGGACGATGAGAAATGATCCGGTGTATTGCGCCAGCCTGGCCAGCAGTATGATGCCCGTCCTACGAGGCCATCAAGCCCAAATAGATGGATGCCTACGGGATTTGTTGACAGACGGAGTCGGCGACGAATCCGGGGTTGCGGTGAACCGGAACGGTCTGTTCTGCGTATCAAAATCAAGTACGCGGGTTTTTATATGAACGCCTCAGTAGGCGGCGGATGTTAAAGTTAAAACTCCGAACACTAATTAAATAAACTTCGCCGTGGCTTGCGAGGTGTAGCGGGAGTCCATGTTCGCCAATTGCACTTTCCCAGTCGCCAGATCAGCTAGATAAACGGCATTACTTATTCTCGTCGCACGAGGCGCCGACGGCCATTGATGAACCGAAAACTTCGTTAATTCCGGGCCGAACAATTCGGATCTTTAGGTTAATCCCGTTATTTACACATAAGGTACGGATCTCTTTGCAACGCGGAGTCGTATTGTTCCGGTATATTTTACATTATAAAACTTAAATCGCTAGGTGACTGTGCCCGAGAAAAACACGGCGTCCTCCCGTGTTCTCTCTCGTCCAGAGTGCCGTTTTTAAAACAAAACCCGTTTCCGCTCAGTCTGCCAACCTGCCGAGTATCTCGAATAAACTATTACCATCCTTCAAATAAAGGTACCTGCCTATCCGAGTAATAAATTAAAGTAATTTATATGTAATGATGCATCCACATCATAACATTACCCCCCTCGCCACAAAAATGTTCGCCCACGAACATAACAACTAATAAGGTTCCTACCCCTAATCTAAAAAAAAGGTCGGTCACAGGGCCTAAAAAAAATTATTCAAACATATTCTAGCAATCATTAGTAGACAGCAGTAAAAAAAAAGTGATTAGTAGATCAAACATAGATTAAATAGTAATAGCGAATGGGTGTGCCGCAACTCCGATCGCACTCCATCATGCGTAAGGCGCGATGGACGGGCTTGCGATGCAACCATTCTTATTTAAACATAGCTTACAACTAAAAGAACTTAAAACTAAAAGAAATTAATATTAAGAACATGGTGAACTAATGTTCCGTGAACGGGGTCCGTAAACACCCACAGCATTGAAGATACTGGGTGAAGAACGGCTGACTTATGTCTTGGACTACCGTTAACGTTACATATACAGCATAATCATCATTAATTATGTAAGTTTAAACACTAATCAGTGGACAACACATCCTTAACTTATCTATACCTTTGTGTGTCCAGCACAAAAATTATACACAACCATATGCATTAATGCATCACTGACCCATAATAGGGTTTTAGAAAGCCATTTAGGCAACACTTTAGGGTGCAAGCAACCCTCACTTCACTGAATTTACGTCCCTTTTAGGAAAAATAAAATTGTTCACTACGAAGAGTTTCCTATTCTACCTAAATCGGTCGTACGGGTGAGTGTATGAAGTAAAGTAGCATCATAGGTACTAAAACTAATCAATAAATTTAACAAAATAATATGTATATTACTAAACTATTCTCTTTGTATATTCGCAAGCATATAAGTGGTTACTACGTGTTGAACTTACAATATTTCTCAGAATTTATTTATATTTGAAAACAGTCATGTTTCATATTGAAAGAGATAAACAAAAAGAAAACAATGCTCAAAACACATAGAGGTGTAGGACTGGCATCCCTGTGTGTTTCGAGACAAAACTTAATAATAAATACAAAATTTAATAACCATGAACGCAGTTCAATGGGATGTACCCTGAACACAATTGGAAGTGGGCATGTGTTCCAATTGTATTCGAGGTTAACAAACGTAATATAAAACAAATTATGTCATTCATCCTGTTTGCTTGCTCGTGCTCAGTCCAAAAAAAAAAAAAATGTTACTAAATTAATTTCGAATAAATAACAATAAATAATTACGCCTAACGAAAGTAAGAACTTATAAAACAACTCGAGTTAATCTTACTAGAGTGGATTTTGATTGCAATGAATCATAAATACTACATGAGTTAGCATAAACGCACCCCCTCCAAAAACATGAACGAACAAAAAGAAATATTCCTGTGACAGGACTTTGACTGTCAGAATGTCGGGTCGTTTCAACTCGGTTGATCAGGCCGGGTTAAAACTCCCAAGCATTAAATATTAACTAGTAAATAAGATAATTTGCAGTATTCGGTAGGGATGGCCAGACCCTCCGAAGTATTGCCACAATAAGACTATACTGGTATATTATTTGATTTTACTATATCCTTCACATGAAAATCACCCGCAACTTTTCCGTTTAAGTCTGCAAGCGTATAGATTAGATTGGATTTTTTCTTTACTACCACATTCTGAACAAACCGAGGTGCCAATTTCTGTGCGAAATAATTCAATGCGTTAGATTGTGCAAAATTTCTCCGCCACACCACATCACCAACCTGATAGGTGATGTGTTTTCTGCGCAGGTTGTAATGGTCAGCTCCTTTTTGATAAGCTTTAAGAAGAGCATTCGAGACTTGCTCGTAAATCGAAGACAACTCTTCTAGTTTCTGTGCATAAGCTTTAGGTTGAGCACCCACTTGCGAATTGGATTCCTCATCCGCTATTGGATTACGGTGCAGATCACCGTCCAGTATCTGCTCCCGACCGTGCATCAGGAAATAAGGTGTATAACCTGTAGCGCAGTTTACCGTGTTATTCATAGCCGATTGAACTTGCGGAAGAAATTTGGACCAATTTCGGTGGTCTGATTCAACAAGGATCGATAACGCCGTACCCAAGGTTTGATTATAACGTTCGACTACATTGTTTTGAGGCGTATAAGACGAATTGTAAAATGGTGGTGGTATGTTATAACTACTAAGTAAGTCCTTAAATTCTTTCGAAACAAATTGACGACCATTATCACAGACGATAGTTCGTGGTACGCCGTGAACAAGAAAGATGTTTTCTTCTAAGATTTTAATTATGCTTCTCGCGGTGCCATTGCGCAGCGGAAATAGCCATGTAAATTTAGAAAAAACGTCTACACATGATAAGATTACGGTAAAACCTGAGTAACTCCTAGGTAAAGGACCTACTAAATCTATCGACAACATTTGCAAGGGTCGTGTGACCTTTTTTGGGTTTGAAGAGATGCCGTTAGGTGGGGCTGTACTTATTTTGTGGGCCTTGCAGACTGTACAACGATTAACAAATTGCTTAACATCCTTATACATATTAGGCCAATAGTAACGCAATTGCACCTTTTTATAGGTTTTGAATACCCCAGGATGACAAGCTCGCGAAGACTCGTGTAAATTTGAAAGAATTGCCTGTCTACCTTCCTGCGGAACTACCCTCTTCCAGGCAGTATCCTCGCACAGAGCTAGACTAGTCTTTGTGTGTCGGAACAATTCATTATTACGCATTTGAAAGTTCTGGAAACGTTGTGGAAAATCTTGGCATCCTTTCCAGGCTTTCAAATACCACGTATCCTTTGTATGTTCAGTGTCCACACCTGATAATACGGCAAGGTCCATTCGTGATAGCACGTCTGGAACAACATGTTGTGTCCCTTTGCGATGGACAACGTCAAAAGAAAATTGCGAAAGGCGAGAGCTCCACCGTGCAAGACGGCCACTAGGGTTGGACAAGGACCCCAGCCATTTCAAGCTTGAGTGGTCAGTAACTACTGAAAAATGAGCTCCTTCTATATACGGTCTAAAGTGAGTCACCGAGTCTAGCACAGCTAAGAGTTCCCGTTCAGTGATGCCATAATTTCTTTCATGAACGTTTAAGCAACGTGAGTAATAAGCGATGGGATGCTCTTGCCCGTCTACGTCTTGGATCAAAACTCCTCCAATCCCTGCGGAGCTCGCGTCGCAATGGATAGAGAAAGGCCTGGTGAAATCCGGGCAGCATAAAACTGGAGCCGTAGTCAACGCGCGTTTTAAATCTTTAAAAGCAGTTTCAGCTTCCTGAGACCACTTGAAATTGCTAATTCCATTTTTAGAACCTGTGAGTTTAGTAAGAGGGGCAGCTATTCCCGAAAATCCTTTAATGAACCTTCTAAAGTAACCGCACAAACCAATGAATGCCCGGATTTGTTTTGCATTTTTTGGGACTGGGAAATTTTTGATGCTTTCTATTTTTATTGGATCCGTACGGAGACCCTGCGAATCTACTAAATACCCTAAATATTTAAGTTCTGATTTGCAAAACTCGGATTTTTTTAAGTTTATGGTAAGACCTGCGTCTCGCAAACGTTCGTATACACGGTTTAATAGATTAAGATGTGACTCCAAATCTTCTGATATTAAGATCAAATCATCCAGATAGCAAAAAGCATTATCGTCGAATTCCGGACCAAAAAGAACATCTGCCAGTCTTTGCAACTCACTAGGGGCGTTTTTCAGTCCGAAAGGCATACGGGTGAACTCAAACAAACCCCGTCCAGGGACGACGAAAGCTGTTTTCTCACAAGAGTCCTTGTCTAAGGCAATTTGCCAAAAAGCCTTTGAAAGGTCTATAGAAGAGACGTACCTAGCTCCACCTAGCTTGTCTAGAATCCGCGATATATATGGCAAAGGGTACGCGTCGCGAATCGTGACATTATTGATTTTGCGAGAGTCTAAGCAAAAACGACCGGTACCGTCTTTTTTTGTAACGATTAATACTGGACTCGACCATGGAGAACGTGAGGGACGTATTACTCCTAATTTTAGCATTTCATCCACTTCTAATTCTAATTGTTTTTGTCTTGCTGGAGACAAAGGATAATACCTTTGTTTGATCGGAGGCCCTGTTGTATTAATCTTGTGTTTGACTAAATGCGTCAGGCCTAAGCCACGCTTCTCGAAAGAAATCGATTCAAATTTTTTAATAATAGCAGAGAGTGCCTGATTCTCTGAGGGACTTAAGGAAGAGGCTGGCTGAATTGCCCGCAACCCATTAATTTTGTTTTCCGAAGTAGGACCAATAGCTTTTGAAAACAGCTCCGGTGCGATATGGAACTGCTTCCAAAAGTCTATACCTAGGATAAACGATGGTGACAATGTCGGGATGACGTAGAAAAGTATTGTATGGGTAATTGATTTGTACGTCACCGGCAACGACATTGTACCCAGGACTGGCTGATTCGCACCGTCCGCTGTTGATACACTAAAATTAACCTTAACTAATTCTATACCTAACTTAATAAAAATCTTATAACTATCACCTCCCAAACACGATAATGAGGCGCCACTGTCCAACAGTGCGCTGTAAAAATTGTTAAATATATATACATTTGCATAAGGACGACCATCGTTTTCAATCTCCATCCCCTGTGGCAGTGGGCCCACTGTTCCAGGTGATGGGACTGAGAGAAACTGATGGACTAGTCGGAGCCAACTCTTCCATTCCCGATTCCTCTGCGCATAGGATGGGACGTGGTAAGAGAGACTCCGCCCTAGTTTTCCGACTTGTTATTATTAATTCTTCCTTTAACCGCTCCCACTTTTGGATTATTTCCCGCTGCGGCTTTTCTTTTACAGTCCGCTACAACATGTCCCGGTTTCTTACAATAAAGACAAAATCGATTCCTAACAATGGTTCTAGAAGTTCCTTCGGTATTTAGACTATTTCCATTGAAAGAAGACGGAGGTTTGTTATTGTTGTAACCCGCATTGGTGTTACTGTAGTTACGCCCAGCATGACTATAACTATTGCCATTAGAAGATTGTTTATAATTATTATAAGAAAACCCTGTACGTTTATAAGTACCGGTATTATTGTTTGACAAAGTTTTATTGGTAGGCCCAAATCTCTCTTCTTTATTAGTAGTATAGTTATTGCTTTTTTCAAATTTGTTTGAAAAAGAAGAAGAAGAAGTAGCAAATTCCTCCGGTGGTGTCGCATAAGACTCTAAGTTTCCTGCGTAAGTTGTTAACTGTTCGAATGTAAAAATATCTCTAGAAACTAATAAGTTAGTGTACATTGGAAGCAAAGCCTTTTTGGCAAGCCGCAAAAGTTCCTGCTCAGGAAGTTTAGCTTCTAGCATGTTATTTAGAGATTTCATTCTAAGTGAAAACTCAAGGACTGACATACCTTTTGGTTGCGTCATGTTGAAAAGTTTTACTTTTAAGTCCGTTTGTAGGTCATTTGCCTCAAATTGATTGATCAAAAGTTTAGACAGCTCGTCCCATTTCAAGTCCGGATGATATATTGACCTGAACCAAAGTAGTGCTAGTCCATCTAACAGATCAGGAAAAACGCGAACTAAATTATCCTGACTAAAATTTTTCGTCCTACATTTTTCTTCAATCAACAAGAGAAATTCTCTTATGCTCGATTTTCCATCAAATTTTATCTTCCAATTTTCCACATTGATGGTGGGTGATTCTCTATAAATAATTTTTGTGTGTTTAATTATTGTAGGGTTGTCAACGGTCTGGTTCTCAGAATCCGAATCTGAAGAATCCATATCTGTTTCTGATATTGTTGGCATCTTAAGTGCCTTATTAAATGCACGCGCCTGCGAGCGCAACGCGTGAGAGGTGGATGCCGGTTCAAGAGAATGACTTGATAATTCTTTTATGAGATCCTCTTTAGAGGCGTTGTTGATGTTTGGGATAGGAGTTGACATTGTTAAAACAATTGGATAAAATAATAAAATAATGAAAAGTTGTTGTTAATGTTAATAATTATTGTTGATGTTATTTTTGTTGACGTATAATATAGATTGTTGATGATAAGTAGAACAAACCAAAAAAAAGAAAAAATTTTAAATAATGAAAGAATGGAAAAAAAAAAAAAAATTTTTTTTTTTTTTTTAGCAACCCTGAATTTTGTGGCAACCTTGACATCCAAAGTAATTCTGGCGTAGGTATTTTACTGAATTTACCACCGAAATTCCAAGCATAATTTCAAAAAAAAATAATCCAAAAAAAAATATTTTTTCAATAAAAGAAAAATATTCCAACAATTTAGTTAAATATGTCAAACTATTCCACCACTCTCAATAATCGATGTATTATTGTTTGAATTTGAATGTTGTTGATTAATTATGACCATCCTTTATGTATGATGATGTTTTAAGGAATAAATTATAAATTTAATCTCATTAAATAACAATCCCTTCATTATACTACACTTGTTAAATAATTAATAATTCTAACTAATTCACTTAAATTCATAACAAGAATTCTAGTTTGATGTAAACCCATCTGTCACTATTGACATTCGCTTGTCTGAAATAAACAGCAATTGACACTTACGATGTTTACCTTTTAAATTGCCTCTATTTTGAAGCATAGACAATAACTATTTTTTTTTTTTTTAAATAAACATATGTAATTTTCTTTTATCATAGAAGAAATATTGTCTATGGTGATACCCGACGCTTCTATGAAAATAATATTTCAAATATTGAGGTTAAGTTGACGTATTGACATTTAAAACATAACCTGTATTACATGTCTACTGAGCACGAGAAACACCAAAATACATGACATAATTATACGTAAATTGCAACACTCCGTATTGCAAAGGACATTGTTGTATTTGAATTATAACGAGACACCATTGCACCATTAAATTAATGAATATTATTATGAAATTACAGTATCATACTGTTTTAAATCTCTGTGATAAAATAGCAAGTTGTAAAACGAGATTTTAGTTGATCGATTTGATGAATATAATTGTGAGTAAAGAATGTGTCTTTATACGAGCAACCCACGTTAAAGGCGTCAAATGTTATGTGAATATCTTATAATTCACGTTGAAACGGCAATTATTACGTGCAAAATGGCGTAAGGAGCCATATGATGTGGCTAGCTGAGAGGGAAGAAGACGGGATGAATACAACTGCGTACTTTTCTATTAATAGAGCGCCAAATCCTGTTCAAGACAGAATATGTCCACAGTTGAATTCACTACGCCTTCTTCCTAGAACGACGGAGAGCATTTAATTCTTCCCAGGGAGCGTGGGCACTATGACAATCACTTCTTTACTCATCATTAGGAACTACAGTGTATCGATATGAAATAACAAAGAGATTTGAATCAATATTTTCTATATTTACAATATCGAACATTTAAAACAATACGGTATTATAAACCAATTTTACAAGGGAAAAAAAAAATACACTACTGAAAACTCACCCCTGTATTGCGACCATGACCTTGAAACCTAGCTAATTCGGATTAAGTGCCTGCGGGCAGGCATGATGCACGTAGTGGAGCTTGGTGCTTCGTCCAGCATCCAAGAGGTGGTCCTGATGTGATCCTGCTGAGGTCGCGATGCCAAACCCCCCTGGGAGCATCAGGACGATGAGAAATGATCCGGTGTATTGCGCCAGCCTGGCCAGCAGTATGATGCCCGTCCTACGAGGCCATCAAGCCCAAATAGATGGATGCCTACGGGATTTGTTGACAGACGGAGTCGGCGACGAATCCGGGGTTGCGGTGAACCGGAACGGTCTGTTCTGCGTATCAAAATCAAGTACGCGGGTTTTTATATGAACGCCTCAGTAGGCGGCGGATGTTAAAGTTAAAACTCCGAACACTAATTAAATAAACTTCGCCGTGGCTTGCGAGGTGTAGCGGGAGTCCATGTTCGCCAATTGCACTTTCCCAGTCGCCAGATCAGCTAGATAAACGGCATTACTTATTCTCGTCGCACGAGGCGCCGACGGCCATTGATGAACCGAAAACTTCGTTAATTCCGGGCCGAACAATTCGGATCTTTAGGTTAATCCCGTTATTTACACATAAGGTACGGATCTCTTTGCAACGCGGAGTCGTATTGTTCCGGTATATTTTACATTATAAAACTTAAATCGCTAGGTGACTGTGCCCGAGAAAAACACGGCGTCCTCCCGTGTTCTCTCTCGTCCAGAGTGCCGTTTTTAAAACAAAACCCGTTTCCGCTCAGTCTGCCAACCTGCCGAGTATCTCGAATAAACTATTACCATCCTTCAAATAAAGGTACCTGCCTATCCGAGTAATAAATTAAAGTAATTTATATGTAATGATGCATCCACATCATAACAAGATGTCTGCAGGAGAATTCCTGCACCTTTTATTTTTCTCGAACGGACAATCTGAAAGCCATCAGTAGCTGGGTTCAGAACGGATGTGATGATCTTCTTAGTTTCATCGGAAGCTTTACCTTCCGGAATACTGGGGTACAGGAGTACAGTGGGCTGTAAAGGAACTATCGGTCGCTCAACTCCACCATAAACCGATTTAGCGGAACGGTCTCCAGCCACAATTCCAGCGTATGATCTCATTGGTTGTGATGTTATACAGGAATCCATTACACCCGGTATAGATGCCTGTGCAGCTTTAATTTTGTCAACTTTATTAGACATTTCAGCCTGTGCATTCATCATTTCATCAATAGTGGCACATCGAGATTTTACACTATTCAAGTCTAAAACGAGCGAGGTGAAATCAGACATCAAAGAGTCCACGATCTTCATAATTTCTGACTTGTCTGATTTTTTCATTTTATTGGTGCCGTCGTTCACGATTTTTACTATTTGCATACATCGTTCAGGAGAGGAGACAATCCGAATTTGCTCCGCATGTGGTGAGTCGCTGAACCTCGTCCTCTTTCTATTGTCTTGGTTAGGCGATTGTTCAATTGTGACCACTGTAGCAGAAGTAACAGGTGCTGTTAAAATTTCGTCCTCAGAATCACTATCATTTAGAGAGGTAACACTCGAGGGAATTGGATTGTCAGTATCTAAATGTGGCAACACAAGTGTTTCAGGAAGAGCCAAAGAGGATATGGACCCAGTCATTTCTGTAATTAATTTAAGTTTTTTTTTCTTAGATTTCTTTATTGCATTAAGAATTACCTGATCATCCACTGAAAGTATACTTTTCTGTTCCAATAAATTTAATTGTAGATCATAATCTTTCAATTTTTGCACCATTTCTCGCATTTTTTTGTTGTTTTGGCGTTTTGTTGACGCAGCAATCATTTTCAATTCTTGAGGACTCAAAGATTTCAATTTCTCTAGATTTGTATCCTCTTCATCCTCAGAATCGCTCGAATAATTACCGTGTGATGTCATTATTATCAAACGGTGAGAATTTACAAAAAAAAAACTTATATCAAATATTAAAAAGGCACTAAAAAGATTAAGAAGACGATTGTATTCGTCTTCATGAGACGCAGAATTCTTCAACGTATAACTTAACACTTAAAGATAATTGGATTGTTCGTAAATTCTATGATTAAACACTGTTTTTAAAGACGTGGACAAACACTTGAATAGCTACTAATATTCTCTACCGTCAGACCGAATAATTATTTTCGATAACTTTTTTATTAAGGAACCGTACTGGATTATCTCATCGCTGGTCGACGTAGTTTTTAAGGCCGCGTTAAATGCACTAGGTATAGACGTTTGAAAACTTTCCGGATTGTTCGTTAAAAAGTAATTCAAAATTTTCGTATCTCGCAAGGTTTTACCTTTGTACCTAGGCACACTTTTTGTTAAAAATTCATTAAACATATGATATCGTAATTACGCACTATATCACTATTTAATACATATTACTAATTAAATCTATGTGTGTACTTAAAATAAGGCGGCCAACTTAAAAAAAATATCAATGCGGGACAGTGGGTGTTAGCAAGGGGGGGGGGGGGGGTGGAAATCCTTTATTTTATGACCTAACCTTTTTCACATAATTTAGAGACAAGAGTATTAAAAGAAAATAAATCTTGTTCATGAATTCTACCACAAATTTATATCTGCTATCTCGGGAATCAAGAATGGTGTCCATGCAACTTATTATTCGATTGGTTATTATATTCTGAACCCAAAACTAGTTTACATTAAATCTGTATGCGGCGAATTAAAACTACACTCAGAACATGAAAATGGTTTCAGCTAGAATTTTATATCTGCACTTAGAATAGGTCTGGCTTCCTGCATTTAAATGTAGAGTCGTTCTATAAAAAAAAAGAGTCGTTGTGAGAGCCCTGAAGGAGTAACTATCTGTTACTTATTAAGGCGGATATGTGGTGGATAACCTCCAACGCACTTGGAATAAGAGAATTTTTTCCTTTGAAATGCGTCAGCAGATGAATCCACTGCAGAAATTTTACATTCTGAATACAAAGGTTAAATCTGTATGCGGTGAATTAAAACTTCACTCAGAACATCAAAATGGTTTCTCTTTGATTCTGGCGGCACTTACATTGTCTGCAACTAGAATTTTATAAATGCACTTCGAAAAAGAGAACATTTTCCTAACTGGAAACTGGTGGGGTCCCTTCTGATGCATTTCGAATAAGAAAATATTTTCCTTCGAAATATGTCAGCAGACAAATCCAACTAGAATTTTACATTCTGAACACAAAACTGGTTTAAATTAAATCTGTATGCGGCGATTTAATACTACATTCAGAAATGAATGTTAACACTTTTGCCAAAAAGGAAATTCTTCACTGAACTTACAACACATCTGTTTCGCGGTCGGCATGGTCAAGAAATTATTTGATTTGATTTGAGTGATAAATATGGGTAATAATATTACGTGTCACGGCACGCACTAATTCGTAAACAAAACAACTCAATCACTACTGCTACACTGGCGCCGTAAATATCTTCGGCCCTAGATCGATATTTCCAGGGACAAATTTTGCCTTGAACTTAACCAAATGGCTTAAATAGACTAAAGATAGAGTAAGTTTATTTGCCTATCATAGACAGAATTTAAAAAATATAGAAATTTGGGACATGCGGGACGCTTTAGACGATTTGCGGGACTATTTTTGTAAATATTGCAATGCGGGACTACAACTGCCAATGCGGGACGGTCCCGCAGAATGCGGGACGGTTGGCCGCCTTAACTTAAAACCTTTTAAAATGTTGTTTAATTTAGGCGGCCAACCGTCCCGCATTGACGGTTGTAGTCCCGCATTGAAATATTTAATGAAATAGTCCCGCAAATAGTTTAAAGCGTCCCGCATATCCCGCATTCCAATATTTTTGTAATATTGACTATGGTAGACAAATAAACTTTCTCGATGTTTAGTCTATTTTAACCATTTCCGTTCATCTGTGGGTTGATCAGTGGCGGACTAAGCCCGTCAGAGGCCCGGGGCGGCAAAGCTGAATGAGGCCCCCCCCCCCCCCCTAGTTTAAAAAGTTGATGTAATTTTACGAGATTTTTTTTCAGTTCACACGGGCCTCTGGTCTTGGGTGACCTCCAAGTGCCTCCATGTTCCCTTGAACAAATCCAAAACAAGGCTTTAAGGCACCAGGGCGCTGTAAAAAAATTGTCATTTTTTTTTCATTTTCTAAAAGATGCATCTCTTCATATTATAAATCAAAGTCCTCCGCGTCGTCTGTCTGTCTCTTCGTGATAAACTCAAAGACGGCAGTGGTTATAAAGGTTGGATAACCATCCAGTAGATGACGTTGTGTTTTATTTGCCACACCAACGCGTGGCCGGGTCAGCTAGTTTGTTAATAATTTATTAACAAATGCATCTTTTAGAAAATTAAATAAAAAGTGACAATTTTTCTAAGAGGTGGGAGGACCCGTACAAACATCATCCTATACATATAAAATATGAATAAATAAGTACAGCCTGAACCGGTATTTTACAATTTTTAATAATAACGCTTTCACCAAATTCGTAAAATTGACGGAGATACAGCATCTTATGTGAAACCGTTTGTATGTTGAATTATCCTTCAGCAAAACTTTGAATGTGTTTTTCTCAAAACGTTTTTCAACCTGGTTGACAACATATTAGAAAACTATACATCTTATTTGCATGCACCATGCACCAAGTCTTAAACTGTTCGATAATCCAGTCACTATAGTCATTAAAATATTATCCATAAGACGTGTAGGCAACTGCCTAGGGGCCCCGCATTGGGTAGGGGCCTCTAGGGTAAGGGGCCCGTGCCTCTAGGGTAAAGAGGAGACGTGCATTGCCTAGGGGCCCCGACATGTTTAAGTCTGTGGAATGATTTGCCGGCCTCTGTGTTTCTTCCTTCCTACAACATGGGTCTCTTCATGACCAATGTTCATTCCTTCCTCTCCTCAAAAAGACCCTCCACACAGCATCCCAGATGACATAGGCCCTGAGGAAAATTATTTTCCTCATGGCCTATTGTGTGGAGTTAATGTAAAAAAAATAAAAATAAGGCAGTGTAGGCCACTGCTTAGGAGCTCCGCATCGTGCATTGCCTAGGGGCCCCGACATGTTTAAGCCGATCCTGGCAGGGTATTGTCCATAAGGTATTGTCCATAAGGCAGTCACCTAACACAGTATGAGGGGACATTGAAGGTCTAGATTCGTTACATTAAAAGTAGAGACATTTATTCAAAAAAATTAGATTCTTGCGAGAACTCCGAAGGGGCGACCATAAGTTGCCTATACCGGGGTGGGACAGTGGTGGGTACTTCAATGTACATAAGGCAGTGTAGGCCACCGCCTTCGAAAATCCAGTAACTTCGGCCAGGGCCGTAATATCCATAAAAGTGTAGGAAACTGCCAAGGGGTCCTGCATCAGGTAGGGTCCCTAGGGTAAATAAGTGGCCCCGAGACTTGTATTGCCTAGGGGACCCGACGTGTTTAAGCCAGCCCTGGCAGGGCCGTATTATCCACAAGGCAGTGTGGGCCCATGCCTAGGAGCCACGCATCGGCTAGGGGCCCCTATGGTAAAGGGGCCCCGACACGTGCATTGTGCAGGGGCTCCGACATGTTTAATCTGGCCCTAACTATATACCAGATGAGGAAAATTTACCATAAAAAATAGAAAATGAAATTCATTAAAAAATAAAACGCATTCAAAATTTGCCGAGGATAATTCAACATACAAACTGTTCCAAATGGTTTCACATAAAATACTGTATCTCCGTCAATCTTTCGAATTTCTTTTTAAAAATTAGTGAGAGCATTCTTAACAAGTGCATCTATCAAAAGATGAAATAAAAATTATATATTTTTTTACAGTGGTGTCTTAAAGCCTTATTTAGGGTTTGATCAAGGTAACATGGAGGCGTTTGGGGGCCCCCCCAAGACTGGGGGCCCGGGGCGGACCGCCCCCCCCCCCGCCCCCCCCCTTAGTCCACCACTGGGGTTGATGACAATATTTGTCCCTAGAAAAGGCCCGAAGACATCGATCTAGGGATTGGTTTATTTAGGTAAGCCAAAGAGCGCCAGTGTAGTATTGATTAAGCCGTATTTGTCATTTAAATCAAATCAAATAATTTGTTGACCATGCCACCGACCGCGAAAAAGCGATGTTGTAATTCACTGAATTTCAAAAAGAATTTCCTTTCTTGCAAAAGTTATTCGCATATAGATATTTTTACTTATGAATAACCAGTTAAGTGTTCAGAATATTAAATTCCAGTTGGATTCATCTGATATATTATTTCGACGGAAAATATTCTCTAATTCGAAGTGCAGTTATAAAATTCTAGTTGCAGTTGTATATGCTGCCAGAAACAAAGAGTAACCATTTTCATGTTCTGAGTTTAGTTTTAATGCGCCGCATACAGATTTAATTTAAACCAGTTTTGTAAAGTGTAAAATTTTTACTGGATTCATCCGAAGACATATTTCGAAGGAAAACATTCTCTTATTAGAAGTGAAGGTATAAAATTCTAGTTGCGGGGTACGCAGTAGCATAACGAGGGGGGTGGACCGTCCCGGGTGCCACCCGACGGGGGGTGATACTACACCCGACAGGAGGTGACTCCCAACCGTGGAAAATAAATTACGAAGGATATTGTCACAAAAATATTGAATACGGTGTTATTTTCTTGCCTCATAGTCTTTTTATAGGCGAAAATAGCCTATTTCTGAAATTCTCTAGCAAACCCCCCCCCCCAAGACGGTTGAAATTGGGGGGGGGTTGACACCACGTCACCCCGGTGCTATTTGCCTAGCTACGCCACTGGGAATATGTGTGTGCTGCCAGAATCAAAGAGAAAGCATTTTCAGGTTGCGATTGTAGTTTATATGAGCCAAATTCTCGATTTCCGAAAGAGAAAATGTAAAAACGTTATCCCCCCCCCCCCCCCCCCCCCCGTCTACACCACACGCTACTGTGTCCCGCATTGATATCTTACAAAGTTGGCCGCCTTAGTTTTAATACATATTTACACTAAGAACTTAAATCAAAGAAACGTCACTTAATCACATAAAGTTGTAATTAATCACTTATTTATATAGTTTAAATTAAGACAGGTAAATGGATTGTTGTGACCGGGATTAATTCCTCGAACACGTTAATGCTAAAAACATGTTTAAAAAAGGTTCTCAACCGATTTATTTTTAGTTAAATAGCGGACCGGGTTTGAAACGCGCAGCGCCATACGAAGGCAACAATAATCCTCTATTCATCGTGCAGTGGAGGTATCCACCACCTACCCGCCCTGGTATAAGTAACAGATGGTTACTCCTTCAAGGCTCTCGCAAGGACTCTAATTTTTTTGAAAGAACGAATCTACATTTAAGTTTGAACGAATCTAGACCTCCAGTGTCCCTGCATACAGTGTTGGGAAGTAGTATGCAAGTGCTTACATAATATACAAAATGCGAAAAATATAAAGCAAGTTAGGGATAAACAATTTTAAAAAAGATAAGAGAAAAACATAAAAGGCGGCTGCTCGCAGGGTAATGGCATCTTGCGTATGTTGCAAGCATCTGCAAGAAAAGATAATGAAAACAAGTATTGTGATATGAAGAACGCTTGTGTCGGGTGGGATACCTCTCTCTTCATCTGGCAGTACCAGCCAGAATGTGTATGGTGATCGGTCTGCCGTGAATGAATCTCAACATCCGCGCCCTTTAGCCGATTTCTCGGTTGTGCCTTGACGATAGTAAGTGGAAACTAGGGGAACGTACCCGAAGACCCTAAGGATGGAAGCGTCGAGTTGCCGGAGGCAGGGCTGAAGGACGCTGAGTTCACCCAGCCAAACCTCAGGCCCACACATGTCGCTCGGGGAGGCGCAGATGAGTTGTGAGGATTCCATTCCGAAAAAAAAAAATTTTACGCCAATGTATCCAGGAGCGAGGTCTAACTCATCCCCAAAATGGGGAAGTTGACATTACAGAACATTTACAGTTCAGTTTCAGCCACAAGGGTCGGAGCTTATTGCTGAATCGCTAAAACAGAAAAAAAAATTTGCAAAAAAAAAAGAAAAACTAAAAATAAGAGAACATAATACTTAGTGAAAAATAACAGTTGGTTACAAGTAGCAGAATATATTATATACCATGTTTTTAATTTGGTCAGTAATAACAGAAATGTAACAATTTGTTTTGAGCGAAGGAGTCATCAGGACCTTCGCTCTCAATTCGGCACATCGAAGTCTGAAATGGGAGAAAAAGCAGAACTACATGAAGTACATAAAGATTTTAAACCACCAGGAATTTATCGCAGTAAAAACAAGATATTTTCAACTCTGCTTGGGTCTAAAATCTAAGGAAACATAAAAGCAGTGAAGATAAAGATATAGAAAACCAAAAAATCGGAGCAGTGGTAATAAAAGAGATGAGAAAGAAAAGTCAGTGGTCATCAGGAGCAAATACACCAGGCATCTGAAACTCACAATGATTTTACAGCTGGTCAGCGACTCTAATTCGTCGTGCAGTTATAAAATTCTAGTTGCTGACAATGTATGTGCTGCCAGAATCAAAGAAAATTCATTTTCATGATCCGAGTGTAGTTTTAAATCGCCGCTTACAGGTTTAATTTAATGCAGTTTTGTATTCAGAATTAAATAACAAGTTTCAGATTCATCGTTTACCGAGTGAAGCTTTACATTTGAGTTGCATGCTAAATGCTACAAAATTCTGAGAAAGTGACTATTCCCTGTGTTAACTATTTTATTTATTTATTTATTTATTGTTTCTTTACACTGTAGGTAAAAATGTTTACAATACAATTTGTTACCTCACTAGGACAAGCCTGTGTTATTTGGGGACTCTTACGCAGAATCAATCCTTAGTTAAAACTATATTGCCCTATGTTCTAAAATCTAAACAAAGAAGTATAAAATTTCGAGATGCGAATTCCTATTACAAGGATACCATTCTCGATTTCCGTGAGCAGTTTTTAAATTTTGTAATAGAGTTTATAAACATGATTTTTCGGAAGAGTACTCGTCACATGTAATTATAAAAAAAAATTGGCATAAAATGATGTCGTAATAAAAAAACATGGGATTTATACGTACACCCCCCCCCCCCCCTCCCTCCCGCCGCTTAAAAAGCTGCAGTTGAATAACCTATATGAATGGGCGGCTGACACCCACGCTATACCACTGCTTCCAACCAACCCAATAAATACAATTATAATATTACTAGCAGACCCGGCCACACGTTGCTGTGGCTAACGAAACACAACGCCATTACCCAACCTTTATAAAATCCATACCACCCGCTTGCCAGCTGCCCGCTGCCTGAATTAAATATTTAAATTTCTTGGCTTTTCTCTACTATAATAAGCATGTATTATACATATGAGGAGCTCAGTATCAAAGTGGGACATACGCCACTTTTTCTAAAATGCATATTTTGATTGATTATGGTAGTAGGTACGTCTGATTCTCTAACTGAATATCTATCGAAAACGGACAATTAATACAGAAATTAATAAGAAATTGCATGTTAAAGTTTGCACTTTGTTTCAAAAGCGGACACTTACAACTCATGTTTGCAACAAACTCGGACATTCAATACAAAAACCAACAAAAACGTAACAAAAAGTGTCATGGCGGCTGTTATTTTGACAGTCATGGGTTAACAGTTTTAGGATGAAATTTGAGGTTTATTGAAGTTTTCCAGCACCAAATTGACTAAAATATGATAAAATGGAGATCACTAATGCTTGTAAGCGCGTAACCAACTCCGAAAATTGGAAACAAGCAAAAGAAAAGCCGTTAAAGAAAGTCAATTCACCCACAATACTAATTCGAATCTGTGCTCATTTCAATGAAGTTTTCTTATATAAATACGATGATTAGAACCTCGAATCCTACGTTTATGAGACTAATAAACCCATTTTGATGAATATAATAAATATTAAAATTGAAAAAATGGCAATAAGTATATTGAAAAATAAAATATTGAGTTTACGGCGCTTAATTTGCGTTTATACCGGAGTTGGCTTATTATTATCACAAAGTGAGTAATTTTATTTGTAACAATTTATTATTAAGTTTTTAATAAAAAATAAACTTCATAAAAATGAACTTAAATAGCCTTTTATTTCATATTATGGATCTTAGACCTTTGTAAGACTTTGTTTCAAAAAACGGACAGTTGCAGGCTCATGTGTTTCAAAAACGGATAATTGCTCGTTTTAGTATCAAAAGCGGACATAGGCATTTTTAAATTAAAAAATAAAATAGTTAGAGTTTTAAATTATAGAATGTTATGTACCTATGGCTTGTGATTCTTTATGCGTAAGGATTATGCAGGTAGAAAAAAATTCAGATATTTTATTCCAGCATATTCGAAACAAAAAACTCACTCTACTGAAAAATAATCCAAATGGCTTATGTTCCACTTTGATACTGAGCTCCTCATATATAAACCTTCATCTTGAATCACTCTATCTATTGGTGAAAACCGCGTGAATATCCGTTGCGTAGTTTAAAAGATCTATGTGCACATACATTTTGAGCGACTTCATCAAATAAAATAATTCAAATCAAATACCTACTTACTCTAGGACATCTATTTTCCAATTTCTGTCGTAGAACGAAATTCAAAAGTGACTATATAGTACGGCCCACCAGCCGTTTTAAATCGCACAAAATTTTCTTTGAATTTCTCGGCTTTTCTCTAATATAATTTGCATGTATTATACATATGAACATTCCTCTTCAATCACTCTATCTATTGGTGAAAACCGTATGGAAATCCTTTGCAGAGTTTAAAAGATTAACGCGCACATCCATTTTGCACAACTTCATTTTATACTATGTAATGTAATGTAATGTAATGATGATGATGATTATGGGTCATTCCGCCGTTTCGTTCAAATTTGCCAGATTCCGCGGAATTTTTTTTTTTTGCGTTTTTACTATACATTTTTATAGAAATGGGTTCCTGTACCTATCAGATGTAGAGAGGTGAAAAGGGCACCTTTCTACGACACTTAGATACGAAGAAAATTGATCTATGGTAATGAAGGTGTGGATGGTAATGAAAAACTGTTGGATGGTAATATATAAATTTGGATGGTGATGAAGTTAAGTAATGAAATATTAATAGATGGTAGTGAACACGTTCAAAATTCTTAAAATTTCTGTGAATAATGAAATATGAATTGAAATTGAATAATAAAATAGATTTCAAATCATGCCAAGTATCATTTGACCTGATGTGATGAGCGGATTAGGAAAAAGGAAGAAAAATCTATTATAGTGAAAAACTAAAAGCTTTATTCAGACTTTCGAGTATTGGAGACAAGAAATACATTTTTTCATACGTAATTAGTTCTGCTTACTTATGCTTTTACAATATTTGTATAAATTGTTGAAAAATAATGGACAAAATATCAAAATAGGTACAAATGAAGAAAATGCAGCTGGATCATCACAGGCACACCATAATTTCCCTACTTATACTACTTACCCCGAAATTATAAGGCGTAGTCAAATTCTTTATAATTCAGTTTTATAAGCGGGTATTGGACACAAGAAATACAAAAATTTCACATTCCTGGGCAAACATTGTAATAATTGAAAAATAGAAATATTTAAATATTAAAAATAATAATAAAAATAAGAAAAGAACAGAACTCAATTGGAATGCAGTTAAAAATAACATCAGAGACACTACTAAACAAACACAACATAACTAATACGTACTAGGTACAGGCCTTACATCTAAATAGGAACATGATATTTAAAGAACTTTTATGAGATCACGAGTTGCTATTCTTGTGAAAGTTTTTGCTCGAAAACTATTTAAAATCAAAATTCGGTAAATTTTTGAGAGTGAATTTTCCTCTTCCATTCTCATATGGATCTTGCAAGCGCTGAAGAATTTGTGATTCCAGAATGAAATGAAATTGGCCAGACAATTTTTTTGGAATTTCCTTGAGCTTTTTCAAAAAAAATTACTTTGTACTCTAGAGTGTACTCATATTTCCCAATAATTTTCCCAATGAAATGATGTGTTGTGTTATTTATTTTATATTGAACCATTATCTAGTCATCGAAGTCGTATTTGAATGGCGCCTCCTTATGCTCTTTTCGTCAATTTCCATGTGTGGGATTTCTATAGTTTTGGGAGACTGCTGTTTTGATTCATTAAAATCAGGATCTTCTACTCTTAGGGATCGGATGAACTTCTCGAACTCACATTGATCGAAAAGATTGAATTCTTGGGTACTATTTTTATAGAAGGAATAATGCTGACAGTCGAACGGGACATTTGAGAGTATTTTCACTTTACATTTCTTTTCTATAGTTTTAGCAGATTCTGGCGTTGAAGCAATAGTATCGTCCAAAAACATGGAGCCGTCGAATTCGCTCAATAGCATATTGTCATCAATATTATTCAAAATAGTAGGCGAGTCAATAGTAGCTATGTCGTTTACTTTTTCTCTAATGTCTCTTCGATTGCTATGTTTGCGTTTCGTAGCTGCAACGCCTCTATTTTCTTTTGTTCGTTTTTTTTTCTCTTTCTTAAGTTTGTTTATCTCATCCTGTAACTTGGTAATGTTTTTCATAGATCTGTACCTTAATTTTCTAACATTCGTTAGACCATGCATGTTTTTTATATGATTCGTTGTTCATTCTAGACTGCAAAGAGGTCAAGATCTAGAGTGTTTTGCACATTATTGGGTACTTTCTTAACATTGTCACTAATTGGAGGCATATTTTCTACTACAATCATTTCTATTTTACACTGCTCCTCTTTTTTCTTCAAATAATTTAGAGAGTTCTTTCGCCATCTCCGTCCTTGCTTTCTCTGGGTTCTTTCACTCATATCTTTCTCACGAAAATGGCGCTATAAAAATCATCCAACAATTATTATCTTTAATGCTGCAAATCTTTTTTTACGCTTTTCGCAGAGTGTATCTTTTTTTCTTTCGCTTTTTGAAGACGGTACAGTTTCGGATTGTTTTTAATCTCTGCATATTTTTGTTGCTTACGTAGTCCGTCCTTGGATAGCTTTTTTTAATTTTTCAGATTTTTATTTAACTTTATCATTGTGGTTTATAGTGGTTAGCCTGTAACAAATAACAAAGAAAAATTGAGGTGTGTAGAATCAAATCCAGCATTCTCCACTTTTTTTCAAAAATGGACTAATGATGCAACTTTGTTAATGATTCACTCTTTTACCTAGAAAAGCACTTAATTGGCATTAAAACCAACTCTTTATGCTTTAAAAATCCATTTTAAAAGCTGCGTTAGTATCAAATAGCCTAAGAGCCCGCGAGATTAAACCTGTAATGATAGGTCTCCCAAAAATCATACACAAAAATCGTTAGATCATTCATAGGGGTACACAAAATGGCGGTGCTGCCATTTCTGAAACCGGTCAGCACTAAAAAAAAATTATTTTGAAAAAAATTATTTTTCAAGACTTCTGTAATCATAAGTCTCCCAAATTCTGATTGTTCCTCGAGACAGGGGAGGGGTAGGACTATACGAAAAAGCAGTGCTGCCCGTCCCCCTAATGGGCCGTCTCAGTTGCTGCCGAGAAATAAGAGACGCCTCGTACAAGGTATCTGTAATAATCGGTCTCCCAAAAAAAACAAAGCTTATCTGAAAGATCATCAAATTTTGTGAAAGAAAAACCACTGCTGCCGTTTCCAAAAAGTGGACAAGATGGCGGCAGCGGCGTTTGAAAGTCGCCCTCCGCACAACCGAAATTGGCGTTTGAATTCGGTTTTATCAGCGATCGCCGGGTTTTTTTCGATTTGTATTATTGAATTACGCCTTCTACTATCACGAACAATGAATTTTACGTGTCGTTGATTGTTTAAATAAATGAAATCGTATATTTTATGCGATATTTTTCGATTTTTCAGCCGTTTTCATTGTGTGTTTTTATACTTTCTTATGTCTTTCGTTAATAAGAGACACTTCGTACCCAGGTATCTATAATCATCGGTCTCCTCAAAAAACCAAAGATTATCTGAAAGATCATCAAATTTTGTATAAGAAAAACCACTGCTGCCGTTTCCATATGTACATGGTATCCATACATGTTGTACACGTTTCCATATAAAAAAATGTCAACTACTGTAAGTGCCAAAAACATTTTCCTTCTTCACGTATTAAAGATTTAAATATTACCACTCGATAGATCATATGTTTTCAGCTAAGCTATTTTAAAAATGGGGTTTCCGGTTTGAAAGTTACGACTTTTTTTATAAAATCTGAAAAGTTTTTTGACTCTGGTAAACAATTGGGTTTTTGGCTGTTACAGCGGTATTGCTTTCTTGTGCCAAAAGGATCGAATTATTTGAAAAACCAATCTTCTTTCTTTTTATTGCCCTCATCTAAATTTCAATACCATTCCATTTTATCTCGTATAATTTCTTTTTATGCGAATAAACTTAAATAATAAACTTTGTGTGAACAATCAACGACACGTAAAATTAATTGTTCGTGATAGTGGAAGGCGTATTTCAATAATAAATATCGAACAAAACCGGGCGATCGCTGATGAAACAGAATCTAAACGCCAATTTCGGTTGCGCGGAGAGCGACTTTTAAACGCTGCTGCCGCCATCTTGTCCACTTTTTGGAAACGGCAGTAGTGGTTTTTCTTACACAAAATTTGATGATCTTTCAGATAAGTTTGGTTTTTTGAGGAAGTCGATGAATATAGATACCTAGGTACGAGGTGTCTTTTATGTAACGAAAGTCATAAGAAAGGAGGGCGACTTTCAAACGCTGCTGCCGCCATCTTGTCCACTTTTTGGAAACGGCAGCAGTGGTTTTTCTTACACAAAATTTGATGATCTTTCAGATAAGCTTTGTTTTTTTGAGGAGACCGATGATCATAGATACCTGGGTACGAAGTGTCTCTTATTAACGAAAGACATAAGAAAGTATAAAAACACACAATGAAAACGGCTGAAAAATCGAAAAATATCGCATAAAATATACGATTTCATTTATTTAAACAATCAACGACACGTAAAATTCATTGTTCGTGATAGTAGAAGGCGTATTTCAATAATACAAATCGAAAAAAACCCGGCGATCGCTGATAAAACCGAATTTATTTATTTATTTGAGACACAAACAGGATATTTATATAACATTTTTGTGGGTAGTATATAATAAATTAAAATACAAATATAAGTATCCCTAGATTAATGTGTCTGCATTATTCACATATGCATTTTCACAGAAGCAAACTCTTGAAAAACAACGCAAGTATTATTTATACATAAGTTGAAAACTTAAATACAAAATTGAAATACATAATAACAACAAGTATACAATATTTATAAAGTATTTACTGAAAAGTATCTAATGTAACTTTTTTTTTTTTAAGTGCACAAATTGTGGAGATATTTTTTGAAATATGTTATATTATTTGCAAAAATATCTATGGAACTGTGTATTTTGACAAGATCGTTGTATGACCGAGACATTCTAGATAAAGGATTAAAATATCCAGTATTATTTGTAAAAATTTCAGTCCAAAATATGTTAAGGGTTCTTGTAGATTTGGGCCTGGCGTATAACTTAATTTGGTTGACTAAGTTACTGTCTACACGATTATTCACAATTTTATAGAGCATTAAGAGGTCATTTATGTTTCGTCTTTTAACTAGACTCTCTAATTTGAAATATGTAAGTCTTTGTTCATACCCGTCTAGAAGATGGTGGACACCTGATCGGTAAGACAAAATCCGTGTAAATTTTCTTTGGACTGATTCGAGTCTAGATACCTGTGTAATATAATGTGGATTCCAGACTGTTGACCCGTACTCAAGAACACTTCGGATTAAGGAATTGAATAGAATTATTAGGCTATTAGAATTCTTAAACAGTTTGGTTGATCTTACAATAAAACCTAGTAATTTATTTGATTTACTCACAATATATTCAATGTGTTGATTGAATGTCAGTTTGTTGTCAAATATAATTCCTAAATCTTTTATTAATTCAACTGTTTCGAGATTGTGACCACATATGCTATATGAATATAGAATTTTGTTGGTGTTCTTGGTGAAGTTTATAACTTTGCACTTAGCAATTCAAACGCCAATTTCGGTTGCGCGGAGGGTGACTTTCAAACGCTGCTGCCGCCATCTTGTCCACTTTTTGGAAACGGCAGCAGTGGTTTTTCTTTCACAAAATTTGATGATCTTTCAGATAAGCTTTGTTTTTTTTGGGAGACCGATGATTACAGATACCTTGTACGAGGCGTCTCTTATTTCTCGGCAGCAACTGAGACGGCCCATTAGGGGGACGGGTAGCACTGCTTTTTCGTATAGTCCTACCCCTCCCCTGTCTCGAGAAACAATCAGAATTTGGGAGACTTATGATTACAGAAGTCTTGAAAAATAATTTTTTTCAAAATATTTTTTTTTAGTGCTGACCGGTTTCAGAAATGGCAGCACCGCCATTTTGTGTACCCCTATGAATGATCTAACGATTTTTGTGTATGATTTTTGGGAGACCTATCATTACAGGTTTAATGTCGTCGCCGCTCCTACTAAAAGGCAGCAATCTCCAACGCACTTAAGAAACAAAACCAGCATTCTCCAATTTGACCAATGGTAAGCCTCCATTTGATCACGTGACAACATGGCCGCCCATACAAAATTGTATGGTCGTGTGTTGAATCTGTCGCTCTAATTTTACTGTTTTAAATAGTTCGGAGTGAATTTAGAAATAAAAACAAGATGCCAGTGTGATTATGGACTCTCACCCTTCATCCGTGCCCAAGAAAAACGCAAGGAAAAAGTCAAGGAATCCAGAAAAATGGAAAGCAAAAGTAGTCGAAATTCTAAGATGAGCTGTCATAAAATACCGTTTATTTCATAGGCGTGGAGTGGCAAAAGATTTTTTTAGGTGTTAATTAAAATTAAAATTACCTACCTACTACAAAAGTCTAGTGTTGACATATTCTTACGTCTGCTATAATTTATTAAAAACCAACATAAAACTGTAGTGTACTAAACTTAAAGACCTAAACTATTCCAATTCAAAGATCGCGCTTCTAATCAGTGCATTTATATCTTGCGAAGTGTTATTTTTTCATGTTTTTTGTCTTCCCAAAGAAATTGCATGTTAACTGTCAAAAATAAATAATAAAAATAAAACTGTCATTCTGTACTAAAACAAGCCAGCTGTTAAAAAATACAAAAGTGCCATATCTGTGTTGAAAATATCATACAATCAATTTTATTCACAGCGAAATCACTTTATAAATTAATTTCAACATGAATACATTATGCATCGTTTGTGACAAAAATATTGACAGTCCAGCCGAATTCATAGCGTGTGTAGTCTGTGAAAACGGCTACCATCTTGTTTGTGCAGAGATTGGGGAAAATCTACGTGGTGCTCGTAATTCTCAATGGAAATGTAAAAAATGTTCAAAAAATTTTACGAAAAAAAAGAGCAAAAATACGATATGTGATATGAAAATAGATCAAGAGCCATCTAGCGGCAAATCTACCAAGCAGCTAACCCAACCTTCTAAATCGGCAGTCGAGCAGTCAACAGACGAGGAGAAATTTCCTTCCTCAAACAAAGATGGCGCAAGCGGTTTACTTACGTCGAATTATTTCATTATGGAACTAAATAATTTCAAAAAATCCATAATGGATTTTGTTGAACAAAAATATGAATCAATTATCGCACAAAATAAAGAAATCCTTGATTCAATTAATTTTTTAGCGGATCAGCAAGACCAGCTAAAAAAACGCATAACTGAAATTGAATCCTCACAAGAAATTATCAATACTGATATATTAGAATTAAAAAAACAAAACGCTGTATTAGAAAAAACTACTTCTCTTCAGGACGACAAAATTGACCGGCTGGAGTACATTACACAGATGTGCAATATCGACATCAGAGGTATCCCTGAAGCAACCAATGAAAATATTATGGAAACTCTTAAAAAAATATCAAAAATCATTAATTACGGAGAGAACACGATACCTTTACAATCTGAAATTAATAAAATGTACAGACTAGGACCAAAATTGTCTGAAAAAAATCCCAGATCTATAATAGTGTCGTTCAATAGTATTAAATCTCGAGATGACTTCCTACTCAAAATCAAAGAATATAAAAAATCCTCTACCTCCAGTTCAAGCAAACTCAATACAGCAGATTTAGGGCTATCGCAAGAAGCAAAACGGATTTACGTGTCGGATCATTTAACGCAAAAAGGAAAATTCCTACTCTCTCAAACTAAAAAATTTGCCAGAGATTATAACTATAAATACTCTTGGACATCCTCGGGGCGCATTCTGCTAAGACAAACGGATACATCCAAAATTATTACGATTAAAAACATCATGGATCTCGATCGAGAAAAACGTCAACAACTGTGACAGATGATAAAAAGTACCTCAACATTTACTTCACCGATAAACGAAAATAATCCGGCTAATATCATTTTCACCGCAAGTTTTCATATTATGCGTTTTTTCTTTGTCTTTAAAAATAATGTATTAATTCATAATAATTCATTCTTACTCTTTTTAGTAGTTCTTTCATGCAGCAACAAAATCAGTATGAAAATTGTTTATATCAGTATTCACTTTTTTTATTATACGTTATCTCCTTTGAATGTAACTCACATTTCTTTAACTCTCTCTAAGAAAAAATTATATATCTCCATAAATAATACTGTCATTAAAAGTTTTTATTCGAATATTACCACTATCTACAATTCACACACACTAAGTATAATACCTAAGATTTATCAAAATAATTCATTCTCTAGTAACAGAAAAAATATTACAAAAATTACAAATCTTACAATTAAAAATTCTAACCTTACTCTTCCTCTAACCAAAAAAAATCACGCTGTTTTAGTATTCTTTAAGATAATATCAGTTTACTGTGTAAATATTATTCTTCATGCATGTTCTCGTAGGAATCTGAGTATTAATACCTTATTTACTCACTGTTGGATGCTCCTATTTTCTGTAATAATCTTTTTATTTAGGTTAACTATTATTATACTCACTTGTATTTACAGAATTTACATTAACTACAAATGCTCGAGCTCTGTCAAAATAATGTTTTTGTATTTCCCAAAAACCATTACTACTGTTTTATTTACATATTTTTTAATCATACTTTTGCATTTTTCACATGTTACTGTATTTAATTATTGTTTCTTATCACACCTATCAATGCAAACCTACTTATGGTACCAAAGTATTATCGCCAAAAGCACTTACCTAGCTATTATCCACTCCATTGTTATAATATGCTTTATGATTGATAATTATGTAAACATTTCCTTCGCTTGTTTTTTATCGGAACATACCTACATTTTCGAGAAGATTTTACGAACTCAAATTATTGTACTCCCACTATTATTCTTATTATTATTATTAATTACATCGCATGTTATTTCTTGTTGTTTTATGAATCACACCACCAACAGCAATATGTATAAAAATGTAATTTTCTGTCTTCAATCAAGCCAATATGTTTTTAACATTTATATGCTCAAAACTGTATTCTTACTTTCTTGTATCAGCATAATTATTATAATAATTGCCTATCTAACTTCTAATTATTCCTACCATATTTCACCTTTTTGGGCCAAATCTCAAGCCTTTTTAATATTCCTTAAGAAAATGGTAGATCACTCCATACATATTTTTTCACTCGCATGTTTTTATAAATTCAACACCATTCATAATGTTTATACCGAAAACAATGTATTCATACTTTCTGTAATGGTTCACTCTGGTATTAACATACTTATTCTCACAAAATATAATGTCATATCGTATTATTCGACATTCTTACTGTATAAACCAATAATAACATTTTTATTAACACAAATATTCCTCACCAGCAATAATATCTTCAGTCGCTTCTCTACTCTAGGTTTACTGACAACATTTACAACATTTATCTCAATAATAAATAAAACTTGGAAAGAAATCTACTGCAAATGCAAAACTGAAATTTACTCAAGCTCCGTTCTAATTACATCTTTGCACATTCCAAAAATCATTACAACTTTTTATTATATTATAACGTACTTATTGCACTCATATCTTTCCCGCATAATCACTTACCATGTTCTTATCTATTTATCAAACTTACCTATACTCTATCGACCTGCTCGTTCTAAAATTAACTTTTGCTTAAATATTCATTTTTTTTGTTTTTTTTTGTTTTTGTTTTTTACAAATAGAAAACCATGGATTTAGAAATGAATGATATCAATGTACAAATAGAAAATCATGGTAATATAATTACCTCTGAAACTAATGTTGCATCAACTTGTATAGATACACTAAAGCCATATACACAATTAAAATTATTCTCTACAAATATTCGCAGCATAGATAAGAACTTCAACAGTCTACTAGTAACGCTTGCTGACTTGAATAATATATTTGACATAATAATTTTAACAGAATGTTGGATCAAATCAAATTATACTCACAAAAAAATTACAGGATTTACTGTTTTCAATACATTGAATAACAAGACACAGTCAGATGGAGTAATCGTCTATGTAAAATCCGATCTCTACCCGACCATCTCTGAATTATCCGTCGACAATGCCAACTGCCTTAAAATTAAAATAAACCAGACCACCATTCTTGCACTATACAGGTCACCTAAACAACAAAATGTTTCAGCCTTCCTTAAATCTTTAGACGTGGCATTATTGAACTGTAGAACAAATGAAGAACTAATGGTAATAGGCGACATTAACATAGATTTACTTAAGCCCATGTCAACACAAACACTCGACTATAAAAACCTAATGACTCAATACGGGCTTGTTTCTTATATTAATGTCCCAACTAGAGTAACCGACATGACCAAATCATGTATTGACCACATATTCCTAAGAACAAAAAAAAATTCTAAAGGAATTGTTTATCAATCAACTATAACTGATCACTTCTCAATAGTAATTGGCCTCATGAATAAAAAATCCACTCCCATTACCTCATGTGAAAATACATTAAAGACTACGATCAATTTTGAGGAACTAACCTCCAAAATTAAATTAGAAAATTGGCTCTCTGTTGTAAATTCTTCAGATGTAGATGTTGCATTTAATAAATTTTCTGAAATACTATTGAAACATATTCAGGCTGTTACCGTTGAATCCCCTTTGAACAACTCAAAAAATAAAAAACTAAAACCATGGATAACAGATGGTTTAATTTTTTGTATTAAAAAACGGGACAAACTCCACAAAAACTTAATTAACAATCCAAATACACAAGCCCAAACATTTTATAAAAAATACAGAAATATTTGTAACAATCTCATCAGAATCACTAAAGAAAACTACTATAAACATAAATTGTCCAGAGCCGGTAATAATAATAAAAAAATTTGGCAAATTATTAAAGAAATATCTGACACTGACCATTCAACACCAACAATCAATAAATTAAACATCAACGGACTAGACACTTCACTAAAAGTCGACCCTGACACTGTGACCAATCACATAAATGAATATTTTTGTAATATTGGAAAAAACTTAGCATCACAAATTTTAAATAAAACATCTACCGATGAAAATGCTCTTGCCAACAATATAAATATCTCTGCTTGTGAAACAAACAATTCATTCACACTCAACCCCACCAACTCTGCTGAAATTTCACAAACTATAAAACAACTAAAGCCCTCCCATTCATGTAATCATGATAAAATATCCTCAAATATACTCAAAATTATTGAACCTTTTATAAATCTACCACTGGAACATATCATTAACCTCAGTCTCGACAAAGGTATATTTCCGTACAAACTCAAACTTGCTTTGGTCCAACCAATTTTTAAGTCTGGAACTCCTACTGAGATATCAAACTATAGACCTATCTCCATTTTATCATCACTCTCCAAAATCATAGAAAAAATCGTAAATAAAAGACTTACTGACTATCTTACAAAATACAATATTCTCTCGCCTAACCAGCATGGGTTCAGAGAAGGGCTCAGCACAG
Source organism: Limnephilus marmoratus (assembly GCA_917880885.1). Classification (NCBI taxonomy): domain Eukaryota; kingdom Metazoa; phylum Arthropoda; class Insecta; order Trichoptera; family Limnephilidae; genus Limnephilus; species Limnephilus marmoratus. The sequence goes on along the minus strand of OU862913.1, from coordinate 54,406,126 downwards.
ATTCAGCTATTCTAGAATTAACATCACACATAACAGAAGCCCTAGACAAAGGTGATAAATGTCTGGCAATATTTCTAGACTTAGCTAAGGCATTTGACACAGTCTCTCGTCGAATCCTCCTAGCTAAGCTTCATAAAATTGGAATAAAGAATAAGGCATTTGATTGGTTCAAATCGTACCTAACAGACAGAAAGCAATTTGTTAAGTTACCATCATACAAATCGTCTCAACCTATCAGAATCAATTTTGGTGTACCACAGGGCAGTGTACTCGGTCCAATACTTTTTCTCATATACATTAATGATTTATGTAGATTAGAAATTGATGGCAACATAATCACCTTTGCCGATGATACTGCCCTGATACTAAAAAGTAAAACATGGGTAGAAACTTTTCATAAAGCGGAACTAATTTTGCAAAATGTTAAACAATGGCTGGATGATAATTTACTAACGCTAAACATAACCAAAACAAAATACCTAACATTCAGTACAAATAATCCAAGTCAACCCTCAAGTAATCATGTATTAAAAATACATTCTTGTAGTAATATATCCAGCTGTTTATGCAATCCATTGGAAAGAGTAGACTCCATCAGATACTTAGGCGTAATAATCGATAACAAACTGCGATGGGAAGAACATGTAATTAACGTCACAAGCCGTATAAGGAAACTGGCTTATATCTTTAGATCATTGCGCAATATACTACAAAAAAATACAATGAGAACAGTATATTTTTCCCTGTGTCAGTCAATCTTATCGTACGGTATAATTATCTGGGGAGGATGCTCCAAAACTGTATTAGATCCATTAATAAAAGCCCAAAAATTAATAATACGGACTATTTACAGAGTTCATTATATACACCCCACGAAAGACCTATTTAAAGACTTCTTAATGTAAAATCCATATATGTAAAAAATATTACCTCTTATTTTAAATTCAAATTTACAAAAAAAAAATATATAAATTCAAAATACAACACAAGATATTCAAACCTATCGAATTACATTATTCCAACAACAAAAACTTCAATGGCCCAGTCCCAGTTCAACTTTCTTGCACCTAAAATTTTTAATAATTTATCATTTGAAATAAAGTCCAAAGACAAATATCTCACTTTCAAAAAGGCGCTTACTGACCTTCTGATGAGTGACAATGACAATGTTTATAACCTGTTTCACATACTAAAATAGTTATTAATTATTAATAGTTAAAAGAAAACAAAACTTAAGATATAATAATGTTTTATTACTAATGTTTTTGGGTTATTTGTCATTCAATTTATTCAAAATTAAAAACGGTTTTTGCAAATGCAAAATGATTTTAATGCAAAACGGAAATTTTCTAACCTTCGGAACATCCCCGATATGAGAGGTTAAACTTCCATATTCATCGGTTAATTATCATATTTAATGTCATATTTTATGTTTTTACCCCGCTTATAGCTCAATTTGACATAATTTTTCTTATAAAAGTAATGCTTTATAATATTATGATGTTTTAATTTAAAATCACTTCATTAATATGTTAAAAAATAGAATTATACCAACGCATATTGTCGAACAGGCTATGCCTTTTGTAATCTTTTTTGTTTCCATTTTTTGTATTATCTTGTATTTGTATGTTTTTTTTTTTAATAACTGTTACAATGAATCAAAACTTTTCAATAATAGAAAGAGTATATGCCTGAATTATTTATTGTACATATTTACATTGTATTCATTTATCTATTTATAAAATAAGAAATATATATAGCAATAAGCTGCACATCTCACTAGGGCATTCCTGTATCGAGATGTGCAGTTTTACAACAAAGTTTTACAACAATGTAGTTTTACAATAATGTAATTTAAAAAAAAAGATAAGAAAGAAACATACACATAAACTTAATAAAAATATTATAATAAACCTACAAAAGCAGCATGAGTACAGTTATTCAAACATCAATAAATAATTATATTCTGTCACCATGTTAGAAAATAACACCTCTTTTATTAACATATATCTCAATACTATTTGGAAAGATACTTACTGCAAATACTCAAGCTCCATTCTAATTACACCTTCATACACTTCAAAAAAAAAAAAAAAAAATTACAACTGTGTGTAAATGTGTTGGTACTGTGTCCATGGCCGTATATATACATATTAATGTATTCATGTACCTAGACGCATATATATGTGTAAGTGTATGTGAGTATATGCCTATGTGTGTATGGATGTGTGCACCTGTATATACGTATGCGTATGCACTCACACATATAAATTTTAAAATAAGGATATGTACCTTCTCACAAACTTATCCTTACCCAATTCTTTTTCTCTTTACTAGTTTTTTATTATAACTTTACCAATTTTCAACATCATTACATTACTAATAGTTCCATATGTTAACAATAGACTTCACTTAAAGTAAATATCCTCCATTGTCACCATGAAACAGGCAGCCGCCTAGTATGGTGATTCAATGTATCCAATTCTATGTAAATGTCTAATTATGTAACATGTATTTAAATAAATAAATAAATAAATAAATAAAATTCATAAATTAAATTAATATGCATAGACATGTTTTACTTTTATAATTAAATCTAGGATTCATAGCCTTGCACATAAACATTTCGAATTACATGTTTAGTGTTGAAAATTTTGCGAGTTTCAAGCCAATTTTGATCAAAATAATTAACCTTCATTATTTTTCTTCTTTTTTTTAAATTTTCTCTGTTAATATTATTATTTTTTGAAGTGAAAGCTTCTTTAGCACCGTTGTGATTTGAAACTCTATGAAACAAAAAAGCGACACTAAAAATATACAAACGCATACATCTATAGGATTAAGGCTGCGAAAGAATAAGATAATAATTGATCTCCTCTTCGTTCAGTGCTTGTCCCCACTCTTGTGTACTTTAGTTTTCTGCAGGTTTCATTTGTACCGCGTGCGAACTGCACACTTGTATTTTTTTAAATTAGCTCCACACAGGAGGCCCTGAGGAAAATAATTCCACTCAGGGCCTTTGTCTTCTTTGGGGATACTGTGTGAAGGGTCTTTTTAGGAAAAGAAGGCGAGAAGGTTTTGGGAAGGAAAAGGGTATTACGGGTGTGTAAGAATCTGGGGATCAGTGTGTCCAGAAGTGACGGATGTATAAATCTATCCCTCTCACTGCGATGTTTCGAGAGATCACAGCTGGAGAAGTCAAAGGGACTCCCACAACTTATCTCTCCCGATCCGGCCTGCAATCCAGCAGATGGGCAGACGCATCCGCCGCCAAGACCCGGACAAACCTCACTCCATAAACCCGGGCATCCCAGCTAAGTCACTAAACGTAGCGAACCACTTGAACAGAGGTTTTCGTTATTTGTTTTTGGGGTGTTATGCCGTGTTGCGCTATCTCCTTCTTTAGCCAAAGTGCCAAAGCAAATGTTTGGGACAGCGTTGCAGTGTCCGAAACTTTGACTAAAGAAGGAGGTAGCATTACCCGGCATAACACCCCAATGACAAATAACGAAAATACTTTTGGCTGTGAAAATCTAAAGTCATATCTATGGCAGAGGTAGATATTGTTTATCCAATAAATGGTACCCGGGGTGGCGGTACCCATACACACCTCCCAAATTCAATACTGTATGAGTACATTACAAAACCCAGTTTTATTTTAATTATACTAAAATTAAAATCATAATAATAATCACGAACTTCCCTGTGATTTGGTCGGTCCATTATTGTGACGTCATATTTATTTGTCAGTATCAAAGTCAGCTTTCTCCACACGTGTGAGAAACAAAAGCAGCATTCTCCTTAGGTGAGTATCAAATGCAGCAATCTCCATAATTAAATCCGTTATAACTAATCAATCAATACAATAAACACTAGGTTTTGCCCGTTGCAGAAGCAACTAACGGGTTAAAACACTATGCGATTTGACGTGTGAACGTGGATGAAGCGAGGAGAAGTGTGTGTCAAATTAAATATCAATCGGTTAAATATAAAATTTTCATCGCAATCGGTTAAATGGTTTAGCAATGCATAATTTCATGATGCCAGAGCTCACTTTTGTACACAGAAACCATCGCCGGCATGCGCACATCAAATTCCCAAAGTTGCATCGCAATCGGATGAACGGTTTAGCAATACATAATCTTATGATGCCAGAACTCACTATTGTATATAAAAACCATCGCGGGCATGCACACATCAAATCAAGGGGATGTGCACTTCTAATCCCAAAAGTTTCATCCCAATCGGATGAACGGTTTAGCAATGCATAATTTCATGATGCCCGAGCACACTATTTTTTACAGAAAGAATTGAAGGGATGCGCACATCAAATCCACAAAGTTTCATCGCAATCGAAGAAGAACTAACACAGAACGTGAAAATTAACTTTAAAAAAAGTGTGCTTCAGACCACACGACCGAAGTAAAACTTCACTAACTTTTACCGTATATCCTATGTATATAATGTTATATTGTGCAGGCGCTGGCATTATGATGTAGTTTCCCGGAACTTCGGATGGAACCATTACAGTTTAATGATGTTAAAGTGGCCTTGCAACGCATGCCGAGTACCCGTTGTATATAATGTTATATAGCGCAGGCGCTTGCATTATAATGTAGTTTCCTGGAACTCGGGATGGAACCATTACAGTTAAGTTGACCCCGATGTTAAAGTGACCTTGCAACGCATGCCGGGTCTCCGTTTTATATAATGATATGTAGTGCAGGTGCTTGCATTATAATGTAGTTTCCCGGGACTTGGGATGGAACCATTACTGTTTAATTGATTTTGATTTTGATTTTGAATTGACCCCAAGGTTAAAGTGGCCTTGCAACACATGCCGGGTACCCGTTGTATATAATGTTATATATTACAGGCGCTTGCATTAAAATGTTATTTCCCGGGAATTGGGATGGAACCATTACAGTTAAGTTGACCCCGAGGTTAAAGTGGACTTGCAACACATGCCGGGTACCCCCTGTATATAATGTTATATAGAGCAGACGCTTGCATTATAATGTGGTTTCCCGGGACTTGGGATTGAACCATTACAGTTTAATTGACCCCGAGGTTAAAGTGGCCTCGCAACGCATGCCGGGTACCCGCTGTATATTATTTATTTACAGACAAATAGTCCATTAACAATATAAAAGTTTTACTTTTTTAGCTCACTATTGTAGTTATATTGTATTTCATTTTGCGCGGCTAAGTAGGTACTAAGTAGGTACTTTGTTGTAATATTTCACCAAAACGACGCCGTTCTGTTGTTGAGCATAAAATAATTTTATAAACCTTTTTTTCAACCCAAATAAATTTATTCAATATCGTGTTTTGATTTTTGAAGGAAAAAAGTCCCTGCAAGTAAGTACCTACCTAGATCACGCGTAATATATATTTATTTATTATTTAACAATGTCCAAACAGAACAATGCTTCATTCATAAATAATCAACTAATTTATAAATAAATAAAAATAATAAAACTGGGTTGTTTAAAAAAAAATTGACACTTCTTCATGTTTTCTAGTAAATTTTTTAGTTTTACAAAGTTCCGTTCGGGTTCTGTAATTATTTCAGTTTTGTGATGTAACTGGTCTATAATGATAAAACAACAGAACTTGAATAGAACCAACACGGAACGTGAAAATAACCTTTAAAAGAAGTTCAATTATTCAGTATCATCGAAACAACCTGACGTCAGTATTGCATTAAAACCTGTAGTAGCTACCTATTCGGGTAGGTACTGCTCATTTCCTTAAATAATTCGGGCAATCTTTTTTCATCATATTTGCAATAATACCGAAATAAGTACCTACTCTGCGATGAATAACATTTAAATTTACCTGGCCAGCAAAATCTATACTTTCGATGGAATCTGTAAGCACGTGTTTTGGTGATATTTTTATGGAAAAGTTCGGATTTTGGTAGCTTGTCCTGAAGTTTTTTACATGGTATGGGCATGTTATATTTGTGTTAAAAGTTGCGGAATTCTGTACTGTAAAATAAATTTTAAAAACATCCAAGCCGGGATCGGTTTCTGGGCCGCAATGCCGCGTACCGTAAAACCATAACCGAAAACTCTGAAAAATCTGTATTATTTAGGCTAAAGATTTGACACTTCAGATCTTGACCTATCTCAACAATCCTAGCATTTGAATCCTAGAAACTGATGGTCAAAAAGACATCTTTTGTTTTTTATGCGAACCTGTCGACGGGAAGTATAACCGAGCCGGAATCGAGTGATTTTATTAGAGGTGCTAGTTTTCGCCGCTGGTTCGAATCAGTTTTTTCTGTGAATAAATCGCTAGCAAAAATAAATGGTGTAGGCAAAAAAAGACACGCAAAAAACGCAAAATCAATGTACTGAGACGTGGCTGAATCTTTTTCTCAGGCGAATGTGAACCTTGAGGTCGGTGAAACGCAAAGGGCGATACGGTCGATTTTCGCGTACGGGAAAAATTTCACCTCAAGCGAAAGTGACCCTTGTTGTGATCGAAACTAAAGGGGGGAGTGATCGTTTTTTGCATCAAAAATCAAAAGTGAGGTTTTCCCAAACCAAACAATACTATATATACTAGGTTTTGCCCGTTGCAGAAGCAACTGACGGGTTAAAACACTTTGCGATTTGCGTGTGAATGTGGATGAAGCGAGGAGGAGTGTGTGTTAAATTAATTATATGAAGAAACCTGAGGTTACAGTGACTTTGCAACGCATGCCGGGTACCCGTTGTATATAATGTTATAATATAGTGCAGGCATTTGCAAGGCACTTGCATAATAATGTAGTTTCCCTGAACTTGGAATGGAATACAGTTAAGTTGATCCCGAGGTTACAGTGATGTTGCAACGCATGCCGGGAACCCTTTGTATATAATGTTATAATATAAAACAGGCGTTTGCAAGGCGCTTGTATTATAATGTAGTTTCTCGGAACTTGGAATGGAACCATTACAGTTAAGTTGACCCCGAGATTACAGTGATGTTGCAACGCATGCCGGGTACCCGTTGTATATAATGTTATAATACATTGCATGCGTTTGCAAGGCGCTTGAATTATAATGTAGTTTCCCGGAACTTGGAATGGAACCATTACAGTTAAGTTGACCCCGAGGTTACAATGTTGTTGCAACGCATGCCGGGTACCCGTTGTATATAGTGTCATGTAGAAATACAAATCCCCAAAGTTGACCTTTATTGGATAACCAACACCTCTGCCATAGGTCACCTCAAGTGGTTCGCTACGTTTGGTAATTTAGTAGGGGTGCCCGGGTTCATGGGGTGAGGTCTGTCTAGGTCTTGGAGGCGGATGCCCAGGACACACTGAACCCCAGATTCCTACCCACCCCTTAAACCCTTTTCCTTCCCAGAACTCTCATCTCCTTCCTTTCCTAAAAAAAATCCTCCACACAGCATCCCCAAAGATGTCATAGGACCTGAGGGAAATTATTTTCCCCAAGGCCTCCTGTGCGGAGCTCATGTAAAAAAAATAATTAAATGCATATAAATTCACCTTTCCCAAAAAGCCAGAAATAATTTTTTAAAAAAAACATGTTCTTAATATATTTTCCCTTGCTTAGTTCTGCACTCCTGGTATTTATCCTTTTAAAATTTTGTTTTATTCGAGTAAAAAAAACAGAAAAAATATTCTTTCATAGCGTACTCTACTCCCCCCCCCCCACCTTCCTCCATCCCGCAAAACCCCCTCCCGGGTTCCCCTTCCCCTTCCCAGGTTACCCTTCCCCCTCCCTGGTTTTCCTCCCCCCTCTTTTTTAACCAACACCTCTGTCATAGGTCACCCTAGGTGATTCGCTACGTTTAGTGATTTAGCAGGGGTGCCCGGGTTCATGGGATGAGGTGTATCTAGGTCTGATGATCAGGACACACTGAAGCCCAGATTCCTACCCACCCCTTAAACCCTTTTCCTTCCCAGATCTCTTCTCTCCTTCGTTTCCCTAAAAGACGAAGCGAGCAGGAGTGTGTGTTAAATTAAATATATATGAAGAAAAAACGATGTCTGAATACGGATGAAGCGAGGAATGAGCGCCTACAAAGGGAACAGGTAGTCGACCGCTCCCCCAAAGTTTCGTCGCAATCGGATGAACGGTTTAGCAATGCATAATTTCATGATACCAGAGCTCACTATTTGTAGTTGTATTGTAAGTACTGAGTAGGTACTTTGTTGTAATATTTCACCAAAACGACGCCATTATGTTGTTGAGCATAAAATAATTTTATAAAAACTTCCTTTCAGCACAAATAATTTTATTCAATATCATGTTTTATTTTTAAAGGAAAAAAGTCCCTGCAAGAAAGTACCTACCTAGAACAGCGTAATATATATATTTTTGTTATTTCTTAATATCTAAATAGAACCACGCTTTATTCATAAATAATCTGCACATTTAAAAATAACATAACATAAAAATAATATAAGGCTGGGTTGTTTAAAAAAAAGAATTGACAATTTTACAAATTTTTCTTGTCAATTTTCAGTTCTAGAAAGTTCCGTAATTATTTCAGTTTTGTGATGTAACTGGCCTTTATTGAGAAAAAAACAGAATTTGAGTAGAACCAACACAGAACGTGAAAATTAACTTTAAAAAAAAAATTGAATTATTTAGTATCATCGAAACAACCTTACCTTAGTATTTATTGCATTAAAACCTAGTTCGTTGTGTAGGTACCCATTCAGGTAGGTACCTGCGCATTTCCTTAGATTCCGGCAATCTTTGCTTTTTTCATCATATTTGCAATACTACCGAAGTAAGTAGGTACCTACCCCGAATGAAAAACGTGTTAATTTGAACTGGCCAGCAATAATTAAACTTCCGATGGAATCTGTGAGCACGTGTTTTGATGATTTTTTTTCGGAAAATTTCGAGTTTTGTCAGCATCTCCTGACATATTTTATATGAGAATCGTATGTTTTATTGTTATTAAAAGTTGCGGAATCTCTCAGGCTATCGTATTTTTAAAAAACATCCAGCCCGAAATCAGTTTTTCGGCGGCAATGTCGTTTTCTGAAAAACAACGACCCAAACCGCCGAGAGTTCCGTTTTGTTAGGCTAAAACTTTGACATTTGAGATCTGCGTCAACGGTCCTAGCATTTTCCTTTGGGAAATTAAGGGGTTTTTTCGTCATTTTTTTTTTACCAACGCCATCTGTCGGCGGGAAATATGACCGAGCCGAATCGAGTGATTCGAGCAGAGCTTCTAGTTTTCGCCGCCGATTCGTATCGGAGAATAAACCCCTGTATATATTTTATTTTGTCATTAAAAATTTGCTTACAGTTTTCATTCCCAATTTGCTTCAACCGAAAGTGAACCTTGAGGTGGGTGAAACGCAAAGGGCGTACTGGTCGTTTTTGCGTCAACAAAAAAGTGCGCGGAAAAAGACCTTTCCCAAAACCAAGCATTAATATATATACTAGCTGGGCCCATTGCAAAAGCAATTAACGGGTTAAAACACTATGCGATTTGACGTGTGAACGTGGATGAAGCGAGGAGGAGTGTGTGTTAAATTAAATAAATGAAGAAACCTGAGTTCACAGTGACCTTGCAACGCATGCCGGGTACCCGTTGTATATAATGTTATGTAGTGCAGCGCTTGCATTAAAATGTAATTTCCCAGGAATTGGAATGAAACCGTTACAGTTAAGTTGACCATGAGGTTACAGTGACCTTGCAACGCATGCCGAGCAACCGTTGTATATCATTTTATATATTGCAGGCACTTGCTTTAAAATGTTATTTCCCGGGAATTGGGATGGAACCATTACAGTTAAGTTGACCCCGAGGTTACAGTGACCTTGCAACGCATGCCGGTAACCCGTTGTATATAATATTATAATATAGTGCAGACGTTTGCAAGGCGCTTGCATTATAATGTAGTTTCCCGGAACTTGGAATGGAACCGTTAATGTTAAGTTGACCCCGAGGTTACAGTGATCTTGCAACGCATGCCGGGTAACAGTTGTATATAATGTTATGTAGAAATAAAAATCCCCTAAGATGACCTTTATTGGATAACCAACACTCATGCCGTAGGTCACCCCAAGTGGTTCGCTACGTTTGGTGATTTAGTAGGGGTGCCCGGATTTATGGGGTGAGGTTTGTCTAGGTCTTGGAGGCTGATGACCAGGACACACTGAACCCCAGATTCCTACCCACCCCTTAAACCCTTTTCCTTCTCAGAACTCTCATCTCCTTCTTTGCCTTAAAAAACCCTCCACCCAGCATCTCCAAAGATGACATGACCGTGAGGGAAATTATTTTCCTCAGGGTCTCCTGTGTGGAGCTTTTTCCTCCCCCCCTCTCGCGCTTCATTAATTCATTCCCGGTACATTTAGTTTTCAAAAAGCGAGAAATGTGCACCTACTTCGGTCGCCCGGTTCATTATTGTATCCCGATTGATCATTATTGTTTTCATAAAACCATCGTGGGAATGCACACATCAAATTCCCAAAGTCTCATCGCAATCGGATGAACCAACACCGCTGTCATAGGTCACCCAAGTGGTTCGCTACGATTGGTGACTTAGCAGGGGTGCCCGGGTTCATGGGATGAGGTTTGTCTAGGTCTTGGTGGCGGATACGTTTGACCAACCACTGCATGGCGGGCTGGATCGGAGGAGACTGATTGAGGGAGGCTTTTTATCTCTCCAGCCAGATTCTCTCAACCCTTCGCCTCGCACCGCAGTGTGAGGAATAGATTCATACGTCCGTTACTCCTGGCGACACTGACCCTCAGATTCCTACCCACCCCTCATACCCTTTTCCTTCTTATATCTTCTTCTCCTTTCTTTCCCTCAAAAAACCTTCGACACAGCATCCCCAAAGATGACATAGGCCCCTAGGGAAATTGTTTTCCTCGGTGCCTCCTGTGTGGAGCTAATGTAAAAAAAAGTTTAGCAATGCATAATTTCATGATGCCAGAGCTCACTATTGTATATAGAAACCAATGAATGGTTCCCGGGGCGGCGATACCAATTCCACGTTGAATGATTATCATTAAAATACAAAATACAAAAAAAAACGGTATGTAAATTTAATATTTTTGAAAAAAATTATACCATTCAACTTCAAGCAATTTTATTATACATTTACAAAAAATTCATAAGCAATATCATCAGATTCTAAGTTGTTATGTGCATGTAGGTACCTGCATAGATTCTATGTAGAGTTACCTTCACATACGTAAAAAAAACATATGAAATATATTTAGGCTGGGTTTTTCAAAAAATTTATTTAAAAATCTTCAATTTTTCAAGTTAATTTTAACGTTCTGTGAAAGTTCTGTTCAAATTCTATTCAAGTTCCGTAATTATTTCTATTTTGAAATAATAGTATAAATAAATAATAATAAATATTATAAGTTTTGAAGATAATTGAATAAATAAAAATCGCACATTACGTGAAAATGAACTTAATCAATTTAAAAATAACATTCCTACCAACAGTGGTTATCCAGAAGCAACCTCCGTGTTCCTACATATTTCAAAAATTACCATCTTGGATGATTTTTTTCATTTCATATCTTTAATTTTCGATTTAACATTTAAAGGAAAGAATCTCGTAAGCCGGTACCTACCTAGTACATACCGAGAAAAATAATAGTGGTGTAGGTAGGTACTTGCGCGTTTTCTCAATAAATACTTAGCGAATTAGCAATAATTCAATAGAACGGTAGGTACCTACCGCGATTTTCTGCATTTAAATCATTCACATTTTAAACGCCAGTACCTACCTCGGGTTTATATTAACTGGCTGGAAAATTATGCATTGTTGATGATAGATCGATTTCAGAAAATGTCAGAAAAATTTCAATATTTGATGCAATATAGTGTAACATTTTAAATGGGAAGCTACACATGTTTTTATTTTAAAAGTTTCTTAAACTTGTATACCTTCTATTTAATCAAAAACATTTCGTGCAAAATGTTTGTTTTCGCCGCAATCTAAGTTCCCGCAAAGGGCCTTTAAAATGTCAATTTTTCTACGATATTTTCGAGAACGCCGTTAAAAAAATTCGAATAAATCGCTAGAAAAATCAGTTTTGTATGGGAAATCTCTTTACTAAACGATTCGACGTTTTTTAACGGGTGAACCTATCGGCAGGAAATATAACTGAGGCCGAATTTCTTCGTCGGTGAGAGATCTAATTGTAGTTTTCGCCGTTTGGGTGCGCCGTTAACCCTGCATCATCTTTTTATATGAAATCTGGTCTGACCCGCAGAGATCCATGTCCGTGCCCCCTTTCGGGCCAAATTGATCTCTGCGGTCGGCGAAACTCGAGGAGCTGAGGTCGATTATCGCCTGCGGGCCGAGGGGGGCGAGGGAAATCGAAAGGGCGTAAGCGTCTTTTTCGTTTTTAAGCGACAATACGCCGTAAGGTCTTGCGGATCGAGGGGGAAAAGAGTCGATTATCGGATCACCAAAACGCGTTTTTTTGGAACGGCCGTTTGTATGAAATCCCGGTCCACAAGCCTTGCTCGGCCAAATCGACCTCTGCGGTCGGTGAAACTGGACAGGCAGAGCGGTCGATTTTCGCCTGTACTCGGAGGATTAAAAAAAAAAGTGAGTTTTCCTGACCTACCCCAAAACCAAACAATACTATATATACTAGGTTTTGCCCGTTGCAGAAGCAACTGACGGGTTAAGACACTATGCGATTTGACGTGTGAACGTGGATGAAGCGAGGAGGAGTGTGTGTTAAATTAAATAAATGAAGAAACCTGAGTTCACAGTGACCTTGCAACGCATGCCGGGTACCCGTTGTATATAATGTTATGTAGTGCAGCGCTTGCATTAAAATGTAATTTCCCAGGAATTGGAATGGAACCGTTACAGTTAAGTTGACCATGAGGTTACAGTGACCTTGCAACGCATGCCGAGCAACCGTTGTATATCATTTTATATATTGCAGGCACTTGCTTTAAAATGTTATTTCCCGGGAATTGGGATGGAACCATTACAGTTAAGTTGACCCCGAGGTTACAGTGACCTTGCAACGCATGCCGGGAACCCGTTGTATATAATGTTATAATATAGTGCAGACGTTTGCAAGGCGCTTGCATTATAATGTAGTTTCCCGGAACTTGGAATGGAACCGTTAATGTTAAGTTGACCCCGAGGTTACAGTGATCTTGCAACGCATGCCGGGTAACAGTTGTATATAATGTTATGTAGAAATAAAAATCCCCTAAGATGACCTTTATTGGATAACCAACACTCATGCCGTAGGTCACCCCAAGTGGTTCGCTACGTTTGGTGATTTAGTAGGGGTGCCCGGATTTATGGGGTGAGGTTTGTCTAGGTCTTGGAGGCGGATGACCAGGACACACTGAACCCCAGATTCCTACCCACCCCTTAAACCCTTTTCCTTCTCAGAACTCTCATCTCCTTCTTTGCCTTAAAAAACCCTCCACCCAGCATCTCCAAAGATGACATGACCGTGAGGGAAATTATTTTCCTCAGGGTCTCCTGTGTGGAGCTTTTTCCTCCCCCCCTCTCGCGCTTCATTAATTCATTCCCGGTACATTTAGTTTTCAAAAAGCGAGAAATGTGCACCTACTTCGGTCGCCCGGTTCATTATTGTATCCCGATTGATCATTATTGTTTTCATAAAACCATCGTGGGAATGCACACATCAAATTCCCAAAGTCTCATCGCAATCGGATGAACCAACACCGCTGTCATAGGTCACCCAAGTGGTTCGCTACGATTGGTGACTTAGCAGGGGTGCCCGGGTTCATGGGATGAGGTTTGTCTAGGTCTTGGTGGCGGATACGTTTGACCAACCACTGCATGGCGGGCTGGATCGGAGGAGACTGATTGAGGGAGGCTTTTTATCTCTCCAGCCAGATTCTCTCAACCCTTCGCCTCGCACCGCAGTGTGAGGAATAGATTCATACGTCCGTTACTCCTGGCGACACTGACCCTCAGATTCCTACCCACCCCTCATACCCTTTTCCTTCTTATATCTTCTTCTCCTTTCTTTCCCTCAAAAAACCTTCGACACAGCATCCCCAAAGATGACATAGGCCCCTAGGGAAATTGTTTTCCTCGGTGCCTCCTGTGTGGAGCTAATGTAAAAAAAAGTTTAGCAATGCATAATTTCATGATGCCAGAGCTCACTATTGTATATAGAAACCAATGAATGGTTCCCGGGGCGGCGATACCAATTCCACGTTGAATGATTATCATTAAAATACAAAATACAAAAAAAAACGGTATGTAAATTTAATATTTTTGAAAAAAATTATACCATTCAACTTCAAGCAATTTTATTATACATTTACAAAAAATTCATAAGCAATATCATCAGATTCTAAGTTGTTATGTGCATGTAGGTACCTGCATAGATTCTATGTAGAGTTACCTTCACATACGTAAAAAAAACATATGAAATATATTTAGGCTGGGTTTTTCAAAAAATTTATTTAAAAATCTTCAATTTTTCAAGTTAATTTTAACGTTCTGTGAAAGTTCTGTTCAAATTCTATTCAAGTTCCGTAATTATTTCTATTTTGAAATAATAGTATAAATAAATAATAATAAATATTATAAGTTTTGAAGATAATTGAATAAATAAAAATCGCACATTACGTGAAAATGAACTTAATCAATTTAAAAATAACATTCCTACCAACAGTGGTTATCCAGAAGCAACCTCCGTGTTCCTACATATTTCAAAAATTACCATCTTGGATGATTTTTTTCATTTCATATCTTTAATTTTCGATTTAACATTTAAAGGAAAGAATCTCGTAAGCCGGTACCTACCTAGTACATACCGAGAAAAATAATAGTGGTGTAGGTAGGTACTTGCGCGTTTTCTCAATAAATACTTAGCGAATTAGCAATAATTCAATAGAACGGTAGGTACCTACCGCGATTTTCTGCATTTAAATCATTCACATTTTAAACGCCAGTACCTACCTCGAGTTTATATTAACTGGCTGGAAAATTATGCATTGTTGATGATAGATCGATTTCAGAAAATGTCAGAAAAATTTCAATATTTGATGCAATATAGTGTAACATTTTAAATGGGAAGCTACACATGTTTTTATTTTAAAAGTTTCTTAAACTTGTATACCTTCTATTTAATCAAAAACATTTCGTGCAAAATGTTTGTTTTCGCCGCAATCTAAGTTCCCGCAAAGGGCCTTTAAAATGTCAATTTTTCTACGATATTTTCGAGAACGCCGTTAAAAAAATTCGAATAAATCGCTAGAAAAATCAGTTTTGTATGGGAAATCTCTTTACTAAACGGTTCGACGTTTTTTAACGGGTGAACCTGTCGGCGGAAAATATAACTAAGGTCGAATTTCTTCGTCGGTGAGAGATCTAATTGTAGTTTTCGCCGTTTGGGAGCGCTGTTGACCCTGCGTCATCTTTTTTATATGAAATCTGGTCTGACCCGCAGAGATCGCCGTCCGTGCCCCCTTTCGGGCCAAATTGATCTCTGCGGTCGGTGAAACTCGAGGAGCGGAGGTCGATTATCGCCTGCGGGCCGAGGCGGGCGAGGGAAATCGAAAGGGCGTAAGCGTCTTTTTCGTTTTTAAGCGACAATACGCCGTAAGGTCTTGCGGATCGAGGGGGAAAAGAGTCGATTATCGGATCACCAAAACGCGTTTTTTTGGAACGGCCGTTTGTATGAAATCCCGGTCCACAAGCCTTGCTCGGCCAAATCGACCTCTGCGGTCGGTGAAACTCGACAGGCAGAGTGGTCGATTTTCGCCTGTACTCGGAGGATTAAAAAAAAAAGTGAGTTTTCCCGACCTACCCCAAAACCAAACAATACTATATAACTAGATTTTGCCCGTTGCAGAAGCAACTAACGGGTTAAAACACTACGCGATTTGACGTGTGAACGTGAATGATGCGAAGAGTGTGTGTTCAGTAAGTATTTGAAGAAAAAAAACGATGTTTGAATGTAGACGAAGCGAGGTGTGTGCGCCACATAGAGGGCACAGGCAGTAGACTGCTCAATTTCGTACACCTGGTCACTTCGGCCAACTGGTTCAAAGAGTTCAGTATGGGCCTAAAAGTAATTTTTTTAATAAAATTTTTTTGGAATTTTTATAATATTGAAATTTTATGGATCTTAAATTTTTTTCGGATTTTAAAATGTTTTGGATTTTGAAATTTTTTGGAAATTAAAATATTTATCGATTTTGAAATTTTTTGGATTTTAAAATTTTTTGGATTTTAAAATTTTTTTCGATTTTGAAATTTAAAATTTTTGGGTTTTTGAAATTTTTTGGATTTTTAAATTTTTTTCGATTTTTAAATTTTATTGATTTCAAATTTTTTGGATTTTAGAATTTTTTGGATTTAAAAATTTTTTGGATTTTAACATTTTTTTCGATTTTTAAATTTTTTGGATTTTAATTTTTTTGGATTTTAAAATTTTGAACTTTAAAATTTTTTGGATTTAAAATTTTTTTTGATTTTGAAATTTTTTAGATTTTAAAATTTTTTGGATTTAAAAATTTTATGAAATTTAAAATTTTTTGGTTTTTGGATTTAAAATTTTTTTTGATTTTGAAATTTTTTAGATTTTAAAATTTTTTCGATTTTAAAATTTTTTGGATTTAAAAATTTTATGAAATTTAAAATTTTTTGAATTTTAAAATTTTTTGGATTTTAAATTTTTTTGTATTTTGAAATTGGTTATCAAAATAACGTAATATAATTTAGGGCCCCCTAGGTCGAGAGGTAAGACTCTCGACTCGCAATCCGAAGATTGCGGGTTCAAATTCGATGTGTGCAAATAATTTTTGATCGATTAGTTTGTGTTATTTCTCATTAACACTAATTAACTTATAAAGTATAAGTTATAGTGTAAAACCACCATTCAGAATCGAAACTTTGTTTGAAATGGCTTTGGCCGTGTTTACTTACCAGATCTGAGGTTCAATTTGGGAGGCGGGAATGGGAACCGCCGCCCCAGGAACCTTTATTGGATAACCAACACCTCTGCCATAGGTCACCATTTTATACATAAAGAATCAAAGGTCCCCAAAGTTTCATCGCAATCGAAGAACTAACACAGAACGTGAAAATTAACTTTCAAAAAAGTGTGCTTTAGACCACATGACTGAAGAAAAACTTCACTAACTTTTGTTGGATACCAGCTGTATATAATGTTATATAGTGCAGGCGCTGGCATTATAATGTATTTTCCCGGGACTTGGGATGAAACCATTACAGTTTAATTGACCCCGAGGTTAAAGTGGCATTGCAACGCAAGCCGGGTACCCGCTGTATATAATGTTATAATACTCAAGAACTCTTTGAAAAGTCATTAAATGCTATTAAAAATATAATTTTAAAATAGCCGTTAACCCTAACCTATTTTTTATATTTTATTTATTATCACTCTTTATGACCTTTCTGAGGTGGTTCTGAGTTGGTTTCATTCTGAGTTGGCTGGTCACCCTCTGTATTATGTACCATATACCATTAGATTATACCATAGTCCATAGTGCATACAGTGTCACAGTCAGCTATGGTGCTTTCAGAGAACTGTTGAAGAAAAATTAATAGTAATAATTATATTTGCACATCTAATTTGCAGTTGAAGTTTCTTCCGAGGAAAATATTACAATAATTTCACAATGCCAGAGCTCACTATTCTATACAGAAAGAACTGGATGCACACATCAAATCGCCAAGGTTTCACAGCAATCGGATATTTGACGGGTGAATGTGGATGAAGCGAGGAGCGCTTGTTGAATTAAATATACAAAGAAAAAACGATGTTTGAATGTGGATAAGGCGAGGAGTGTACGCCTACAAAGGGCACAGGAAGTCGACCGCTCAATTCCATATACCTGCTCTCGGGCCGATTTGGTCGCCCGGTTCAAGGCGTTCAGTACGGGCCTTCTCTCGCAAAAGGGGGCCGCGGAGATGCCAGCTCAGTTTTTCACTGCGCCATTCCGGTTGTGCAGGTCGATACGCGTAATTTGATACCTGTACGCATAATTTCCTGCTGCAAAGAAGACTTACCAACTCTCTCACTCTACGTATGAATGTATGTTTACAGTTCAGGTAGCAATTGAAAAGCTGAAGTGATAGCGTTGCCAACTCTATGACTTTAGATCTACGTATTTTAGGCCTTTCCTGTACACCTACGAACTTCAGTCGCAGAATCTACATATTTACTTTGAAATTGTACAAATTGAAAAAATTACTTAACTCATTAGGCTGAATAAGTATATTTTCAGTTACTTTATTTAAAGACAGAGGCGCCCCTGTCTGCGGGGCAAATTATGTGGCGCAGACTCCAACAAACACTCTGTTTCATACTGCTAGAGTCCGTGGCACATAAGAAGTCCTGCAGATGGAAGTGCTTGACTATTTTCAGGATTATTTCCAACAAATCTTACCAAGTTGGACCGTGAATGGAGAACTCCAAGAAACACAAATCTTCCATTTCAAGAAGTTTCAGTTTCCCTTACTGGTCCAGTTTATATAAAAAAGTATGTCTCTTTTGCTACCAGCAGCTCCCCAATACCAGTACCGATTATACATACTCTCTTCATTACCGAGTTCCACCCATCAGACACACAGCACTTATACGACAACATTACACTACAAAAGTTATTAACTTGCCTCAAAGCAGTGCGAATGTCGAGCATCTGCTTTCTGCGATCAAAACTAAAGTCAGAAACAGACTTTCTAATGACACGCTTACTTTTCATAAAAAGTGGCTAAAAAACAAACAGCGAGCCTTCATTAATATTTTAATAAATATAATTTGACTGAAAATTGAGTATTATATTCTTAAACCATAATTTACAATACCAGAGATGAAAAGGGGTTAATACACTAATATTGCAAGTACGAAGAACGGTTCAAATGCTATCAGTACAGCGTTTCCTCTGGGAGTTCTATCTCTCTAACCCGTAAGCTGCGGATCGCATGTATAGTCGTTTTTAATGTTATTTCGTTTTTGTAAATAATTATGTGTAAAAACGAAATTACTAAAGCTTTTGGTATAGGTATTTGTAAACATTGACAATGTAATATCTTATGACATTCAGGAGTTTCCTCAGAAAAGAGTAAGTAAAAACACGTTTTTTATTCAGGAAAATACACCAGCCAAAATAATACTGCAGAATAATTCAGCAGCTTATGGATTAATTAAATTGTAACAAAATACATGTTTTATTCAGTTTCACCTACCCTAACTTCTTCATTTCATGAAAAAAAAAAGTATGTGGATCTATGAACTTTTCATATACAAATTTTACTAATACTACATAATTTTCTAATCTGGCCTACGCCTTTTTCAAAATCCGAGTTGGCAACACTACAGGAATGATGTGTGAATCCATCCTTCCCGCTGCGATGAAAGGCAAAGGGTTGAGTCCTGGAGAGAACAAAGGTCTTTCTCAACCAGTCTCCCAATTTCATAATCACTTTTGTTCTATTGTACTATTCATAAATATAACCAGTAAATATTTACTTACTTTTTTTTCAAAATACTCAGTATCATTTAGTGGTCGGCAAACTTATTAGCCAAATCTGTGCATTATAACGATTCAAAAAAAATTTGAGAGCAAATCTGTTTGATTTAGTAAACATTTATCATAATTTTAGTACTTCATTAAATTATGGGTACGCTGAATAAAATTTGATAATAAAATTTTATTCATTGATAACAAAATATTATGTTATTAAGGGATACATAAATTGTATTCCTTAATTACAAAAGCGTCATGCGGCTCGAATTTGATAATAATGTAAAAGTTTTTTAATTTCCAGAAATGGAAAATAATGCATTTTAGTATTTATTTCATTTAAAAAACAGACTACTTATAAGTACTATAAATACATGAAGAAGAAATAACCTTTTTATAAGTTTTCTTGCTTCAATTGTATTATTCAGCATAACGTAAAATAAAAAAATTACACATTTTGAAGCAAACAAAAAGTCAGAAATCAAGATTTGTATAATATTTATAATGCAAAAAAATTGATGAACATATTATTTATTTAATTTTATTTGAGGGAAATTAAATTACATTCACAGACTTCTACAGCCGTACTCTCACGGAACATCGCCTTGCACCACAGTGGGAGGGATGGATTCATCTGTCTGACAGTTAGTAAAATTTGTACAATCGTTAAAGTTTCTAGATTGCTTATATAATTAATGCATTTGTTTTTTTATTGAAAATGAATTCTTTTGAAAACCATATGGGATAATGAGAAGCCTTAAAAATTAATTATAGGAACATAAGTTAAAGAAAAACAATAAGTTCCTTCGAAGTGTTTAAGAATGAATAAAATTTTTGTGCTTGATCAGTTATATTGTTACCAGCCTAGCGATACCGTATTTTTTGTGAGATCGTTATTGGATAACGGACATAATCTCCTGTCAGATTTGTGTGATTTTTAAGTCATATATTTTAGTTTAGATCGATTTAAACATGAATTCCTGCAAGTAAGCATGATTATTTTCTCATTTAATGTACGTTATACATAGAAAACGCAAATAACAGCCATAAAAATCACACAAATTTGACAGGAGATTACGTCCGTTATCCAATAACGATCTCACAAAAAATAAGGAATCGCTAGGCAGTCTCTTAAAATGACCAATCATTTAGATTGGTAATAATCAACAATATTTGATTTTTCTATTTTTTTTTTAATTTATCTGCCTATAACGTATCTTTAAAATACTTTGGACACGTTGATCGCCAAACTGAGGACTCCAACTTGGAGAAACTCATAGTCACTGACAAAGTAGAAGGCAGAGGAAGGTCACCGCAGCGCTGAAGTGACCAAGTATCACTGGCGTCTCTGGTACGTCGATGTCCTTCGCTCTCCACATAGCGCAGGACTGCGGGGACCGGAAGAAAGAGCCTTATCCACCATGGAAATTGGAGTAGAGCACACGATCCTCAGCAAATGAAGAATCTCCACGGGATATAATCAATATTGCGTCGGTACAGCCAGTCGATATCAGTGCAGCTTCGTATCGTAGTATCTTGAAACATAAATATTATTTAAATTCAGTAATTACACAACGAAGTTTGATTTTCAAATAAAATTCTTTATAACAAAATCAGATATATAATGACTTCGCTTATAATGATTGACATGATTCCTTACACAGTTGATTTTAAAGCTGGGTCCACACATGTTCTTTTGTCCGTTCCGTTCCTCCGTTCCGTATCAGCGTCGCGATCAAGAACGCTAGTTTGGACGCCCGTTCGGAACGGTACGGTGTTACGATACGGGTAGAGGTACGCCCCGATCCATCGCGAGTCGGTTTATTCGGCCCGTTCAAAGGCGATACGATACGGGTATGCGCCAGTCTGGACGCGATCGCGGCATGCGCAGGTCGTTCTCTCTGTCGAATGGAATGAACACGCGATGCCGATGATCGCAGCGACGTTACGGAGGTACGGGCTATTTTTACTTGCGTCCAGAGTTTTTGATACGGAACGGACAAAAGAACATGTGTGGACCCAGCTTAAGCATATAACACTTGCTTTCCTTGCGTCCAATACAACATCAATCTTACAGCCAATGGATCAAGGAATAAACGGTCACTCAAAACTAATTTTAGAAAGAATCTTGTGCTTAAAATGTCACAAAGTACCATTTACAATTGTTTCGAACATGCAGGATTCAACCATGACGGTTTAACTGTTCAAACAGCAGAACATAACAGATGAAAATTTTAACAGATGTATTTGAAAATTATAGACGGTAATGCTTCTGGAAGTAACCAGTAGGTACATGGAGCGGGTCTGTACGGAAGATGTCAGCGTATTTACTTTAGAATTTTAGTATTATTTTAGAATAGATCACTCTATTATCAAAATAATGCTTTGTACATAAATATGACGTCTGCTTAGTATGATGCGTTTGTCATTTCCCTTCATTTTGTCATTATGAAAATGTTTGTACCCACAAAGTTCAGAAAGTTATTGTAGGGATGTCAGCGTATTTACTTTAGAAAAATACCTAACCAAAATAAGGTTGTTTATTTTCTACAAAATGCT